>JAKOGI010000191.1:70000-441911 GCA_029747015.1 Carnegiea gigantea | reverse complement strand
CACCGAGCAATCCTCACCGCCTGACAACCCAAAGCCATCAAAACCTGGAGAGGGGATCCTTATATCTAATGGATCAAATGAGGTCCACATTGTTATAGATCTCCCTGATACACCATAGTTTAACTCTGACGGTGACCTCATGGAAGACTCAGAGAAGGACCCAGAAATGAAGGAGCATCAGCTTGCTCATGATAATGAGAATACAGAGATTGGTACCTTAGATAATAGTTTTGACTCGGGCGGAAAGCCTGGGGATGAGTCTGACCTAGATTATGATCTATCGAGGGATCATTATATTGATGTATATTATATGTTGACATCTTAGATAGATTACTTTTTGAGCCCATATGTATATAGTATAGCTAGTTGGAGAGATAAATTTTGTGCAGGTTATGATATTGCATATAGTTAGACAAGTCTTTCTGATTGTGTTGATTAGTCTCGCCTGCTTCTGGGCATGTGGCAAACTTAATCTATTAGGGCTAAGTAGTGTTTCAGTTAGGAGGTAGGAGTAAAGATTGACCTTCAGTGGTTAGTTGGATGTGATATTCTTAGTGGAACCATGTATATACGTGTACGCGAGCAATTATGGTAATGATATAATGAAGCTTTGTGTTATATCTTAATAATACTTAGGCCATGCTAGTTGTATATGTTGTGTATGTGTATCTTATATGTTTGTTGTGGTCAGTTGATTGAATTACTCAGTTGAATGGATAGTCAGAATATCAGAAGATGTGTAAAACAACGCAGAAACTCACATAGAAGAAAATTCAAATTATGGTCAGGCGTCAGGTGACCAAGTTTTGTGTAATATCCCAATAACCCTTAGTGGAATACCCTCAATTCCCCTTGAGTTGGTTAGCAATATGGGAACTCCAACTATTAACAGACCTTGGTGTTTGAGCTTATGAAATGAATAGTCCCGGTACCTTCCGAAATCCCTCGTAAAGTCAATAAATTAGCAGACAGGATGCGCGATGCAACCCTAAGGTATATGATAGAAAGTATGACGCAGTGGAGCTAGATGCATGGATTAGAGGGATAGAAAAGATTTTCACAACAGTGGAGGTTCCAAAGGATAAAAAAGAGAATATTGGAATCTTTACCTGTCTAAGGTAGTAGACTTTTGGTGGAACACTATTAAAGGTAGGCTCTTAGGGCCTGACTTCACTTAGAGTAGATTTTTGAAAGAACTAAAGGTGAGTGGTATATGACTATGATGTAGTATGCTAGCAAATTTAGATAACTATCCAGGTTTGTTTTGGAGTTTGTGTCACTTGAATGACTGAGGATGAGGAGATTTGAAGAGGGATTAGCTTTCTATATTCGCAACCAGCTACCTAGTCAACTAATCTTTACCTATCAAGATTTATATAAGCGAGCAGCTGAAGTGGAATGAGTAAAGACTGAGTTGAGCGTCTTGAGCCCAATTAATTAGAAGAGGAAGTGGATTGGGCAGGGAGCTCCGAGCGAGATTATAAACTTGAAGAAGTCTGCTCTCACTCCTCCCAAGAGTCATCTAGCAGGCTTAGCAGAGTCCTGTGGGAAATGTGGAAGAACTAACCACACCGCTCCTGAGTGCCGAGTGGGAACTAACAAATGCATGTGGTGCGGTAGCCCGGAGCACCTCATTATTGCCTACTTCCGAAGATTGAAGGCTGTAGACAAGGGCTCCCACCTTTAAGGCCTGCAGCTGTAGGAACGGTTTATGTGTTGAGCAAGAAAGAAGCTGTCACCTTTGCTACGGTAATTACTGGAACTCTGTTTTTAATTTCAAAGCCATTTTATGTATTGGTTGATTCAGTTACCACTCATTCATTTACATCCACTCGATATGCTATGCAACTGAACTTTGAAAATAAGGAGACAGAAACCAATTATGGAATCAAGTTACCCAATGACCCTAGAGTGAAGTGTCCTCACGGTTATAAACTTGGCCCAGTTACTATTGGTGGGATAGTGTTCCCTGGAGTTTTGATTCAATTTGACTTGTCATACTTTGATATCATTCTAGAGATGAGTTAGTTGTGTACTTATGGTGTTAAGATAGATTGTGAGGACCCTAAGGTTATTTCAAGGGATGAACGAGGGAGAGAAATATGTTTTATGGGAAAAGATAGGAAAAATCTTATCCTTTAAATTCTGTTACGAAAGCAAGTGAGTTCTTATGTCAAGAATGTATTAGGTATTAGTATTATACTATTGACACTCAACCACAGGAAGAAGAAGCAAAAGATATCCTTGTGGTTTGTGAATTTAGAGATATTTTCCTAAAGAGTTATTGGGACTGCTCTGTAAAGAGAAGTTGATTTTGAGATTGAATTAATCCTTGATGTCCAACGCATCTCCAAAGCCCCATATCGTATGGCTCCAACAGAGCTTAGAAAACTGAAGATTCAGTTAGATGAGCTATTATAGAAGGGATTTATTAGACCAAGTGTGTCACCATGGGGTGCCTTAGTTCAATTTGTGAGGAAGAAACATGGAGCCTTGAGGATGTATATCGGTTACAAGGAGCTAAACAAGATTACCATTAAAAATAAATACCCATCACCCCGAATGGATGATCTATTTGATTTACTATAAGGAGAAAGGGTCTGTTCTAAGATTTATTTGAGATCAGGATACCATCAACTTAGGATTATACCTAAAGACATTTCCCAAACCGCACTTACGACCTAGTCTGGTCGCTATGAATTCACCATGATGCCTTTTGGTCTGACCAATGCCCCCATGGCCTTTATGAATCTTACGAATAGAGTTTTCAGACCCTATTTAGACAAGTTTGTGGTGGCATTTATAGATAATATCTTGATTTACTCCAAAGACAGAGATGAACACTTTACCCATTTGAGAATGGTGTTGCGAACCTTGGGGGAGCATCAATTACATAGCAAATACAAGAAGCGTGAGTTATGGTTAGAAGAAATGGTTTTTTGGGACATGTGGTTTCAAAGGAAGGGATTAAGGTTGATCTGCAAAAGGTGAAAACATTTACAAAATGCCCAAGGCTCACCAATGTTGCTGAGACTAGAAACTGTTTGAGTTTAGCTAGGTATCATCGAGTTTATTAGTACTAATTCAGGGATCTATTAAGGAGAATGCATACAGTGGAACATGTTTTATTAGTGGGCGTTATAGTAGGTATGTATGCACAAGTCATACTTGAGTAATACACGAACAAATACATAAGTTAGATGCATGATACTTGTAGTTAGGTTTATCCCTACATTATGGTTTGATGTCCATGTGAGTGCTTTAATCCTTGTATGAGTTTCTTGCTCATTCTTTTAATAAAATGTATTAAATAATTAGTTCATAAAACCACTAAATTGTTTCGGTTTACCATGTGCTCTGTAAATCTATAAATTTCTTCTTTTTTTTTTGGGATAGGAGAGAGGGTGGTTGAGTTGGGAGGAGCTTAATCTAGATCTTTTCTATTTGTATATCCTAGGGGTAGAAGTCCATTGATGGCGTTAACTATTTTGAGCATAGGTAATGGCGTTAATGTTACAATTACATTGTTGCAAGTGCACAAAGCGTAGCAGTAACTAGCAACCAGCGAGTACGGGTCGATCCCATGAGGAACTTACTTTCAATTATGAGAACTAATCTGAACACTCTATCTAGACAAATCGATTACAAGGATTCAACTAATAACTAAAGAAACAATAATAACTAAAACTGTAATTGAGAAACCAGAATAATAAAACACCCATGTTGCAACTAACATCACAATTACACTACCGAATCAATTACTACCCCGTCGAACTTGCCCAAACTTGCAAGATGAATGGATAGATTGTCAATTTAGTCCATCTCCTCTCTCTCTCAAGGGTCGACTACTAATTCCAAAACTATAGCCACCTATTTTCATGGAACTAAAGTCAAAGGATTACAAGATCTACAATCTCGAATCCCAATTAGAACTTCACTTATTTTCATGTCGAAATCCTAACCGTATACTAGGTCACTCTAGATAAGGGTTTCGTCTTTCGACATTCCCCTAAATCCTATTAGCGAAGGAGGAATGCACTTTCAAGCAATTCACCAAACATATGGTGAGCAAAGTAGAAATCATAAACACAAACATGGGACAAGTAAGGGTTTTAGGCTAAATCATGATTCAACTAACATAATTGACATTAATCCTGACCCAAGTTGGGAGATTAGCCATGAAACGTATTAAGAGCAATCAAATTAATCACTAAAATAGCAAACATGATTTTGCAAAAAACCCTAGAAAATAATGTTAAGAGATAGAGAGAATTGAGAAGTAAACTTGAATTAATCATGGTGTAAGTAGCAAAATAATCTTTAATGATGATGAATTCAATCAATAAGGAACTCTAAAAGTCTTCTACCAAACCTCATAAATTGCTCTACGAAAGTGCTCTGAAAGAAGAGACAAAAGATCCCACAAAAACTAACCAAAACCACTTTAGTATCTTCAAATATGAGGGTTGCACGACTGTGCATAATTTCTGGGTTCAGGATGCACGACAGTGCAAAAGCACACGACCACCCTTGCAACTTTGTAGGAACTTTTTGTCTTAGGTGCACGGCCGTGCAACTCTACAGCTCTTAATTCTGGATTCCTTGTTCGTCCTGCCAACTCCTCGACCCTCTTCTTTGTCCAAAACTTCACTCATCGCTCATATTCCTTCCAATTATCAGCAAAATACCAACAAAAAGGGAAAATTAGTCCAAACAAGATAATTACAAGCAAAGGAGTGCAAATATGGCTGCATTCCTAAATAAATAGAAGAGATATGTAGAGAAAGGCGATCAAATCAAGGGCCCCAAAATAGTAAAATTAGAGGTTCATTAATTTCCCTATGCTTATCTCTTGTTTATGCCCAAGAAAGACTGACTCTCAAACGATCAATAGGGAAGATAAACCCCAAAACACACCCTTATAAGGCAAAGGAATGATAGTCAACTAATCAAACATAATCATACATTAGAGGTAAGCAAGTCAAGGTGTTCAAAGAATTTTCAATAAACACATGCAACACCATCTGTAGATCACACCACCTACATGCAACACACCAATCAACCCATATTAAATCACATGGTAAAACAAAGCATCGCTCAAAAAGTGGTGAGCAAGTGTGACTGGTAGAACCTCACTTTTGGAAGAAAGTGGAACGCTCTGCTCAATGTGTTTGGAATATGTAACACAAATGCTCTCAAAACTCAATCCAATCAAGCAAGCTATCATGGGCTTGGTAAAATTCTCCTTTGTTCACCACTTGATGCAGAATGCAAAATATCAATCATGAGGACTTGTAAAGACGATGTAATGGGGCCAAAGTTTAAAGTGGAGTAATTTGGGAGAAGCGCAGCTGTTAGCCAAAAGATTATAGAGTAAGAACACTCCTACAAAGAAATACCAAGACACCAAATTTCATACCCCTAATTAATCTAAATAAGCACAAACCCACAGAAGACCTCAAGGTAGAAGTTGAACAAACTTATTAAAACAATCATCATGCTAAACACTTGATTCACAATCCTTTTTTTGTCTTCTTCTTTTATTTTTCCTTTCCTTTCTTTCTTTATCCATTTTTTTTCATGTTTCTCATCCTTTTTTTTTTTCAAGAAGCAAAATTAGGAAATATGTGAATGGTATGGAAAGCACAAAATCTTAACTCACAATCCATTTAATGCATACCACCAACAATGACACCTAAGTGAATTAACCTCTTAAATATGCCCAACTCAACAAGAAAATACTACTCCACTAGACTTTGGCAAAGGCGTGCAAGTTATGTAAAGGCTAACTGGTATAGTGAGTATGTGTGCAACAACAAACATGAAAAAGCACAAAGGGCTAACAAAGGGGGTATTACACATCAATAGGTGGCTTTTTGGCTCATGTGGCTATATGAAACAAAGAGTGTCTCAATCATATCAACATATGCATGAGCTAATTGTGATTTCAAAGAGAACTAGACCAAATTCTAGAGATGCAATTATAGAGGAGTCACACATGAAAGGAGAAATGAGACTATAAATAATGAATAGTCATTAGACTCAACATCTCACGGGTTAGTCTACCATAGTCAATACACTCACACCAAGGTAGGCCACTTATGAAGGTCATCTAAATCAAACCACATGAATCTTCAACGGTAATTGGCATACACACAAGATAAGATAATTATAGATTGGTGATGGCAATACAGTTATCATAAAATCTACACCAAGATAGACCACACCTCAATACATAATCATGTCAAATAATCAACTATTACTCCTTGCGTCATCATCATGTGAGGCGTTTTCAAAAACTCTTTTTTTTTCTTTTTCTGTTTTTTTCAAAAGCAATAAACCTAACAAAGAAAGCAATAAAACACATGGAGAATAATGAAGAGAAGGGTAAAGAAGAGTACCTGTGAAGCTTATGAATACTCAGCTCGATCATTTTTCTCTTGTGATATAACATCTAGCCTATATGCTCTAATTAACGGCATGCTCAACTAAATGAAAAATGCAAAATTGACCTGGTAAAACTACATGATGGCCTATATATATGATGTAAATGCAAGAGATGCCATTCCATCCACACACCAGAATTCACAATTTCACCCAAAGAGCTACAATCTCAACCCTCCCATGCTTAAGATTTGGAAAAAAGACACAAAGGTACCTTAAGTTTTGCATAAACAACAAAAAGGCCCCTCACATTTTAAAAATAACTGCAGGGTACATCGACTTTTGAGAAAACCAGCTGAAAAGACCCTATTTACTATTTACCTTATTTGCATTAACCCCCTAAACTGTTCATATTTATAAATCTACCCTCAATCCTTAAAAATTTACTTTCGAAAAATCTAAATTTGTATTTGTGATATTTTGCTTACTTGTAGTATTCGAAGTTCTCTTTCAATTGGTATCAGCGCCACAAGTGCCAAAATCATTAAGATAATTGAGCTAATTAATGATCAATTAACTGTGATTAATACTTGAATCATCACCTGCTTGCCCTGGTCCTAGTTATTCACACATTGCCCACTCACCTGAAGGTAATACCTCGTTAGCACCTCAATTAAATTATATCACGGATATAGTTTTACAATTAAAAGTAGAATTAGCTAGAATTAAAACTGAACTAAAGGAGCTTAAGAATCAGTTAACCATTGTCCATCTATCTCTTGTTAACGAAGTTAGACATAGCGAAAAAACTGCTCCTAGTATTAGTACTCCTTTTCAGCATAAATATCCTTTCCAAAACCCAAAAAACAAGATTTCATTTCCTTTACAAGAAATAAAAATCTAAAAAAAAAAAGGAGAATAATCAGGTGAAAAATCTACTAAAAAGAAAGAAAAGAAGATGGAGTATAAACAATATACTCTTAAAGGGCTACAAAAAATATTCGATAAAGAACAGAATCTGAATGAATTAAACAAAATCATGGGCGTAATTAGTGATAAACATGACATTTTGTCTAATGATAATGAAGAGACCAATTATGTCCAATTAGAAGAAGAAATATATTAGCAGATGAATCTGATTAAATTAGAAGACCTCAATGTATTACTATTAGAAGAAATTAGGAGAAAACTTGATAAGAAATATGAAAAAATGACCATTGAAAATGAAATCAATAAGATTGGAGAGGAAATCGACCTATATGAAATAGAAATGAATCTAGTTAAGAATGTTGTTCATAAATCTGAAGAATTTGGTGAACCATCTAGGAGAAATACTCATTTCCTAAGACCTAGGTACGTTCCAGCAGGATGTACAAGCAATTTTTCCTTCGGGTTTGTCCCAAGAAAAACCACGACCTATGAAAAAATTGGCCTTACTTAAATTAGCCAAATTGGATATATCTTAAACGTTGATGGAACCCGTAAAAGAGAAGAAATATTTGAACACTGAAAAAGAGGAATGAATAGTGTCTTAAACCTAAATACTACATGGACTGCAGCAAACTTCCTAAATTATATCGAGCATAGTTTCTCAGGCACTATAGCTGACTGCTATGATTCATTAAGTGAAGATGGTAAAAATACATTAAGAGTGATGGAAACTCCAGCGGCTATGTTTAGAAATTTATGCAAAGAAATTGAAACTAAATTCATCGGAGCTAAACTTGACTCTGAAGAAAAAGCAAGAGAATGGCAAAGAAAGATTAACAACATAGAACTATAGGATATGAGATATCTAGAAAATTATATTGCTAAATTAAGTCAATACTGTTATAAAATTGGGCATAATGAAACAAATCTTGGTATGTTCTATGATAAATTGCCATATCCTATAAATTCAGTGATTAATGAAAAATACATGGCATGGCTTAAACGAACAGATGTTGTTGATATCTTTAATTCAAGAATTTTCTATCTACAAAAATGGGTTAATGAGCAATGTCTTGATCTTTAAAAGTAAAAGAAAATTAAGAAACAGTTCTTAAGTTGCTGAGATTCACCTCACCAATAGGGAAAGGAACCTAAGAAAAGAAGAAAAAGAAAATTCTATAAGAAAAAGAGCTTTAACAAGTAGAGAGGTGAAAAATATAGAAGAAAATATTATAACAAACCAAGTCCTAAAAATGAAGATTTTTTAGGAAAGCTGCTTATTGCCCTGCAGGAAAAAACAACTGCAAATGTTGGGTATGTGGACAAGTAGGGCATTATGCTAATGAGTGTAAAAATAAGAAGAATAACAAACTTATCGAAACCTTAGAAAGCTTAGATTATGTTGAGCTTAGCAAAGATGAGGCATTAGACCTAGCCCTAAGTAACAACAAAGGAATTATTGAAATTATATTAGGCAATGAATATGAAGAAAATGATTATGAAGAAACAAGTCATATGATGGAAAGTAGTTCAGTTAGCCTTGGTGATCTTCAAGGAAAAGAGTTTTTTAGACAATGATCATGAAGAAGTCAAAAGGGATTAGGTTCTCCTCATAATCAAAAAATACATGATCTATAAAAAATCTAATTTTTAATTAAAAAGCAAATATATATGTGAAATGATGGAAGGAGATCTTGAGATAAAGGATTGTGAATATGACATTGGGGAAGTTAATTTGGTCAATTGGGAGAATATCCTTAAACATAACAAAGATAAAAAGTATAGGTATATCCATGTCAGAAGCATCCAAGTTCAAATCACTCTATTACAATATTATGGTAAAGATATTGATCTTTATGCTTTACTCTATGATATTAGGCACACTAAATTTAATAATCAAATCATCACAGCGATAAAAACCAATTTATGTAATGGATCAGTAAGATTCAACTGCTGACCAGGATATAATGTGAGTCTAAAAGATGAATTTGCTAAAAACTTTATATCCCTTAAGATAAAAACAGTTGGGATGGATATGAAAAGAGGAGGATATCCTTTAAGGATATTTTGAAAAATTATCCACAAATTAGATAATACAATAGATCCTAAGACTAAGGCAACAATGATAAAAGCAGAGAAATTTAAAAGTCCTACCCCCATACAAAAGATCTAGAGGATTAAGTCCAATCCTCAAGAGATAAAAATTGATTGTTCATGGATATCTAGCTTTGCCAATCTTACAAAAATCAATAAGAAAAATATAATAAAGATTGATGAGGAAGGTAAAATCATCATTAAACCCCAATATTACTAAGAAGTATGAATATAAGGTTAGATTGGGGAGAAGGATTTTCATCTGCTAAAAAAGAGCTTAAGGAAGATTATATAATTAGTATGACCAGTGAAATGAGTAGAATGAGTTTTGAGGCTGCAAAACCCAGTGTAGACCGAATTATGAGTCTAGATAGAAAAGTTATTGGGTACAAAACTAGAACTGTTAGTGAATCCATCTATGAGGATGAATTAATCAAAAATATGACTATAAAAATATGCTATGAGGCTACCAATGCAAACCCTAATAGCATCTGTATCTCAATAAAGGTATGTTTAGAGGGATATAATAAATATGAACTGTGTGCTTACATAGGTAATGGTTGTTCTGTGTACTTTGAAAAAAGATCATTATTTCCTAAGTTTATGTGAAAAAGAGCTAAAAATTCTTGACAAGTAAGGATAGCTGATAATAGTGTTATAAGCCACAATGAAGCCATAGAAGGGTTATCCATAGAATTAGGAGGAGTTCAATGCATTATACCAGTTCTATGGGTTACTGATCAACTCTCACATGATATAATTATTGGAACAATTTTCAAAGATTACATTCTTCATGTACCCAGACTATAAACCAAATAATATTTACAATTAATGGTCACTCAGTTCCTATTGAAAAATTAAGTAAGACTTACACTCATCAAAAAATTGAGTTTACACATAGCCAGCGTGGTGAGAAGGTAATGCCTACACAACGAGAAGTAGCACTGATAATCTCATTACTTGAGTTATCTGTTAAAGAGTAGATTGTTGAACAATAAAAAAAATTATTCAAAGAACTCTACTCTGATAATCCTCTAACACTACTAGAAATTTATCCTTTTACAAAGGAATAATCTGTCCTAAAAAGTTCATGGAACCATGGTAGAAGATCTTTTGTAACGGTCTAGGGCTCTGTCGTGGACCGTCGTATAAGACATCCTTAGTTTTTACGACGGTTTTTTTTAACCGTCCTAAAAGATAATACTTTTTATGACGGTTTTTAAATTCCTTCCTAGAAAAATAATCTATTTACGACCACTATTTCCTTTGTAGACGGCATAATTTTTTATTTTTTAAAAAATGTTTAACTTAACCATTTTAAAGGTTGGAAAAAGGTTGCTACAATATAATTCCTTGTCAAAAACTAAAATGTTAATGTTTAATGGCGATAGAGATAGACATGCACAATGAGCTATACCTTCATAACCATACAAGTCATTCAAAATATTGCAATGCATCAATGTTGTCGAAATAATTATACGTCATCCAAAAGATGATAATTAATGTGTACACATATCCTAAAAAATGTGCCATGTCTATCATCATATACCATATAACCAAAAGGACATGCCTAAACCCCGCCTATTTACCCCAAAAAATGGCCTAGCCAGCAATGAAAATAAGTAGCAACCCATCATCTAACTTCATGTACTTGATGTAATATCCACATCATCCTGGACTTTGCACCTGCATAACAGGAACATTTTTAGGCCTTCTATGAACTTCAAAGAAAAAATTCAGAAGCAAATTTCATGGAATAAAATTGAACATCACCAACACCCATAATTAGTTTAGACACAAAATGACCACATACATGACAAGTCCATTACCACAAGGTATCGAGATTCTGGGCAACCATTATAAGGTTGCTATTCCTGGAGCTATTCCTAATTTACATAGAATTAATAAAATAGAATTACAACCATTATAAGGTCGCTATTCCTAAAGCTACCAACCTCTCGCACTTTCACTAACTTCACTAATATATCATATCGTACTTTGTCTAATTGGCAAAGTGATGTATTAGTCTAGTAGATATTTAAGAGTTGAGCAACCATTAAAGTCCTAACCTAATTCATCACGATTAGTTAGGTGATTCTGATAACAAAAAGATAAAATTCACTATGAGCAAATAGTTTGGACTCCAAAATTGGACCCACAAGCCCAATCAATGATGATAAAAACCTGCCCAGTCAAGAATGGACCCATGCTTAACTTGAAAATTCCTTTGCCATCTGTTTGCTCCACCTAACTAAACAACTCTCTTAATTACTTTCTGATTGTGATTTTTTATTAAAAACATTAAAAAGAAGTACCAATAACCAAGGCTTTGGACCAGACGTGTCCCCATCCTATGCTCTCATTTTCAAACATTTCACGTCAACATATGCTAAACTAGTGCAACACAACATGCATGTCCAAAATAGTATTTGTCGACTGAAACAATTCCTAACAACCAGCCAATTAGCTTCTTCATTATTACTTGATTTTTCTACAGCCGTTTTGGCAAATCAACCAATAATATCATCAAAAAGGGGTGAAAAAGGATGCAACCCAGATGCCCACAAAGAAAATTGAACCAAATTGAGCAAAGTATTCAGAATCAGAGAGAAAAATTAGACAATGAATTATAGAAGAAATAAGATTTCTGTAGTTTCATTCAGCAATTGAAGGAGAGGGGCTGAGTGATTTTATAGAGAGGAAGATGGGAGAGAGAGAAACTCATGAGTGAAGGTGTACTCACATAATTCATCCAAAAAAAACATAGGCACATCATCAAGCATTTATATTTCACGTTAAGGAGCTGAAGTTGGTGTTGCAGTGCTGTGCTGTTGTGAAAGAACAAGATTCTTAAGAAGCCTGATTTCCATGAGAGCCTCTCCTATATCTCTTTGATGACTAGCTTCTATGTAAGAAATCTTCTTTTAATATGATGTTTCAAGCTGCTCGATGTTCACCACTCGATTTGTCAACTCACTAAGTAGTTCGTTTTTTTGTTGAAGCTTAGCTTTCAGGTCTGCCTTACTCGATTCAGGTCCCCTAATATCCTTGGGTTTTACACCGCCTACAAAGCAAATTACACGGCCTTGATTTTGAGGTCCAAAATATCTTTCTACCAACTCAAATTGAGACATCGATGGATTCTTTCCAGATTCCTCCAAAATCTGATCCTGCAAAAATAAAAATACAGAGGTATGAACATGAATGAAAATCCAAAAAAATTAAAAAGAATTACTAGTTCACAACAAAAATAAGTAAATATGTTGTACATATAATGCTGCATCTTCTTCATTCAATGTGCCATCCTTTCTCTTTCGGGTTGCGTTAAAGATCTCAGTAATGTTTGGTACCTTCCCGTCCTTGCCCCCTATAGCAACATGTCGAACAAAGTCAAATAATGCTTAATATGTATTTTTTTTTTTTTACCACTCTAAAGCCTCTATTAACTGTCAAGACCTCCAACTTGACAGGCCAAAAATAATATATTCAAAAAAAATTTTACAACCAAATATCACACCAGTAGCCATTCATTTTAGATTCATATATGCATACTGATTCCACCTAATTCAAACCCATGCAACTTATATTAAGCATATAACTTACTCAACTGAGCAGCATACCCTAACTCGTGGAGTATACCCCAACTGACCAACTTATCATGGAGCAGAATACCCTAAAAAATATCGAAAAGGAAGAGAGGGATGCTCTTTTTGATTTGAATACATACCAACTCATCATATATGATTTGCCGAATCAGCTTGCTACCAGTACGAGGAAGCATTATCAATTGACTTAATTTTCAGAATTTCTAGCACTCTTGATCAACAATTCACATTGTTTGAGTTATACAAGAATGAACATACGTAAAAGAGTAACCAAAAAAAAAAAATTAGAAAATGATTTTGTCTTTAACTGCCACAGTTCAAAGTTTGTACCTGAAAATTAGGGTCTGTACAGTGCTCTAACACCAACCATTCCCAATCTTCCTTAAGCAAGCTTTTAGGTACATTCTTCGGAGAGAGTGCTTCCTCCAAATTAGATACCTTTTTTAGGTGTAGCTGCTTCATTTCCCCCCGTCATTTGTTCCATAAGTTACCTTGCTTGTCGCATGATGGTGGTGCGACGATGTTCAAGACCACCTCCTTCAAACTTATCCTATCATACCAAACAAACAAAAAATTTGTGAGGAAATAATATCTTGCACAAAATATCTATCTCACTTTTCATATGCATTATTCCTAGGACAAGTTTAACGTAAATAAAAAGTAAATACAAGTCATCCTATCATACCACAATAGCATTTCATAGTTTGTCCAAATCTTTGGAATCGATTTCATTCCAACTATGCACTTTGATCGGTAACATATTACGATCACGAACAAGTTTGCCGATATGTCTTGCTATGGGGCATTGGTTTTCACCTACCGGCCCATTATTGTAGAAGGCTACTCCAAGTTTTTGCCCATCTTTTAGAGTTGTCACTTGCCTAACCTTGTTCCTTCCTCTAGGTCTTGAAACAATGCATCATTTTCTTTTTCTTCTTTTAGCACTAATATGAGCTGTACAATGAAAATGTCAAGTTTATTTTTTTAAAAAAAAATTTAAAAGTACCAGAAAATGACGCACTAGAAAAGATCTGCTCCATTTCAGCATGGATAGCAAACAACAAATAGGTTGGACACTGCTAACGCTACATTCTACATGCAACTTGCCAAACTGTTTCACACCTTCATTATCCGAAGAATCATTCTCAGATGGATTAATAGCATTCCTTGTAACTGTTAGCTTTCCACCACCTATCACAGCATCACTACTCGCAGAATTTTCACATCCTTTTTTCTTATCACTGTGTGCTTGCAGAATATCATGCTTAAAATTATGAACAATTTTGGATTCAATTTTCAATAGACAGAAGATCTGTGAATTATGAAAACTTAAAAACACTAGTTTAGGCTTTTAGAAGGACAATATGTCTTCATTACCAACTTGGAATTTGTAATTCTTTGTGAACAAATTGCTCCTCCGACACATTCTACAAACGTCAACCGCAATAAGATAGATAACAATCACATCAAAACATATAATTTTAAACAAATAAAATAGTAAAAGGCAAAACGCTTACCACATTTTCCTTCTGTGCATTTGTCGTATCATTATCCTTTTGTGAATTTGCCGAATCATTATCCTTTTGTGCATTTGCCACATCATTCTGCTTTTGTGATTGCAAACGAACAGACTCAAGCCTATGAATAAAGGAAAGTTATTAAGGGTGTGTATTTCTCAGTAGATAGATCATCATGCTTTGAGATGAAGGGCATATCTTCATTACCAAGTTGGAACTTGCTGGTTGTTATGAATAGAAACCTCCTCTAACACATTCTAACATCAAACAAAAACTTAGATGATTTATAGCCCCTATAGGAATATATAATTATGAACAAATATAATAATGAAAGGTACAAGGTTTACCACATCTTTCTTCCCTGTATTTGCCTCATCTTGGGATCTACCCCTAGAGCATTAATAAGATGTTGTTCACTTAGGTTTTGTCCGACTGAAGATTTAGGCCAGGAAGGCATCTTCCGACTCGATAAGCGTCCATGACATAGAAAATCGGGTGCTAGGAACCTTGCCTTTGCTGAGTTCTTCCTTGCAGGTGTCGTGCTCCCTAATTATATAAGAAATTACAAGATTAGTTATAAATTAAAATATCCAAAATACAAAAAATGCAAGTGTAGTATAGGAAAAAAATAAAGCTGAAGCATAAATTAATTTATGATAAACAGCAAGCACAAAATCAGATCACACTATATGTAACGTTTGGTTTTTCTAGGCAATAACAACATTTCAAACTTCAAAACAGAACAAATACTGAAGGCTGGTAGCCAACAATAGCTAATGATAACTCATTTTTTCCTAGATGTTCTAGTTCTTCTAGGCAACGAAGACATATCAACAGACTCTACTTGTACATCATTTCTATATTAGGCATTAGCATATTCAAAGTCTTCATTTGATGTTGATGTAGCAAGTTGGGCATTAAATGAAATGCTCTGTTGGTAAGCTTCATCGTTCTCTTCTACGCTTGCTTGTCCCTTATCTTCCTCAAGAGCTGACTCATATGAATCTCTAGGTTGTACCTTCACCACCACATGCCACCCGTTTGACTAATATCATTCACATAGAAAACTTATAATGCTTAAGCCGCTAGCACAAAAGGATCATCTGTTTTCAAATGACATTGATGATTCACGCTGACAAAGCCAAGTTTATCTACTTTGACTCCTTTTCTATGATCTATATCCTACCATTTACACTGAAAGAATACAACCTCATTACCCCCTGTGTACTCCAAACTCAAGACCTCTGTAAGTATCCCATAATAATCTATGTTTGGTTCTCCATCTCCGGCATTACCCACCGCAAGAACTCCACTATTCTGCGTCCTTGCACTAATCTCTCTAGTTAGTGTGTGAAATTTAAATCCATTAGTAATGTAACCAGTATAGCTCTTCACATATGGTGTAGGCCCTCGAGCCAACGATAAAAGCTCCTCCCCATGAGGGCAAGTTCCTTGTTCGTACAACTCTTCCACCTATAGAGCAGAATCAAATATACAAATAAGACATAATTTGAAACAAATATCAAAGGACTTTATCTCAAATGAATAACTCACTTTAGCCTTAAACCAGTCCTTAAAGTGGTTGTTCTTCTCATCCTCTGTCATTTCCTTTGAACAACTCTCCAGTATAAGATAATGCTCTCTAAAGAACATATAAAATTAGTATTTGCTCTTGCTGAAATGACACTAATTAAAATTATATAAAAGATGCAACTTACTGAATGGAAGGTAGTGCTTCAGGGCAATTCATCAAAGCATATATATGGGCTTGTTGTTTTTCCCGCTCATCCATGTCACACATCTTCATTACTCCAAGTGGCCTTCCGGGATGTGAAAAAATACTTAGCGTCTTGCCGTGTTTAACACCACCATCATCATTTCGCCCTGCATGATTTACTTTTGTCTTAGTCCCGTATAAGTATCTGGAGCAAAGAATCATACACTCATCTGCAATATAGCCCTCCGCCACGGAACCCTCCGGACATGTCTTATTATGAACACCTGACTTGAGTCTAAAGAGATCGTGTTCCCCTGAACACATCTAGCGGAACTGAATCGATCCACCAATGATAGCTTCATCTGCTAAGTGGATAGGTAAATGCAACATGACATTAAAACATGCCAAAGGAAACCACCTTTCCAACTTGGACAAAGTTAGTGGCATTTGGGCCTTGATTGCTTCCAAGTCTTCTACCTTTAATGTCTTGGCACATAAAACATTAAAAAACATAGACATGTCAATAATTGCCTCGCTTACTTCCTTCATAGCCATGCCTGTGCGCATTACTAGAGGAAGTAATCTGTGGAGAAGAATGTGGTGATCATAGCTCTTTAATCCTGAGATCTTACATTCTTTCATATTGACGCACCTAGAGATATTTGAGGAAAAGCCATCCGATACCTTAACTTCCTTAAAAAACTTATATAACTCTTGCTTTTGCTTTTGAGATAATACATAAGGAGTTGGTGGTAGCTCAAGCTTGTCACCCTTTTCACGAGGATACAAATCTGCCCTAATAGTAAAGGCTTGCAAATCTAATCGAGACATGGCGGTATCTTTCGTCTTTTCCTTCATGTTCATGATAGTTCTGAGAATGATATCAGACACATTCCTTTCAATGTGCATAACATCAAAGTTATGCCTTAGTAAATTGGTTTCCCAATAAAGCAACTCAAGAAAAATGCTTTTCTTATTCCAATTATCACCCCTTTTTTCATAGTTAATTTTCATTTTTACAAGAGGAGCTTTGTTTAAGGGAATTCCCTCCAGATCACGTACCTGTTCGCAACATCACTTCCACATAGCGGGATAGGAGGTCTTTCTAGCTCTACATTGCCAAACCAATCTTTCTTTTTGCGCCAACCATGATTCTTAGGCAAGAAACGTCTATGGTGCTTGTAAACTTGTTTTGCATAATGTTGTAATCTTAGAGAGTAAGTGTGCTTATGACACACTGGACAAGCAAGCTTTCGCTTGGTGCTTTATCCAGACAAAATTTCATGTGCTGAAAAATCATTTATGGTCCACAATAAAGCTACATGAAGGTTAAAATTTTGCCTTCTAGATGCATCATACGTCTCAACCCCTATTTCCCATAACTCCCTCAGTTCTTCTATTAAGGGTTGTAAGTAAATATCTATTGCATCACCAGGACCCTCGGGACCAGGAATGATTAAGGATAATATAAAGTTGGCTTGTTTCATGCAATTCTAAGGAGCCATATTGCACAGAATAAATATCACAGGCTAAATACTATAAGGAGTTGATGTGTTTGAAAATGGTTGAAACCCATCACTCACCAACCCAAGCCTAACATTACATGGTTCTGATGCAAAACCCTAGTGAAGTTCATCAAATTTTTTCCATGCTTTAGAATCAACAAGGTGCCTTATAACTCCATCTTTGATGTGTTCCTCATAATGCCAGCGCATCTCAGATGCTGTCTTGGAACATATGAAGAGACGTTGTAGTCGTGGCTTCAATGGGAAATGGCGTAAAACTTTTACTGAAATTTTCTTCCATTTTCTCTTCTCTTTTCTTCCCCACTATGCTTCTCATCTTTCCACCGTGATGTATGACACACTTTGCAGGCATCAAGTTTTGCATCTTCATTCCAAATAGCATGCAATCATTCCTACAGGCATCAATCTTATTGTATGAGAGTCCAAGGTCCTTAATTGTCTTCTTAGCCTCATAGTACGATTTTGCTAGCATTGACCCAGATGGCAGCAACTTATTCTTTAGAAACTCTAGCCACATGGTAAATGATTCATTACTCCACCGACCAAGAGACTTGATAGACAGCAATTTCACCATTGCAGATAACTTAGAACAACTAGAGCACGGATACGCAGGTTGCTCAAAGTCCTTTATTAACCTAAAAAAATTTTTTGCATCATCATTAGGTTCCTCCGTACAATTAACAGTGTTTGATGCTCCCATCGGAACACCTTTTTGAGTGAGACCATAATAAATAGGAAATAAATCCTTAATCATTTCATCCATTTCATCATCACTTTGAGAATCACCGTCTAAATCTTCCTCTACATCAAATTCATCTTGCATCTTATCATCGTCAGATTTAAGTTCATTGGCTCTTTCTCCATGATGATACCAAAATGTATAATCTTCAAGAAACCATATGCTATAAGATGTGTTTCAACCACATCTCTTGTATGCTCACTAGAGTTGTAACATTTCACACATAGGCATTTGATAACATGGGTTGCCTCACCTAGTTGATCAAATAAAAATGAAAGGAAGTCCTTAATTCCTTCGTTATATTCATCACTGAGACGATCAATAGAGGATAAAGCCATCCAACTCTTATTTGGTGCCATGTCTGTGCAAACAAAGTAATTAGTAGTACCTCTATATAAATAGCGAAACAAATAAAATGAAGATATGTGAAGAAAAATGAGAAGGTAATGCTCTCAAACAATGTCTTACTTTTATGGCCAAAAACGATGGAAAAACACACTGGCTAAACATGTTTCATCAACAAACTTCATCTAATATTAATACCAAATGATTAAGGATAAGACATTGATAAGTCACCAACGAACCCCAGAGAATATCATATAAAAATCAAGCCTAAAAATAAATATCTTTACTTATATTTTTCTTACCATCTCTACCATTAGTAGGAGTTGATACATCTCTATTCTGTCATGAAGTAAACAATGACCTTCGAATTAGTTGTTTCCTTATCGATGGTACCTCTATAGGAGTCTGAGACGCATAAGTCACATTAGTTTTCCCAGCACGCTCCAGATTTGTAGTAAGTGAAGGTTCAAAAAGGGTGTTGTTTTGGTCTATGACCTCATTTTCATTGACAAAGTTATAGGTAACCAATGGCAAGGTAAGCCCTTGAGGAGGTTTCTCAATCACATATATATGGACTATGTTGCACTTCCGAAGTTTGGGTGTCATATCTACAATCTCCTTGTCACCAATAATCCTTCTCAACTCACTACCTCCTCTAGAATTCCTCCACCAAAGTTCAGTCACATTACCTTTATAATTGCAATCCTCTTTCAATAAAGAACCCAGCTCAATCAAAGACAATTTATCATAGTCATAGTCAAGTTTTGTACAACCAATCTCTCCTACATAATGAATTTTGTTATGCCTTTCCTCAAATTTACCCTCATAATGGAAGTGCAACGTAATTTTAAAATCTAAAAGCATCTGTAAATTACATCGTTAGTTTCATGAAGCATGGCATCTTTCACCAATAAATACTTTATAACAGCATCTATATGGATAGCATTATAAAATTATAGTCCAAGATGACAACATTAGTCTAAACATTACAACATTATAAAAAGTAAGGACAATTCATAGGGGCATTTAATTACCCCCGCCAAAAAAGGGATAGTGATACTCCAACATTTCAAACTAGTAATTGGATAGCTCCCAGATAAAATAAAAAGGTTTAGCTTAGATATGCTTTGCAGCCAAAGCAAAGGTTGCGACTGGATAAATAATAATACTAAAAATAGCAATCTTGACTCAAATAGTACACAAGGCTACTTGATTTGCTGATGCCCAGTTTTAATATCGAGTAGCACATTACAACAGTGTAATTACTAAAAGTGGTAGCATTATATTCTTATTTGAATAAGTGCTATACCCTTCACAAATAGCAATGAACAGTATACTTATTAAAAGTGATGGCATTGTATTCTCATTTGAAATAGAACTCACTGGGTAAGTTTGGGAATTACACTTGCAAAGAAGTTTTTTTTTCATCTGTGTTACCTATTTGCTACGAGCCAAAAAAGACAGCATATACCAATTGCCTAATAAGCTTTATTCCCTACATAACTTACTGCCCTTAAACCTTTAACTGATAGCAACAAGTTCATTTATCTATCTATTCATAACTTTTAACCTCTTGCAAAAAATTATGACCAATTCAAATGCAAGTTCAAGCAAAGAATGCATTTGTATACAGCAATAGAACCAAGTGAAGCCAGCAACCCATTGCACCAAACTGTAGGGATAATTACCATACAAATTCTCCCTATAATTCAAAATAGACCCTTGATTGAAAAGGCATCATGTCATGCTTTTTACAGCGAATAAAAAGTAAGGACAGTTCATAGGGGCATTTAATTACCGCCCCTCCCAAAAAAAGGGATAGTGATACTCCGACATTTGAAACTAGTAACTAGATAGCTCCTACACAAAATAAAAAGGTTCAGCTTAGATGTGCTTTACAGCCAAAGCAAAGGTTGCTAACTAGATAAATAATAATAATGAAAATAGTAATCTTAACTCAAACAGTACACAAGGCTACTTGATTTGCTGGTGCCCAGTTATAATCTGCAGTTGCACATTATAACATTAGTCTAAACATTAGTCTAAGATATTGATAAGATGAAGAAAGAAGATAAAGAACACATTACAACACCAAAAGGGGTCTGGTTAAAAGAGAAAGACCTTATGTACGTGGCTGTTAGCCTTTAGAAGGTCCCACTCCCATTTCTATCTCTATGGTATTTATATCATCCATTGCCCCCTTTGAACAGTGTAATTATTAAAAGTGGCATCATTGTATTCTCACTTGAATAAGTGTTATACCCTTCACAAATAGCAATGAACAGTATCTTTATTAAAAGTGGTAGCATTATATTCTCATTTCAAATAGAACTCACTGGGGTAAGTTTGGGAATTACACTTGTAAAGAAGCTTTTTTCTCCTCTATGTTACCTATTTGCTACAAAACAAAAAAGACAGCATATACCAATTGCCTAATAGGCTTTACTCCCTACATAACTTGCTGCCCTTAAACCTTAGCTCATAGCAACAAGTTCACTTGTCTATCTATTCATAACTTTTAACCTCTTGCAAAAAATTATGACCAGTTCAAATGCAAGTTCAAGCAAAGAATGCATTTCTATGCAGTAATAGAACAAAGTGAAGCCAGCAACCCACTGCACCAAGCTATAGGGGTAATTACTATACAAATTCTCCCTATAATTCACAATAGACCCTTGATTGAAAAGGCATCATGTCATGCTTTTTACAGCGAATAAAAATTAAGGACAATTGTCATGTCCAGAATTACAATTTAGGAATGCAACAATATGACCAAAGTTTAATTGTCATTTGCAGTGGCAAAAAATTGCTCCTCATCAGGCACAATTACAACATAGCTCAGATATAAAAATGCTTAAAAAAGTGATACAGGATGCAATATATATCTATAGATGAAAAACAGGGTTGAAGGTTGAACAAACCTTGCTAGCAGCGAATCAATGGAAGGCCTTGTTCGGGTAGTTGGATTTGTTGACGAAACCTTGTTAGTGACGGTTGAATGAGCAAACTCCAGCAAGATAAATGAGTGACCATATGAGAATTTAGCAGAAAGAGCACCTTTTCATCAAATCTAGCAATGAATTCACCAAAAATGAGGAATACGAAGACAAGAATTCAAGCAGATGGAGGATGGGAGTGAAGGTTTTACAAAATTAGAATTGGACAATGAATAATCACCCACCCGAACGCCGTCGATGTGAGAGATGGAGGGAGGGATGAACGGTAACAAAGCAAGAGTAGAAGCCCACAGGGAAGAGAAATGAGGCCTGGAGGAGGTTCGAACTTCGGCAGCGGTAGTAATGGTGGCAATGGCTACCGGTAAAACCAATTCTCCAGTGTAATTAGCAAGAAATTGCCATCCTAAGGTTTCAACATGGAAGACATCTCCATTCTAGGGTTTCAGAAATGAATTGAGGGGTGCTTCAGACCGAAGAAAAGCCTGTGTTTTGATATTGCGTGTCCTGGAAAGGCCCTCTCAATTTTTTCTTTTCCTTTAATTTTCGGGACGCTTACTTTAATTTTTCAGTAAAAAAGGCCTGCTCATCATTCCCACTTAGCGCTTTATTTTCTATCTAGGACGAACACTTTATAATATCTAGGACAGAAAAATTAATCTGTCGTAAGTAGAAAAATATTAAAGACGGAAATCATATTCCTTCTTAAAAACACACTAATTACGACGGTTTCTATCCTCCATCATAAATGAGTGGTCGTAAATAAATAAATTTTCAGTAGTATAAAATTTTGGGATAAAGACAAAATATTTGCTAAAATCACTCTATTAAATCCCCACGCCATCACTCGGGTTAAACAAATGGTGTATACATACCAGGACATCCAAGAATTCAATAAACAAATCAAAGAACTTCTAGAAAAAGGATTAATCAGGAATAGTAAGAGTCCTCACACCAATCCTGCTTTCATGGTAAGAAATCAAGCAGAAGAGAAAAGAGGAAAAGCAAGAATGGTAATCAATTACAGAAAGCTTAATGATAATACTGTCTTTAATGGATATTATATTCCTAACAAAACAGTTCTTTTCAACAAAATTCAAGGAGCCTCTTGGTTCTCGAAAATGGAATGCAAAAGTAGTTATTGGCAGATAAAAATAGATGAGGAAAGTATTCCTTTAATTGCATTTAGTGCCCCCCAAGGTCATTACGAATGGATAGTAATGTCATTTGATCTTAAAAATGCACCCCAAATATTCCAGAGAAGAATGGATAATATTTTCAAAGACCTTAATCATTGTTGTCAAGTTTGCATTGATGATATCCTTATCTTTTCCAAAACCATAGAGCAATATAAAGATGATGTCTTGGCTATCACTTAAAGACGCATTGATCATGGTATTATACTTGAAAAAAAACAAGTGCATTTATGCTGAACAAGAAATTGAGTTTTTAGGTCTAGAGATAAAAGTTGGACAAATTGTTCTATGAAAACATATTCTAGAAAAGATATAAAATTTTCCTGAATAAATTGAAGATAGGAAGCAACTAGAAAAGTTTCTTCGATGCCTTACCTATGCTTCGGACTTCATTAAAGATTTGGCTAAACTAAGAAAACCATTACAACAAAAACTCAAGAAAGATGTGACACGGACATGGTCTACCAATGATTCAAAGATTATCCAGAACTTCAAAAAGATGCATAAAAATCTTCATGTTCTTAATTTACCTAATGAAGGAGAAAATTTAATTCTTGAGACAGATGCCAGCAATGAACACTGGAGTGCGGTACTCAAAATCAAAGAAGGTGAAAAACTTTGCAAATATTATAGTGGAAGCTTTAACAAAATAGAATGCAACTATCCCACGATGGAAAAGGAAATCCTTGCAGTTATAAGGAGAATTGAAAAGTTCTTAATCTTTTTAGCCCTAAAACCTTTTCTTATTCGAACTGATTGCAAAGGAATACTTGTTTTGTGAAAAAGAATTTATCAAATATGCAAGCGCAAGGGAGACTCCTGCGTTAGCAATTATAGCTTATCCAGTTTTCCTTCTCTATTAAATATATACAGGGATCAAAGAACTCTCTGGTAGGTAGTCTAACTCGAGAACTCGCCAATGGTGATCATCAAAGCCGACCTCCTGCCAGAAAAGGAGAAAATCCTTAACGAAATGCCATTCCTACTAGAACAGGTTATGCCTTCTAGTAAAGTTCTTATTGATAACCTGAAATTCCATACAAAAACAGATCACTTTTTGGTCTACTCTCTACTACCTACCTAATAACCCAAAGATTTTCCCTTCTAAAGTTACAAATTAGTTACCTTCAGTGTCCTTATGATATCCAAGAAAAAATAAGTTCTCATGTTCAAGAAAAATGGTTCAATGAGTGGTATGCAGCCTGTATCGACTTTTATCATCGTTATTCCCATGATACTTGGGAGTCTTCGAGTACACCGATCTATTTTCTCGACAAATCTGGAGTTAGTGGTATTTGTTTTCCAACAAATTCATTATCTCCAAATGACTCTGTCTATAAAGCCTGAAAATACAGGATAGTACTTTACTTCATAGAAATCCCAGATCCGAAATTTCCATTTTTCTCAACCTTAACCAAATTTCAATAATGCATGTTCAAAAGGATCCATTGGATTCTTACATCTCCTGAAGGTCCAACAAAAATTCCAGTTTGCATATGCCTAACTTTAGAGGTTTATAGCGCTCTAATTGAATATGAAAATGGAAAAGCCAAACCAGCTCATTATCTTGTCCAAATCGTTGATTGCGACGATCTCAATGATCAACAACAAAATTGGGTTCATGGAAATCCGGTACATCTAGTTACTGATCCTGCTTTATCAAGGGCCATTGAATTTTTCAACATTTATCATCAATGTTGGGCATTAATCGAACAAGGAAAAACATTAATGTATTGTGGAAATACTACTTTCGCCTATGATAATAAATTTAAAGACTACATGAAGGTAGAAGGAGCAGTGTCAGAAGATATCTTTGATTATCTATTTGATGTTGGAACTGGAAAATTCTTATCAGAAAAAGGGGGAAAATATCTCCTTCAATTATTTGAAAAATGGGACCTTGAGCATCTTAAGCAAATTGATAAAGATTTTGATGATTATCCAGATAATGATGGTCTAGAAGATATAATTAGAGATGAAGGCATACAGAATCTCTATAATGATGACTAGTCTTATCATCATTAAAAGTTCTGAAAAGCAGCTGTCCCATTATTGTACTATTGTGACAAGTGTTCAGTCTATAAAATAGAGTGTGTATTGTAGCCGTCAGTATGTACTGTAGCCATGTAAAAAATCTTAATGTACTATTAGGGTATCCTAGGTACCCCCATCCCTTCTATAAATAGAGAGGTCGAATGCTGAGGAAGGATACGGTCATTTGAGCATTCTTGAGTGTAATAGAAGTTGGGATTCTCCATTTCTCTATAAGCAGACATCTCTAATAATCTTAACTTAAGTCTCTCTTTAAGCTTTTCATTGTAATATAACCACTTTCAAGCTTTCAATAAAAGAAGTTTTTCTGTAGAGAATGTTATTCAATCGAACCTCATGTCTTTAATATTATAGTTTCTTGATTAAAGTCGCACTATCCTTTAAAAATACTTAAAATTTGATCAGTGACTATGGTCTGACATAAGAAATAAAACAAATCTATGATGTGCCTGAGCTAAGGAAGGTGGGATTAAGATTAGCAATCTCTGTAAATCGAAAGTTAGAGGAGCGCTGGAGTCCAGCACTGACTAAGTTCAGGTAACGATCAAAATTCTCTAATTAAGCTTTAATTATTTTGCTAAGCATGGTGGGCTTATAACCACATAAATTATAATATATAAGATATAAGTAGCAGATTGTGATAACTAGTATCATTAAAGTCATTATAAGAAGTTTAATCAGTCAAAACATGCTTATTTGCACGTTTTTTCTATTTTAGGGACTAATCTGTAATTTCTAAAAGTTTAAGGGCTAAAATAGAAAAAAGGGCCTAAAAGTCTTTTGTTCGAAGACTTAGGGACCCCCAGTGTCATTTCCAAAAAGTCAGGGACCAAAAAGTATTTAACCAAAAACATAGGGTACCTCAGAGTCATTTATTGTTAAGATTTTCATTGTCCTCAATAAGAAGGACATGTAAATGAAAAAAGGGGGAAAGAGGAAATGGTGGAGGAGGGGAGGGGAGGAATGACACACCTTTTTTTGTTGAGAAAAGCAAATAACTGCTTGGGTTGCCTCCCAAGAAGCACTTGTTTTAAGTCCTTAGCTTAACCTTTACATTAGGTGGTAGATGGCGACGATGGGGGAGATGGACCGATTAGGACATAGAATGGTAATGAATTATCCACATCTCCTTGGGACGAACAGAAGTGTCTTCAAGGCAAGTCAAGTCGGTGAAGGTGACTCAATAGAGGCATAAGACCCATCCCCATCAAAAACCTCCATCATATAACTGACTGCAGCAACATTAGGAACTAAGGGTGCAGGAATAACAGGAGCTGTGAGAAGAGGAAAATAGAAATCGACCTTCTCTCCACACAGATGGAAAGAGATCTTACCTACATGCACATCAATTACAGCTCTTGCGGTGGCTAGAAATGGTCATTCCAAGATTACAGGAATGTGGGAGCTCTTATCCATATCCATAACTATAAAATCACATGGGTTAACGAGCTTGCCCACCTGAATTGGGACATCCTCAAGAATAGCCATAGGATGCTTGATTGAACAATCTGCCAATTGAACAATCGCATGCAGATTCTGCAATTGAATCTTATGGCAGAGAGGGAGAGGCATCAAGCTCATGCCAGTCCCTAAGTCACAAAGAGCTCTCCCAATCTATAGATCCTCTATAGAGTAGGGGATGGAGAAACTGCCTGGATCTTGCAGCTTAGATGGTGCACTACTTTGTAGAACCACGTTACAGATCTGTCCAATAAGAACCGTTGTGACCTTATCAAGCTTGTCTTTCTTGGAAAAAAGCTCTTTCAAAAATTTTAAATAAGAAGTTGCTTTTTTGAGAGCTTCCAAGAAAGAGATATTGACATAGGCCTTTTGCAATAATTTCAGGAATCTCGCAAACCTAGGCTCAAGCTTGGATAGCTTAAACCATACCACCCTCTGAGGGAATAGTGGAGGTGGCTGGTAAGGGCGAACTGGAGGTAAACTCTCTATTTCCTTCTTCATCTCCATTCTTACAGGAGTAGGGACTGGAGCTGTCTCTTGAATAGCCATTACAAGGCTCTCCACTAACTCCTCATTATGCACAGATATCATATTGATATGACGCATAGGATTGGATTTAGGTTAGCCTGATAGATGTTCCTAAGGTCAGGACAAGTGGCTAACCTGCTGAGCTATCTGGGCAAATCTAGCTGTCAATCGCCTTCTGGTGGGAGACCATAGTCTCAAACTTAGAAGTCAACTGGTTGATCGAATCACCAAGAGTTTCATTAGTATTGGTTTGGGTTGCTATGAAACGCTCCATGAGACTTTCTAAGTTGGATTTTGTTTATGGAGGTTGAAGAAGTGGGTTGTGGGATGGTCTATTCTGGAAACCAGAGGGTTAAGTAGCATTCGGTGGCAATTGATTAGTGTTCCTATAGGAGAAATTTGATGATTTTTCCATCCTGGATTGTAAGTGTCTGAGTAAGGGTTGTTTTACGACTGTGGATCAGAGTTTTGAAAGGCATTAGCGTATTTAACTTCTTGGAAGGTGGCCTAACAATCAGCAGCCATGTGCCCTTAAATGTCACGAATCTCACAGACAACTCCCATTATACACACTATGCTAGAGGAACTACACGCATTGGGAGTCCCAAGTCTATCAAGTCTCTAAGCAAGGGCATCAACCTTGCTAGTTAGAAGGTCCACAGCATCAACTCCATACACACCACCACTTTTCTTCAAGTTGGCTCTCTTACTAGACTAATGGTAGTTATTAGAAGCCATCTCCTCTAATAGAGCTCTAGCGGACTCGATCGATTTCGCATAAATTTGCCGCCAGCTGTAACATCAATAGACATCTTCAATGACTGGTCTAGCCCATTGTAGAAGCTCTGGACTAGGAACCAGTTGGGAATGCCATGGTGTGGACATTGGCGTTGAAGATATGTGAATCTCTCCCAAGTGTCATATAGTGACTTGCCATAAAATAGGGTGAATGAAGTGATGTCATGCCTCAACTTAGCAGTCTTTTCTGGTGGGAAGTACTTACTGAGGAAAGTTTTAGAGAGTGTGTCCCATGTAGCGAAGGAATTTGGCTCTTCAGTCTGAAGCCAATATTTGGCTTTATCCCTCGGGGAGAACGGGAATAGCCTTAGTGGATGGTATCAGTGGGTACCCCATTGAGCTTAATAATATCACACTTTACAAGGAAATTTTGAAGGTGCACGTTGGGTTTCTCATAAGGGTGCCTACCGAACTAATCTCTCTCCAGTAAAGACATAAGGGCTGGCAGAGCTCGAAGTTGTTCACCTCGACCATTGGGTTCACTATGGATGACGTGATACCTGATGATTGAGGTATAGCATAGTCCCTCATAACTCAGTTGTCCCTTCCAGCCATGGCAGCTTTTGCTTTCTTCTTCCTGCAGGCGTCGTTTTGCTTTTGTGTAGTAACCTCGATCTCAGGGTCTAAGGGGATAAGATTTTAATTCCCTTGATTGTGCCTGTGCATAAAAAGCAAACACTACACCAAGCGTAAGCAGTGTCTAATAAGGACAATGAAGAACTAAGAGATACAAAAAGAAAAAATGAAAACCTGGTCTAGAATATTCTAATTGGTTTTTGATATTGAAAGGAACAAGTTCCCCCATAACGGCGCCAAAACGTTGTTATAGTTAAATTACCGTAAGTGTACGGCGTAGCTGTAGCTATCAACCGTCGAGTACGAGTCGATCTCAGAAGGAACTCGCTTTCAATTGCCAGAACTAATCTGAACACTCTATCTAGGCAAATCAATTACAGGGATTCAACTAACAACTAAAGAAATAATAATAACTAAAATTATAATTGAGAAATCACAATATTAAAATACCTAGGTTGGAACTAATGTCACAATTACACTAGCGAATCAATTGCTGATCCCATCAAACTTTCCTAAGCTTGCAACATGAATGGATAGATTGTCAACTTAGCCCATCTCCTCCCTCCTTCAAGGGTCAAAGACTAATCCCAAAACTATAACCACCTACTTTCATGGGACTAAAGTTAAAGGATTATAAGATCTACAATCTTGAATCCCAATTAGAACTTCAATTATTTTCATGTCGAAATCCTAACTGTATACTAGGTCACTCTAGATAAAGGTTTCATCTTTCACTGTTTCCCTAGATCCAATTAGCAAAGTAGGAATGCTATTTCAAGCAATCCATCGAAAATGTGATGAGCAAAGTAGAAATCATAAACATAAACATGGGACAAGTAAGGATTTGGGGCTAAATCATGATTCAACTAACATAATTGGCATTAATCCCAACCCAAGATGGGAGATTAGCCACAAACATATCAAGAATGATCAAATCAATCACTAGAAACTTGAATTAATCGTAGTGTGAGCATCAAAACAATCTTCAATGCGATAAATTCAATTAACAAGAAACTCTAAAAGTCTTCTAAAACCTAAAAATCGCTCTAAGAAAGTGCTCTAAAAAAAGAGACAAAGGATCCCAACAAAATTGGCCAAAAATCGCTTTAGTATCTCAAAATCTGAGGGGCGCTCGGCCTGCTGTGTACAATTTCTGGGCTCTGGATTTGACCTATCCGTTCGGGTGGGTGGATTGAATGTGGGTCGGGTGTATTCGGATTCAGGTAAGATATCAGTCGGGTGTATTTCAGGTTCGGATAAAATACGGACAGGTGTGTTTCGATCTTACGGGTTTCGGATCAACCCAACAGGTTTTAGAGCACCTTTTCTATGAGTTATTTTTCTTTTTTCAAAATCAAAAATTGTGCATACTTATTAATCAAAATTGTCAGTATTTAATGAAAAAGGCATACTAATTGTAATTTCTCAAAAGAATATTAAAAGTATTCAAAATTTTTATTATAATAAATGAACATCTTGTATGGTGGGGCAAAGAATCAAGCCCTATTTGATCTTGGGTAGATCAACCTGTGTATTGAAAGAAAGTCAATTGCAAGTAGACCTGTCAATTCGGGCGGACGGGTTAAATACGGGTCGGGTATATTCGGGTTCGGGTAAAATACAGGTCGAGTGTATTTTGGATTCAGGTAAAATACGGGTAGGTGTATTTTGATTTTACGGGTTTCGGATCAACCGAACGGGTTTAAAGCGCCTTTTTAGTGAATTATTTCTTTTTTTGTTAAAATCAAAAATTGTGCATATTTATTACTAAAAATTATCTGTGTTTAATGAACAAGCATTATAATTGTAATTTTTCTAATGAATATCAAAAATATCCAAACTTTCAACATGATAAATGAAATTCATGTGCAAGTGGACAATGAGTTACATTTGAATGAGTTGATCCGTTTATTAAAATATTAATAATTATCTGGTCATTCATAGGTCGGCCCATCTAAATCATGTTAACGAGTCAGAGTAGTTCGACCCGTTAAAAGCCCGTTTAATAATTTGATTTTTCGTTAATTAACCTAGTATTATCTAATCAAGCATGTTTTATTAGTATGTTGATCTTAACACAAACATAAGTTGGTCCACTGCCCAACATTGTATCAAATTCGAGACCAATTAAAAGGAATCCAAACGAAAGAATATTATATACGTGCAAGATATTATAATTATATATTAATTATAAAATAAAAATATTAGATTACTATAGAATAATCTTATTTAAAATGTGATGAGACGCATTTATTTTACCAAGAATATAATGGTATGACTCCCACATTTTCAGTACGTATCTAATTCTAAATTATTTTTCTTAATATTAGAGTTGTTTCATAGCCATTTTCTAAAATTGTATCATTTATAAGTTGTATATGACGTTGTTTTGTGGAAAAAAGGGAACCATTGTCTGATTTGCGAAGGGATGTGATAATTGTATAATATCTCTCTAAACGATTCGTTATAATAAAAAACTACTATTGTTAAGAGGAAAATATTAAAGAAAATAAAAAGTAAGTGTATAATATTCGGGTTGAGCGAGCGGGTTCGGGTTCGGGTTCGGATTCGAGTTCGGGTCGGGTTTGACCCAAAAATTAACGAGTTTTTCGGGTTCAGTTTATTTCAGGTTCGGGTCGAGCCCAAAACTTTCAGGCGGGTTCGGGTGGGGTTTTCGGATCGGGTCAATTTTTGTCAAGTCTAATTACAAGTCGACCATTTATGGGGCAGCACGTCTAGAACATTTTAATAGGTTGTAGCAATTGACTACTAATAACCTATTTAATAATTTAATATTTTTATTAGCTAACCTACTAATGTTCAATAAGGTAAAACTTTATTAATGGGCTAACCCCAATACGAATAGAGCTCGCCGTTTTCCTACCACTAGCATCATAGTTCAACACTAGTTACAACAAAAACCAAATAAAATTGAATAAAAGAAGTACAAGATATTATCTTACAGTTATAACATCAAAATTTTAAATTATTACAATTAATTTATTTAAAAAATAATTAGACATATTTGTTTAACTAAGTGCATAATGGTATGACTTGCGCATCTGTAATGCTTGTCTTCTTTTAAATTAACTTGTTTTAAAAGATTAGATAGCTATTTCATACACTTTTATACCCATTTTAAACCTTTTGTCATTTAAAAGTTGTGTACATTATTATTTTCAGAGAATGGAGAAAAAAAAATAAGGTTACTAACCATTATTGTTAAGAGGGATAAATTAGAGAAAGGTCAAAAACTAAGAATATAGTATTCGGGTCAAGCTGGCGGGTTCAGGTTCGGGTCGAGTTTGACCCGCTAGGGTTTTTCGGGTTTGGTTTGTTTCGGGTTCGGGTCGAGAAAATCGTGTTCAAAACCCAAAAATTTCGGGCAGGTTCAGGTCGGGTTTTTAGGTTGGGTCAATTTTTGACAGGTCTACTCATGATGCACGGCCGTGCAAAAGCGCACAGCCAGTAGTGCAACTCTGCAGAAACTTTCTGCCTCAGGTGCACGGCTGTGCAACTCTACAACTCTTAATTCTTGATTTCTTGGTCTTTTTGCCAACTCCTTGAACCTGTTCTTTGTCCTAAAATTTAGTCCTTGCTCATATTCCTTCCAAGATAAAAACATCTACAAAAAGGAAAATTAGTCCAAACAAGAGGATTACGAGCAAAGGATGGCAAATATGATCACATTCCTAAATAAATCGAGGAGGTACGTAGAGAAAGGCGATGAAATCAAGGGTCCAAAAATACCAAAATTAGAGGCTTATCACTTGAATAAGGAATGGATGAAAATGAAGGAACATTCATATCGTAATTACATAGCTGGTGTTGATAGGTTTCTACACTTTGCTTTACGTAATACTACAGGGGAGAAAAAGGACATTGTGACTATTAGATGGAGAATATATGAAAAGTATACCACATGGGAGCTCCATGGTGAAGTTGTTGACCATTTTAGTGGTGACAATACTTGTGAAAGATACACGGATGAGGTAGGTCATGATGAAAATGAAGTTGATATGTTAGAATATGCTCGCAGTGTCGTTGATATGATGGAATGCCATTGATTTTAAGAATGACATACATAAACAACTACTGGTGACTCAGCAAAATTCTATCGGCTTTCACAAGAGTATCAAGAGCCACTAACTACGAAAGGTGCAATGATGTCAAAATTACTCTATATTATGAAGTTGCTCCACGCGAAGGTTCTCAATAATTGAAGTGATTCTTCTTTAGATAGCTTACTTAAGTTACAAGGACAAGCTTATGGGACTAAGCTTCCTGATTTATACTGTGAAGTTAAGAAGCTTATTAATGACTTAGGCCTTGAATGTGTGAAAATTGATGCTCGTGCCAGTAATTGTATGCATTATTCATGCACAAATGAATGAGTGTCCCACATGTGGTTTAGTTATTCGAAAGAAAGATGAGACGTGCCCTTCGAAAGGGAAAGAACTTCCTTGTAAGGTTTTAAGGTATTTTTCGTTAAAATCTTGCAAAGATTATACATGTCAAGAAAAATAGCTAAAGATATGTGATGGCATATGGAGTAAACAGTTGATGATGGTGTGATGAGACATCTAGGTGATTTATTACCTAGAAGTCAATTGATGAGGAATACAAGTCATTTGCTGAAAAACCACACATTGTTAGGCCGGGATTAGCTTGTGATGGTTTTTAACCTTTCAATAGTTCACAACATAGCATTTGGCTAGTTGTCTTGATTCCATATAATTGGCCTCCTTGGTTATGTATGAGCCTCATTCTTTTATTTTAACTTTACTTATACCAAGACCTACATCTCTAGGGAGGAATCTAGATGTATATCTATAGCCGCTTATTGAAGAATTAAAAGAGCTATGGCACTGGGATGAAAACACATGATGCCCATTCTAGATAAAATTTTATATTGCATGAAGCGGTCTTATGAACCATTAGTGACTTTCCTGCATATGCCTATTTATCTGGTTATTTAACAAAAGGAAATTTTGCCCACCCATCATGTTATAAGGAAGCTAAATGTACTTCACTTAAAAATAAGGGTGGTTATTTAGGACATCGTCATTGGTTGCCTTCTAATCATAAATGGAGGAAATACGCTAGACTTTTGATAATACCTAGGCTAGATGCACTTCACCAGTTCTTTTAACTGGAGATGATGTACCGGACCATTACCATAAATTTACTTAGGCAGATGGCAAGCTTGCTAGGAACAAAAGATATCGGGAAGCATCTAATAGTTACATGGCTAGTACAAGAAAATCAACTTTTCTAAGTTGCCTTATTAGAGGAAATTGAAGATCTGTCATAACTTAGATGTCATGCATATTGAGAAGAATATCTTTGAGAATATTCTAGGCACATTGATGAATACAAAAGGCAAGACTAAGGACACTATAAAAGCTTGTATTGATTGGATTAACATAGGCATTATAGATGAGTTACACTCGATTTTAGATGGAGATAAGGTTTGTAGTCCTACGGCATGCCATACATTGAACTCAAATGCCAAGGTTGCAATGTGTGAGATGTCTGCTGAAATAAAGTCTCTAGATGGGTAGCAATCAAGCATTTCTGGATGTGTAAAAGAAAATGGCGAAAAAATTTCATGTATGAAGAGCCATGATCATCATGTTTTCATAGTGCAATTGCTTCCCATTGCAATTCGGGGGTTTTTGCCAAAAAATATATATGAGCTATTGATTAAGTTAAGCTTGTTTTTTTTGCAATATATATGCCAAAAACATAATGCAAGAAGAACCTAATGGTCTCAAAAGACAAATGCCATATACATTATGTAAACTTGAAATGATCTTTCCATCAGCATTTTTTGATGACATAGTCCTTTAGTGATACACTTGGCAGCAAATGCAAAAGTTACAAGCCCTGTTTATTATTAATGGATGTATCTAATTGAAAAGTGTGGAATGAACATTTTTGAATATGTTTACATTTATTTGGAGGATATTTATTAACTAAATTGTACCCTTTCATTTGTATAGGCATTTACATACCTTAAAAGCATACATTCGCAATAGAGCACACCTTGCAGGTTGTATTGTGGAAGGCTACCAACAGGTGGTAGCTTGGTAGTACGGGAGAACTTCAAGCCCCCTAGAAGTTTTAGAATGTCCAATGTAGATGAGTATTTGACATTTTATTCTAGGTACATGAATGACATTGACACATAATTCAATCAAAAGGGTAGAAAAGATGATGACAGTAACTAGAGAGTTCATGAAAAAGCAAGCTTGCAATATGTATGCCACTTGAGAATCCATTAGGACAGGGTTCAACTAAACACCTTAGCTTTGAGGAATGAAATCAAATCCATTTATATATCCTTTATGATTGCGATGAGCCAGTAAAATTTGTTGATTAAGTTCTATTTTTGTAATTCTTTTATTCTTTTCATCTAATTTTTGATGATGTAGCCTAGGTGAGCACCTCACAATATATGATAGTGTATTTTTATTCATAGAGAACATAAGTTGGAACTACAAAAAGAAAGTCCTAGGAATTTAGAGAAAAGACATGAAGCAAAGTATCGTACATGGATACCCAATTGTGTATATATCACATGTTTTGTTAGCCTTGACTTAATAGGTTAACATCATTGATATGGTGACTTTTAACTTAAATTACATTGACTTTTTTTAAATAGGTGTGCAGAACATACATGAAAGGATGTGTTGATGATGACTTATACAACTTAGTTTGTAATTCATCAAGGGTTGTAAGATGATGTGCTGGATATCTTGTGAATGGTTTTCATTTTCATACCAACGATCGTTCCAAAATAGAAAAACGTAAAATTCAAGAGGTTTAGCCAAAGGAGATGACTCTTCTTAAAAGACATATACAAATTGTATTACCTAGGAGGTAATTGTGTATTTTCCTTCAAATGTGACTGGTTTAGTGTTCAAAACCAGGGAAGAGGATATAAGATGGACAAGTACGGGATAATAAGCATTCATAAGATGGGACATTTGAAAATGGATGGCATGTTTGTTCTAGAATCACAAGTGGAGCAAGTCTTTTATATACATGATCTAATAAATCATGATTGGGAATTATAAAAATAAAACCTTCATATCTTTATGATATGCCAAATAAGGGATCTGAAGAATAGGTTGTAAATGTTGACGCAGATGAACAGGATGAGATGGATGTCGATCATCGCATTTTATGCATGCAAATGATGATTATTAGATCACCTCTTTAGCAACTAATGCTTTCGTAGTAGAGAAAGAGGCTAAAACACCATGGAAAAAAGTGAAGAGGATGATGAGTTTCTAGATGATAATGAAGTTGAAGTATTCAAGGATGAAGTGACGAAGATGAGGAGTTTGCTCATGTCACATCAGAAGATGAAGCATAAGTTCTTCTATTTTTTAATTATTATTGTGCTCGTCATTTGCAGAGACCTTTGTTTTTGCATGTTAGACGAATGATACTAAAATTTATGCTTTCCTTTTTGGCGCTTGTTCTTGAGAAAATCAATTATAGATATTTGTTTTTAAGATTTTATAGTTATTATTTGATATGCATTACCTTATTTGGATTTCTATTGTTCTTATTTATTCCTATGTTGATTTCTTTAAAGTATTTATTTCTAAAGGAGCAATCAAATAATTGACTTGATAATAGCTAGAGATGCTAGGATGAGGAGGAGCCAAGAATAAAGGCAATCGAATATGATGGGGAGGAGGAATAAAACTATTAGGCCTTGCTGCAATATCACCAAAGAGGAGATTAAAAAAGCATTAAGCAAGATGGATGCTGGAAAGGTAGTCGGCCTAGATAGGATCCCTATGGAAATTTGGAAGCGCTTAGGCGAGGAGGGTCTTAATTGGCTAATGAAGCATTTTAATATTATACTTCGGACAACTAAGATGCTGCATGAATGAAGATTCAGTTTAGTTATCGCTTTACACAAGAACAAGGGCGATATTTTAAACTACAATAACTATAGAGGTATAAAATTCCTTAGTCATCCAATGAAATTGTGGGAAAAGGTGATTGAAGAAAAGGTTAAGGGAGGATACAAGGATTTTAGAGAACCATTCCAGGTAGGTCGATTACCTAAAGAAGCTATTTGTTGGTTAATTTTGAGTGTAAATAAAAAAGGCCGCAAGCGTACAGCTTTCACTGTAGTACTTGAGGGTCATCTCCTCAAGGACGCGGATGAGATTAAGGTCACTAAAGGGTGGATTAATTAATTACCCTAATATGATCTACACTAAACCAAATTAAATCGTTTAAGGAAAACACAAATGTTCAATTGAGCCTTCAACTAAGCAAAGCATTAGATAGACTAAACATAAGCTTTATTATGAACTAACCATTCATCCTAACTCCACCAAGCATTCGACCACACACTCAACTAAACATAAGTGTGCAATTTAAGTTAAATGAACTTAAACGAACTAAACCTAAGAGTTCAACTAAACGTAAGCATAGTAAAGAGACTATGGATTCAACAGTATTCTCCTAAAATTAAAACCTAGAATCCATTTAACAACTAATCTGAAACAGATTAAAACCTAGAATCAACACCATTTCCATTCAACACTTCCAAAATCAAGCAATCAGGCTCATTAATCTGAAACTACCAAATCTGAGACAACCATTTGAAACCACCAAAATCTGAAACTACCACAGTCAGATTACCAGAGCAGGTAACATTCAATCGAAACCACATCAAAAGGGGAAGGCGAATCAAAATCAACAGACACATACTTCGTAGCTTATTAGCAATGACAGAACCATCATGTAAAATGACCTTACCTAGAACAAAAGCAGATACAGAGGAGTGGGGGCTGCAGAACAGAACAGAGTAAAAAAACAGGGCAGCAAAGGCAACATTCCAATCTGAGCAACGGCAGGACCAAGTCGATCCATTCACCATCAAAACATAAATTAAAACAAACATAACAAAATAAATGAACTAAGTACCTCAGATTATGCGATGGAGGAAGAGTTGGAATCAAGCTCCATGGTGAAGGGCAGAGAACCGAAACAGGACAGAGGAGGAAGAAATCGAAATTACTCAAATTAGCCGAAAACTTCTTGTAATTACAACTGAAATTTTTGATTGACAATTCGAAATCAGCAATTCGAAGCCTAATTACATGAAATTAAATGCTGGAAACAACTCTAAAATCGAAACCCTAAACCGAAATAACCCTGAATTTTGAATGACTGAAACGAACATGAAATTAAACCTAAATCTACACCTAAAGCTTAACTAAACCTAAAACCCTAAAAAAATTATTACCTAAATTCGCTGAATCCTTCATTTATGCTCTGACCTCTTCAATTCTTCATCGTCGATTTCGCCCAGACGCGGATGGTGGAGATGAGGGACAGCGAAGGTGGTGTGCTGGCAGTTTGTTGTGGGAGTTGCGGTGGTGCTTGATATGCTGATGGCGTTCGATCGAGAGAGAGAGGGAGATGAGATGGTGATGAGGATGAAGGGTTGAAGGGTTCGGGGTTCTCTGGTTTTGGGAGGGGTCTATTTTACCGAGACGAGGAGAGAGAGAAGTGAGAGTTAAGGGGGGGTAGTAGTCACGCGAGGTGCACGCGTGGGGGAGGGTTTAGGGATCACATGCACGGCATGTGAAGGCTGGGTAGATTAGGTTTTATTATATTTTTTCCTTTTTTTCTTCTCACTTTGGGCTCAAAATAATGGGTTTAAGGAATTGGATCGGGTCAATTTGGCCCAGTTTTTCATTTCCCAGCATTTTTCTTGCGTTTTTGCCGTAATTATTCAAAATCTACCAAACAAAATAAAATCAAATAAAAACCTTAAAAATACGACTATAACGAGCATAAAACAGGTGTAAAAGTACCTTAAAAACGACACATTTTTGGCACGAACAAATCTCCCCACACCAAGATTTTACTCGTCCTCGAATAAAATAACTAAACTAAGAAAATGAAAAATAAGAAAAAGAAAATCCTAACTCACTGTCGTAGGAATCACAATTACATTTAGCGTATGTAACAAGCCCTTTAAATCCCTCCGTCTCCCAAGTGGACGAGTGAAGTCTCGTGACAGTTTTCAGGTGAACTACCCACAAAAATTTATTTCAAAAATAAAGAAAAATCTTTTGGTTTTTTTTTTCAAAGCTAATATGTACAAAATTAGGGGAAAGTATTCATTTGTTCTAATCAACTAAATCATCCATGTAACCAAGTTATTGACCTGCATATGCACAGAATGTACTTCAAAACCCTCTACCTCCTAAATGACATCAGAGCACTAATTTTTCACCCCATTGAACATCAAGATTTTGAATCCATCTGGGTGCTCGTGTGCAAGTGTATCATCATCCCAGGGTTTAGATTGACTAGAATTAGACTCAATCCCACTTGGCTGACACAACCACACTATTATCATACTGACTTCGGAAGCAAGCTTTTCTAATAGCAATATTGCCTCAAAACGTAACACCCAGTAATACGTGCCTCAAAGGGTAACGCCCAATAGTGCATGCCTCAAAGGGATACTTGTCATTCCAAATTTTATTCTATCCCTTTTTCTTTTCTTTCTCTTTATTCATCATACACTTTTTAAATTTTTTTTAGAGTAATCGTGTCACAAGCAAGTGAGAGAATCATTCATGCAAACCTAAGACCTAAAGATAATGATGAAGGAATAAACAAGGACTAGATTACACAATATCATATATATATATATTAAAAGTTGGATTGAACTCATGTATGAGCAACACATAAGCTTAACATGTAGGATGCCACATAGGAGAGAATATGAGATACTTTAATACAACATAGGATGCTACATGATATTTAAAATTAATAAAAGACAATGTAGGATGAATGTAAATTTAATATAATATTAATTCTATTTAATAAGGTAACTTCTAACATACCTTTTCATTATTTAATAATAAAATTTAAACATAAAATATATATAATTTGATGATGCAAATATAACCAAAAATGTGAGTTAGATATTAACTAAGAATAAAAAAAGTATGTTATTAATAGGAAAAAAATTAAAGAAGACTCGCTTTGCTTTTGCATTATCAAAATAATATAATACACCGATTTATTATTTGCTTCTTTTATAAAAAATTTATTCTTTTAATAATATATTAAAAAATTATTTAACTCGCACTCTTACATCGTAAGGGTATAACCCTAGCATAATGAACAACTGGAGTTAGAATTAGGGCTCAGAATGTCACACTAAGGTTGGAGACTATCATGCATATCCTACTTATATACAAGCAAATAACCGAGGCACAGGGGATTCAAGCTAATCAGACATAGTGCAAACATTCCCAAAAACAAAACCAAAATCAAAATCTTTTCGGTTTTTTCGAAAAAAAGGGGCACCTCACCCCCACACTAAAACTTCACAATGTTCTCATTGTGGGAACTAACGCGCTAGAAAGTACGCACATAAGCTATACAATCGTAAAAATTATAAATATATACAAACTAGGACACCAATAAAAATCACAAACAAAACCAAACACAAAATCACCAAAATGAAAATTGAAAATCAAAACTAAAACCAAAGCAAACACACATATTTACAAAAACCAAAAACCAAAATCGCCAAAGACCAAAGAAAGCAAAACAAAACAGATTCTAAATTAAAACAAACAAGACCAAAACCAAACAAAACAAATCAAAACTAGACCAAAACACACATATTCACTAAAATAAACTCAAAACCAAAACGAAGGACCTACTAAATCCCAAACTAAACCAAAAGAAACCTAAAACGAGACAAAAGGCAAAAGAAAAGAAAAACAAAATGAAAGGCCAAAACAAAGTCACTGAAACACCAAAAAGGGAACAAAAGGAAACTATTAAACAAAAACTAAACCAAAGAAAAATCAAAACTTGCTAAACTACACAAAATACAAAACCAAGGAAACAAAATTCAAAATCAAGGAAACCAAACAAAGAAACTAAAACATACATAAGATCAATCCTAGATATTCACAACTACTCACAATCCTAGATATCAACAACTACAAATATTCAAAGAATCATAACACAACCAAGGGTGATCATAGCCCACACCGCTCAACATTTTCTACATTGCTCCTCAAGATTGATCACCCGTATATTTACAGTCCTAACTATTCATAACTAAGTACAAAAAAAGAAAGAAAAGAAAGGAAAAAGAAAAGAAGGGAGGGTGAAATGATCATACCAGGTTGAATACAGGTTGTACCCAAACTATGCCCCATGAAGATCATACAAATGAGACTTATGGAGCAACAACCACTCCATAATAACCTGAAACTGCTACTCAAATCAAAACTCATTAAAGCACGTAGCAACTTATCAAACAAAGAAGCCCAACTCTCAATAATATAGCAACAGTAAAAAGCAGAGAGTTGAAACCAGAAAGAGTACATCCACATAGCCAATAAAGCACAGGTAAGGGCCTACTTCAACTTATCAAATAGTTAGGCCCAATTAGAAAGAAAATGAACATACTCAGAACAAGCTAGTATGGAGGTCATTGGTGTAGAAACTATATCAGCATGAGCAAACAATCTAGGCAAAATAGGGAGTGCACATTTCACAAGTCTGTTAAGTCTAATATGCACATAAGTCTAGTCTAAAGCAAAGTTTTTAGTGGCAATCATCTCAAACTCAACAAATTCAGACTTGCAATATTAAAAAAAAAAAGTCAGTTTGGATGGGATCAAAAGAGAAGGACTCATAATCAGCACAAACACCATCATCAGAACTTCCATGGATATCAAACTCACAAAAAGATTCGTATTCCACATACAGAATATTATCATCTAATTAGAATAGAAGGTCAGGAATGACGGGATCAAAAGAGAATGATTCATATTTAACATGAAAACCCACATCAAGACCTTCAGTAACATCAAGCTCATATGAAAAAGATTCATATTTTGCATAAAGAATATCATCATCAAGGTCTAAAATAGTGAGTTCAATCACCTCATCATATAACTCCTGTGAAATATCTTTTGAATCATCTAAATCATGAGGCTCAACTTCAGGTGTGATACTTATATCTAACTCACTAACAGTATCAGATTGTTCACCCACTACAAATTCACAAAAGTCGTTCAAAGTGGTCGGTATGTCAACATAAACTAAGATATCTTCAGTGACACATTTGGGTGAGCTAGTGAGGGATGCAAAGTCTGATGATAGAGACATAGGGAGGTCACTCTCTTGTTTTAAATTAGGAAAACACATGTGTTTATTCAAATCAGGCCTAGCAGAATAAGATGGTTCAAAATCATCACAAAGACTAATGTCAGGTTTAGGAGATCCTAAACTAGAATCAATCTCACTATAAGTCTCCCTATTTTGATTAAAACATTGAGAATAAGCAGCAATTCTTACTTTCATAGTCTCTATCATTTGATCAGTCATATCATTAATCTTCTTTTCAAAACTTGCACATGTAGCATCAATATAAGCACGAAAAGGACAAATATAAGCATCATGATCAAGAGATTCACAATAGTCGCACAAAACAGGAAGCACACAAGAATAAGATAGGTCATATGAATTCACAAAGTGGTCTGAAGGGTAAGAATTAGCCTGAAAATCATACTCTCTATGAGTTGGATATTTAAAAGTTTTAGCTTGTTTAAATGCATAGGTTTTCCAAGCTAATTTTTCAAAGAAATCCCAAACTTCATTTTATATTTTAGATAATAATTCTATTAAACCTCCACAATAAATTGATTCAATATAACTCCTTGACTCAACATTTAGACCCATAGCAATAACCTCACAAATTTTTCATTTTTCAGAATTATGATTCAGTTGAGCACGATAATCATTAAGCCTTGAAAGATAACGCCATAAAAGTTCATGCTCATATTGCGGGAAATCGAAAACTGGCATTTGAAGTTTTTAAAGTTTTTAGAATTTTTCAATTTTTAGGGGTTTTCAATTTTCAATTTTTTTGGGTTTTTGGATTTTCAACATTTTTTTGTTGTTTTCAAGTTTTTCTAATTTTTTTCCATTTTAAGCTTTTCCATTTTTTTAGTGATTTTGAAGTTTTTCTAATTTTTTTTTTTGGATTTTAGCTTTTCTTATTTTTTTGGAATTTTTAAATATCAAGAAATAATTGAGCTAAGTGACAATTGATACGAAAATAAAGAAAGTTAAACGAGATCCATATAACCTAATAATACCGTCACAAAATGAGCAAAACAAATAAACTAAACAAATCACAACTAATAAACAAAACAACTAAGAATGAAATAAACAAAGCAAAGCAAAGCAACGAATAAGAAAATAAAAATATGACCTAATCTCATGCCGTCATCCCTGACAACGGCGCCAAAAACTTGATGGTTAATTTTGATTGTAAATAAAAAGGGCCGCAAGCGTACAACTTTCACTATAGTACTTGAGGGTCGTCTCCTCAGGGACGAGGATGAAATTAAGGTCACTAAAGGATGGATTAACTAATTACCATAATATGATCTACACTAAATCAAATTAAATCGTTCAAGGAAAACATAACTGTTCAATTGAGCATTCAATTAAGCAAAGAATTAGATAGACTAAACATAAGCTTTATTATGAACTAACCATTCATCCTAACTCCACTAAGCATTCGACCACACACTCAACTAAACATAAGCGTGCAGTTTAAGTTAAATGAACTTAAACGAACTAAACCTAAGCATTCAACTAAATGTAAGCATACTAAAGAGACTATGGATTCAACAGTATTCTCCTAAAATTAAAAACCTAGAATCTATTTAACAACTAATCTGAAACAGTTTAAAACCTAGAATCAACACCATTTACCATTCAACACTTCCAAAATCAAGCAATCAAGCTCATTAATCTGAAACTACCAAATCTAAGACAACCATTTGAAACCACCAAAATCTGAAACTACCATAGTCAGATTACTAGAGCAGGCAACATTCAATCGAAACCACATCACTAGGAGAAGGCGAATCAAAATCAACAGAGCCATACTTCATAGCTTATCAGCAATGACAGAACCACCATGTAAAATGGCCTTACCCAGAACAACAGCAGATACAAGGGAGTGGGGGCTGTAGAACAGAACAGACCAAAAAATAGGGCAGCAAAGGCAGCATTCCAATATGAGCAACGGCATGACGAAGTCGATCCATTCACCATCAAAACGTAAATTAAAACAAACATAACAAAAAAAATGAACTAACTACCTCAAATTATGCGATGGAGGAAGAGCTGGAATCGAGCTCCATGGTGAAGGGCAGAGAACCAAAATAGGACAGGGGAGGAAGAAATCAAAATTACTCGAATTAGCCCAAAAATTCTTGCAATTACAACTAAAATTCTTGATTGACCATTCGAAATCAGCAATTTGAAGCCTAATTATATGAAATTAAAGGCTGGAAACAACTCTAAAATCGAAACCCTAAACTGAAACAACCCTAAATTTTGAATGACTGAAACGAACACGAAATTAAACCTAAATCTCAACCTAAAGCTTAACTAAACCTGAAACCCTAAAAAAATTATTACCTAAATTCGCCGAATCCTCCATTTATGCTCAGACCTCTTCAATTCTTCACCATCGATTTTGCCCAGACATGGATGGTGGAGATGAGGGACAGCAAAGGTGGTGTGCTGGCAGTTTGTTGCGGGAGTTACGGTGGTGCTTGATATGCTGATGGCGTTCGATTGAGAGAGAGAGGAGATGAGATGGTGATTAGGATGAAGGGTTGAAGGGTTCGGGGTTCGGGGTTCTCTAGTTTTGGGGGGGCCTGTTTTATCGAGATAAGGAGAGAGAGAAGTGAGAGTTAAGGGGGGGTAGCAGTCACGCAAGGCGCACGCATGGGGGAGGGTTTAGAGATCACATGCACGGCACCTGAAGGCTGGGTAGATTAGGTTTTATTATATTTTTTCTTTTTTTCTCTCAGTTTGGGCTCAAAATAATGGGTTTAAGGAATTGGGTCGGGTCAATTTGGCCCTATTTTTCATTTCTCGGCATTTTTCATCGTTTTTCTTGCATTTTTGCCATAATTATTCAAAACCTACAAAATAAAATAAAATCAAATAAAAACCTTTAAAATACAATTATAACAAGCATAAAACAGGTGTAAAAGTACCTTAAAAATGACACATTTTTGGCACGAATACTATTCATATCATATGAAGGCTCATGGAGTTCTGCATAGATAGAAAGTAGGGCCTCCACATGGTGTCCATTAACATAGCAAAAGTGTATGATATAATACCTAGAGAAGTTTTGTAGAGGTGCTTGGAGAAGAAAGACATGTCCATTACTTATATATGAGTTATTAAAGATATATACAAGGGGGTAAGGACAAGGGTTGGAACTTTGGGGGGGAATACAGATGACTTCCCGATAGATAATGAACTTCATCAAGCGTCAAAACTGAGCCCTTTTCATATTTCTATGGTTATGGATGAACTAGGGAGGAGGTTAATTGTAATACCTTGAAATTTCATTGCTAATTTTGGCTTATGTGGTAATTTATATTTTATGTGCATATTTTGGGTTATCTATGTTTAATATATATGTATGTGCTTGAGTTAGTGTTAGTATTATTTTGTTTGGACAAAAATAGATGCATTCCATATTAGTAGTACTTTTACCAAAATCAAAAGGAAGAAAAAGAAGATAGAAAAATGGGGTATTTGGGCCCAAACAAAAAAAGGAAAAAGAAAAAAATTAAAAGTGAGGGATATTTTTTTTATCACATGAAGAGGGGGAGGGGCTTATCTACTCTTCTATTCTTATCCTTTCCCCCAACCAACACAACACAACCATGCAGAGAGGAGGAGGAGGAGAAGAAGAAGAAGAAAAAGAAGAAGAAGAAGAAGAAGAAGAAGAAGAAGAAGAAGAAGAAGAAGAGGAGGAGAAGGAAGAAGGAAAGCAAAATTTGGGTTTTGATTTTGATTATAAATTAAGGTTAATAATTCTTGCTTTTCTCAACCTAAAATTAATCAGGGGAGGATTATTTAAATGATTTATATTTGAATTTGAGGATTTAATTAAAGGTTGAAGCTATGAATTTGATGTTTTTAGCGTTTGATAGATTAGAAACCTAACTTCAATTGGTAGAAATCCACCTTTATAAGTTGTATATTTAATTGTGATTTTTGGATTGATTGGATGTGGTGAGCTGATGATTATGTTGTGAGTTCATTCATGTACATGTTAAACTATGGATTTTTGACTTGATTACTTGTATTGAATGAACAAAATGGTAGCAAAATAAGTTGAATTTTTGAATTTTTCAGATACTGTGCTATTGTTTGAATTTATATGAATTATTGGATTGGCAAAAATTTTTGAAATTTTACTGTAGGTTCTCCAATATGTTTAGCAATTTTCTGCAAATTTTCGTAAATTTTAGAGGTGTATTTTATGAGTTATGAATTTTTGATTGAAAATGCCCTATTATTTAAAATTTAGATGATGTCTAAATTACTGTGAGCTATTGGGTTGGAGAAAAATTTTGACAATTTTACTATATAATACATGTTACTTTGAAATTTTGGGTAAAGTTTCATGAATTTTGGATGTTTACTTCACGAGTTATGAATTTTCGATTTGAAACTGTCATATTTTATTGCCTAATTTTGGTTGCTCTTTGAATTTTCTGGCAATTATTCACTTGGCCTAAAATTCTGGAAATTTTGATGTAGGTTCTCTATGTTGTTTGTAACTTTTGTGGAAAATTTACATGAATTTTGGGAGTGTACTTCATGAGTTATGGATCTTTGATTGCAACTGTTCTATTTCAACATATAACTTCGGATGTTGTTTAAATTTTTGTGAAGGATTGAATAATTGAAAAATTTTAAAAATTGTATGTATATTCTTCATGATATTTGGTATTTTCTATAGATTTTTGTGAATTTTGGATATGAGGTCTTTGCGTTATGAATTTCTGAGTAAATTGGCACATTTAGTGTAATTAAGGGGTGTTCATATGCATAAATTATATACTGATCATGTTTACGATGATTTTAGGCATTAAAATAGTAAGGTATTGTTAAGGGTTATTGGAAACTTGTGAAAATTATTTTGGATGGAATTAAGCCTTGTTTTGATCATGTTTTTGTTAATATTATGAAATTGACTTCTTTGAAAAAATAAAAATGTGACAATATGAGATATATGACTTCACTAAGTTGTTTTTGAGAAAAGAGGTTCATGTCTTGTCTGAAACTATTACAGAGCATTCTAGAGCTATGGCCATAGAAGTAGTTGTCTTTGTGTTTGGAGCTGTATAAGTCATTGGTTGGTACTTTGAGTGGGAGCTACCTGGTCCGCCAATTGACTCCTAAGTTTGTGTTATTTGGGAGTTGTGTTGGTCCTTGGTACTCTAGGATGTGAATGTGAATCCATAGTTTGTGATTTGAGGGAATCTACATACTTTAAAATGTTAGGTGCCTGGTTGGTACCATATGAATGAGTTATAGCTGATCCACCAGTGGTTGGTACCATATGAATCAGCTGTGGCTGGTCCACTAGGATGTATTTGTTACCCTTGTATTAATTATTCTTTGTGTGGGTCATAAATTGATTTCTCCTATACTAAAGAGTTTTGGCTAAGTTAAGAATATGTGATATGTTATGAAATTAGTTTTGACCTGGATTTGGACTTTGGATTTGGTTTTGGGATTTGAAAGATCATTAAGGGTATTTGTGAGCTTGTGATTGATTTGAAGTATATGTTTGATTGATAAATATGTTTAAAGAAATGTATTATGTGTTTAAAGCAGGCATGTGGACTTTTGAATAGAATCTGCTTTATGTGTGCCTCAAGTAGGGTTACGGGCAGGCATTAGTTTGATTTAGTAGGCTTCACTTTCCTTTGGACTCCAATGAGGATTAGGAGCCTAAAAGACATGGTTGATATGGGACAACTATGGTTAGTTTAGTGAATAGACTAATAACAGAGTTTGTTTAGGGATTCAAGTGAAAATGAGGGTCTTTGAAATGTACCTGGTATGTGATAGGTACGAATAATTTAGTGTAATTGCCTACCTCATCACATAAACATGTGTGTGTGTGTGTGTGTGTGCGTGTGTGTGTGTGTGTGTGTGTGTGTGTGTTTGTGAAGTTCAAGAACATGTTAGATATGAAAGATATAAGTTACTTCAATTTCTGAAGTATAAGCATGTTCTTATGTCACCTTCTATTTGCCATATGATATGCTATGTGTATATGTTATAAGATATGTGTATTATGTGATTATGTGTTAACTGATCAATGTGCAAAGTGCAACAACGAGGAAGGTAAGAGTTATTCATCGAGCTTGGGGAGCTCATTACCTCACCATTTTTTAGGTTTTTTTGGAAACAAAAAGGGATCACAAGAAACATTAAGCTAGCTAGCTATAAGATACTCTTGAAGAACCTAATTAGGAATGCAGGCCTCATTGTCGGTTTATGTTATGGATTATGTTTAATCAATATAGTTTGCAATGTATTTTTTTGATTCAAACATGTGTAAGACTATTAGGAATATGATTTAAGTATGTATCATGTATGTAATTCATGTTTTAGAATCACCCTGCCCAACTTTAGTTAGATTTCGATAAGAGCTTCCGCTGCTATTGTTTATTAATATGTTCAGTATGGTTAAGAAGTATAGATAGCCTTGTGGGTGTTTCTAGTGGGACATCAAGGGTGGTGACGCACCTGCCCCCTTTTGTGCAGGGTGTTACATTAACAATAAGTTCGAGTGGTGGAGAGATACCCTGGAGGCGAAAGGCTTGAGCTTGAGTAGGTTAAAGACTAAATGCTTAAAATGTCGATTGAGTGAAGAGAAATGTGGTTTTGTAGACAATGTGAGCATCGAAGATGTGACCATACTAAGGGTTGAAAAGTTCAGATAGGGCTTAATCATTGAAGAAAAAGGGAACATGAAGAGGACATTATCCATCGAATAAGGTAGGATGGAAAAAATAGAAGGATACTTCAAGGGTGTTATGCCTGAAGAAGATCCCACTAACATTGAAGGAGAAGATTTATCGTATGGTTGTTAGACCATATCAAGAACTCTCAAGTCTAGAGGATGAGGGTCGTGGAGATAAGGATGATTCATTGGATATGTAGCCACACGAGAATGGATAGGATTAGAAATGTAACGATTAGCGATAAAGTAGGAGTGACATCCATAGAGGATGAGATGAGAGAGGCTACACTGAGATGGTTTGGTCATATAGGGAAAAGGAGTATGGAAGCACCAATGAGGAGATGTGAAGAAATTGTGCTTTCGAGTGTAGAAGGGGGTCAGGGTAGAACTAGGAAGAGATGGAACAAAGTGATTAGATGATTTGAAAACTTTAGGTCTAACTGAGGAAATGACCCAAGATAAGAAGCTATATGGAGATCTAGGATTAAGGTTGTAGAATACAGGTAGCATGCTACTTGCCCTGCCCTTGGATCTTTAGGGCGCATGCATTACTGGTGTGGCTTATGGCTTTTACTTATCATGCGTTTCCATTACTGGTATATGGTAGCAAAATTTTTTGGTTATGCATGTAACGGTTAATATGGGACTTATGGTATTTCGTGGTATAGCGTGTTTCATTAATATTTATTTAGGCTTCGTTTGGACCTTGAAAATTTTGGTGAAAAGATAAAAATTTGGAAAAGTTACTTTTTTTTTCTTGTGTTTGGCTTAAAGACAATCACAAAGAAAAAAAATATGGAAGAAAGTTAGGTGAAAAAATTGTTAGAAACAAGTGACAAAATTTTCCTCATAAAATTGTAAGGAAAGTTTGAGGGAAATTCCCAACCTCCTCAAACCTTGCATTATTTACATGACATCAATATGATTCAAATAGTTCATCAACATTCAAATTTTTTATCCAAATTCTTGTATTTTTGCGTCAATCCAAACAAGATTAAAAAAACTCATTTTCTCCCTGCTTTTTTTTTCCTTCACATTTTTTTCCCTTCGACTTTTCTTTCTATCAAAATTTCTAAAAACTAAACGGAGCCTTATTGTTGCAACTTGCTAGTTTTGATTGTTTTTGGATCACATTTTACAGCAAAAGATTTTCAATTCCAAAATATTTTCTTAAATCTATTGTGGGTTTGTTGAAATCGGCCTCTTTGTCGGTAATGATAACTACAAAGGTATGACCGTTTATATCTGGATCTCCTTAGACCCCAACAAGCGGGCCTACACTAGAAGATTGTTGTTGTTGTTTTAAATTTGTAGATAATAAAGATATACTATTTTTCCTTAATTGCCTTGATTTAATTTTATTTTTGTTTTTGGACAAGACATGTCTTAGTAAGTATTGTAAGATTGGTTTACATTACCTCCGACTTTGGTTATGCTGTCATGCATTGATTGTAATATGAGATAACATAGTGGAATATTTTTTGGGTGGAGAATGAGGGGCAAAGCCTAATCACGCACGAGGAGTCATCAAGTTACACCACAACTATCCTTAAAAAGAAAAGATTGAATTACACTAGAGGGATAATGAAAGATGACAAAAGGAGATGAGAGTTAGCAAGTTGATCAGTCACACTTATTTTCTCTGTAATAATGTTCCACCCCAATTAACATTCCAACACGAAGACAAAGCTTTGGCATTCCTTAACAAAAAAATTAATGTGGTTGATTAGTGCAGCAAGGGCATCTTCTTAATAATAATCATATCTTGGAATCCACATGCACAATTAAGTTCTTCATGTTCATACCCCAAGCACATTTGAGACCATGAGAGAGCCATTAGTTCGAACTTTACTGAAGAGTAAGACCAAAGTCACCAGCAAAACCCTTAATCCAATTGTTAATCAGTGGGAGGAGTATGGCAGCGAATTAATACCTTAGATTTAGAGGCCGCCCCTTAAGGAAGCTAGGTTAATATTTAGAGCTTGCAGGGTTTGTAGAGCTTCTTCAAACCTCCTTTTATTAGAAATATGGAAGTCCAGAGAAACAAAGTTAGGACTATCAAAATACGCCTTATTACGCCACTTTCAGAGCCACCAAATGGTAGTAGCAAATAAGATGGACCACTCAATAATCATAGAAGAAGGGGGATTGATATTATAAGCAATCCAAGACCAAAAGGGCATGGCGACAAGCTCATTATTCTTACATCTCTATGCCAAAGCCTCCCAAAGAACACGGCCCTTGGGACAATGACGTAATAAATGGATGGTTGTTTCTTGAGCATCTGGGCAATGAACACAATAGGGGTGGGATGAGAGTCTACGAGCTAATTAATTCACATTGGTCATTAGACACTCATGAGTTGCTAGCCACCGGAAGAAGCATACTCATTAGGAGAAGTCTACATTTACATTTTACACTAGGGGTGTGTTTGGTAGGGGGTAAAACCATTTTCCCAGAAAATGATTTTCCTATTTTACGTTGTTTGGTAAAAAGCGAAGGGAAAAATCATTTTTAGGGGAAAATGATTTTACCTCCTGAGAAGGAAAATGTTTTCCCGTGAAAATGGCCGTAAAATCATTTTCTTGGGGCTCGAAAACAACTCTGCTTTTGTTCGACTTCAGGAAAGCCTCAGTAATGTTCGAAAGTCTTACTCCCTCTGTTGAATTTGGAAGTTTTGGCTCTCACTATTGTTGGAAGCCAGTTGAAGTACTTTCACCGCTGTAATCTAGTCTCAGTCCAATCACTCTTACCACTGTATTCATATTCAATTTTCCAGGTAAGTTTTTAGATCTAGGGTTTCAATTTTTCTGAATTCGGCTGAAAATTTCTTGAATTTAGAAGTTTTGGCTCTCGCCATTAATGGCTTTTCTTTGTTGATGGGACTGAAAATTACCATTTTTTCTGTCTATTGCATTATATGTATGGTTATTTAACCGAAATTTTCCACTTATCTTTGTGTGGTATGTTAAATTTTGCTTGAATTTGGAAGTTGTGGCTGGTTTGGGTGTACCTTTGAGGTGATTGATTTGAGGGAGGCAATGGTTTGTGGAACGATTGTTAAAGAGCCTGAAAGACCATCCTTTTGCTTCAGGAGCATATTCATGTCTATTGTTGTTTGAAAGGGTTGTTGATTGCTGCTATGTTTGCAGGATATTTTGCTGGAAATTTTGCTGTTTGCTAAAAATTTTGCTTGAATTTGAAATTCATGTTTGCTATGTGTTCTATAATTGGATAAGTGATACCATTATTTGCCATATCTTGTAAGGCTTTGTGAAGTAAGAGAGGGTTTAATCCCTTCAATTTTTTCTGATTGTTAAAAGTACATTATTTGTCAATATACTAACTGGTGTTGACATGCATTGTTAAAGTTGCTTTAACCTTAGTTAGGTTGTTGAAGGTCTAAATCTTATATAGTTCAATAATTCTGTTTACATATTGTGTCTCAACATGTAATAATTTTGTGTAGTGAGTTTGCTATGAGTTTGCTGTTAGTTTGCTATGAATTTGGTGCTTGGTCAATGTATTGGTATTAGCATTCATCTTTTAATAGCATGCTCAGTTTAAAAGCTTATATTCTGCTCAGTTATGAAGCTTATGGACTTTTTTGTTGCTATTTGCTTAGGAGAAGACATTTATGAAGCTTGTATTCTGCTTAGTTTAAAAGCTTGTATTCTACTCAGTGTAGAAGCTTGTATTATGCTCAGTTGCTATTTGCTTAGAAAAAGACACTTAGGAAGCTTGTCGCTATTTACGCAACTTTTTTAAAAACTTGTATTCTGCTTAGTTTCCTTATTACAGAATGGACAAAGGGAAAATGAAAGAGGTTAGCAGGGATAAGAAAACTCAATTCCGTTGGTCCAAGCCAATGTCAAAGGAACTACTCAGATTTTTAGCCGATGAGGTTAAAAAGGGAAATCGATCGAACAACACTTTCAAGTCTAGTTCCTTTATTGCAGCAGCAGATACAATATCAAAGAAATTCAATGTCCAATGTCTACCAGATCATGTTGACAATCATCTAAGAACCGCAAAAACTACTTGGGGCATCATAGCCAAACTTCGAAACCAATCTGGCCGTGGGTGGGATGAAAACATGAGGATGATTCGCATATCTCCCGATGTGTTCAATACCTATGTTGAGGTATGGCTGCCTATTTTCTAATTTTTAATGTGCCTGTTTTCTATTATATTATGCAAAATTGGGTAATGGTCTTTATGATTGTTATATTATACACCCTGTCAAAACTTGCAGACCAATTGGGTAGCTTCTGATTTGTAATGGTCTTTATTATTGTTATATTATTCATGCCACAACAAGTGCTAGCTTCTGTCACTAAGATATATGTTATCTACTGTTTCTTATTGCCGGACCTTTTTTAAAGCCATATATTATGCAAAATTTGGTAGCTTCTGATTTGCTGTTTCTCAATTTTGGGAATTGGCTTCACTGTAATGGGCTTACATTAGCCTACATGATTTTCCAGAGGGAATGGCTGAATGGCTACCTTTATTTGTTCATCAAGCTATACAGAGAAGGTCTCTTGCTTCCATTTGGGAGGGGGGCATTGCTGGCTCAGATGAAGGAATAGTTTCTATGCATGAAATGGGCTTTGCCTTTGTGACTCATGGTTCTGTCATGCACTGAGCATGCTGCAGTGAACTTGTTTGTAGCCACTTGTGTATTTTTCAGAAGGTTATTTTACTTATTATAGGCTTATATGTTGCAGTGAATCCGTTGTAATATGTTGCAGTTCTTCTCGTTCTTCTATTACTTCATTCTTGGGGCTTTGAGTTGGACTAAATTTTGCTGTGACTTGCTTTGCACAACATTAATAGAAGCTATATTATTTCATCCTCATCAAATTATGTAAGCCCATTCCAGTGAAGCCCATTGCTGATTTGCTTGCTCGGTATGCTATGTTCAGATTATTGTTTGAAGTAGGACAATGGCTGCTTGTGTGAGACATTATTGTTTGAAGTAGAATAAGGGCTGGTGGACATTATTGTTTGATGTATGACAGTATGCTATGTTCAGATTTGCTTGCTCAGTGTCAGTTACTTGTTTTGATTAGTTGTTGTTTCTTTTAACAGGCGAATCCAACTCATAAGAAGTATCTTAACAAGAAATTTGATATGTATAATGAAATGGCTACTATGGTTGGAAAGGATGTCACTCGAGGAAGTGGTGTTAGGTCATTTGATGATGTTGAGATACAATCACTTAGAGCTATGAATCTGGAAGAAAAAGGTGACGATGACGATGAGTTTGTGAAAGAAAATGATAAACAATCGACTTCAAGTGCGCCATTCGAATCAAGAAAAAGTCGAAAGAGAACACGTGACGATGATTTAGAATTTCAAAATATCTCCACCCAAATAGCAGAAGTCGCTATGGCTCTACAAAAGATATCTAAATCCAAACTCGACGTCGACCTTCTTTATCAAGAAGTGATGAAAATCGAAGGGTTTGAAGAGGACTTTTTGGATAGCGCTTTCAATCATCTCGTAGAGTATGAAAACCTTGCAAAGGGCTTTCTAGTGAAGAACGACAAACTGAGAAGGATTTAACTTAAAAAATTCAAGGAGAACAATTGAATGAAGTGATATTTCTCTCTCTTTTTTTTTGGTCTTGCCTTTTTAGCTAAAGAAAACAAGCAGTTGAGAATTATGACTTTGTGACTATTTGATAACTTTGTAAGCACTGCTTAATGATTAAATTGGCCGTTTATCTATTAGCTTAGCCTACTAGTATCAAACACTTGAGAATTATGGTATTAAAAAATGGTTTTTCATTCTACCAAACAGTAGAAAATGATTTTCCAAGAAAATGATTTTTCATTCTACCAAACAGCAGAAAATGTAGGTGAAAAATTATTTTCCTTCGGAAATCATTTTTCATGGAAAATAATTTTTCGGAAAAATAATTTTCCCCCCTACCAAACACACCCTAGGTGTATATATAAATTCTTTACATTAGCCAATACGAATAACTATCATAGAATTGATATTACAATTTGCAATAGTTACTAATTTATGCTGCTCTTGCAAAAACAAATACTTCGTACTTAATATTCATCCATTTTATGTGCACGGATGCGTGTTACTATCCTATATTTTCCTATATTGTGAGGATATTGATGTTTACGAAATTCTATGAATTCATCAAGATGCACTGTCAGATTCATTATACATAATATACATTCTTTGTGCACTATATATGATTAAAAGAACATGCTTTCTCGTATATAATATAGGATATACGCATCAGCTAATGAAAAGAATTTGTTCTAATGATACATTTTTCACTATGACATAAACATACCTTTTTATGCAATATCATAAATGAGCTACAATTGAATGAAAAACATTAAAAGTAGAGCTTACATGCCCAACATCAAGGTCATATTGTGAAAAGTGTGATTAATTCACGCCCACTTCTCAACTCATAAGAAGTTTACGTCTTTAATAGTCCGACTTTGGATTGTTAGTAGAAGCTAAGGTCCCTTTTTTTTTTTTTTTTGGGTCGTTCCTCCTTTCCCTAGTAATATGTAATGAATTATCCTGACTTTTTTTTTCGCATAATTTTTGTACAATATTTACTGAAGATATATATATATATATATATATATATATATATATATATATATATATATATATATATATATATATATATATTATATATATATATAATATATATTATATATATATATATATAATATATATATGTATATATGTATATGCATATACATATATATATATATATATATATATATGTGTGTGTGTGTGTATATATATGTATATATATATATATATACTATATATATATATATATATATATATATATATGTATATATGTATGTACGTGTGTGTGTGTGTGTATATATATATATGTATGTGTGTATGTATATATATATATGTATGTGTGTATGTATATATATATGTGTGTGTGTGTATGTGTGTGCATGTGTGTGTGTAGAAGTTCCTTCAATAGATAGATTGTTTACATCGCAAATGCTAATGTTGCACTAACTATACTTTGTAATTTTCTTGGTACCTTTTTATGCCTATATGGCCCATTAGTAGATACATGATGTGATTTATTTTAAGCATTTTTCTTAGAATTAAGTTTTTTTAAAGTATCAACTTAGTATAATTAAAGAACATACATGTGTCCCTTAATTAGAAGGACTACCTTCATCCGCATATATATATTTGCACATATCCGTGTAACGTATATATGCACATTTTATATAGAGAGAAGTTAATGATATTCTTCCATCAATTTATTTTTATATCAACCTCTTTTACCTTTTTTTTTGTTGTTGCTATTTGATTAGTTAATAATATTTAAATAGATTAATTTATATAGTATTCTCAATATAATATCTACTTTAATAATCTTTCAACTTATTATCATACACAACATTTTTAAAATTTCTTGCCGTGATATAATAAGTGGCTGTAGCAACTTAGTTGCCTTGTGTTAGGCATGCATTCCATTCATCATCATTAAAAACTTCCAATCAATCTGACTCTCACATTTTTACTTGCGTTTTGCAGGTGGGTTTCCTTTTCCTAGCTGCTAAGTCAAACTAGTTGTCTAACAATCAGCTTGCGATGGGCACTTGAAACATCATTACAATGCCCGATTCTGCTTTTTGCACACCATATCTTACGAGGTTTTCCTCTGTTTTTGTGTAAAGCTGCCACCCTTCACTTATTGACGTGAGACCATTGAAATGATACATGATTCTATCACCATCACCACCCCCCCCTCCCCAAAAAAAAAAGATCTCATAAAAGAACAGAAAAGGCCAAAAAAAATTCCTTTCTTTGCCTATAAAATTCTTGTTCCCATTTCACCAAATCTCGCCTCCAAAAAAGGAGCTACTAGCTAGTAAGCTAGTCGTCGTCAATGGAAACGTTTAACCCTTCTATAGCCATGCCTTATCCCTATGCTTGCACCTTCACTAATGCTATCACTAGCAACCACATTTACCCGAATTCGGCTTCGAATTCACCCGCGCCTACTTCTCCATGGATGGATAGTCGGATATGGAGCGGCCTCCCTCAGGGCCTAATGGATCGGATCTTAGCCTTCCTCCCCCCACCCGCCTTCGTCCGGGCTCGAGCCGTCTGCAAGCGGTGGTACGCCCTCTGGTTCTCCAACTCCTTCCTCCAACTCTGCCTCCAAGTCTGCCCCCGCCGACACTGGTTCATCTTCTTCCACCACAAAACCCCCTCCGCCAGCAGCATTGTCTACAAGCACAGTACCCCAAATGGGCCGTCCGGGCAGACCCCACGAGCTTACCTCTTTGACCCGGATGAGCTCAGGTGGTATACCATCCCCTTCCCTCTCATCCCACCTGGGTACTCCTCGGTTGCCTCCTCGGGCGGGCTCGTCTGCTGGGCCTCAGATGAGCCCGGCCCAAAGAGCCTCATCCTCCACAACCCGCTAGTTGGGTCGGTGGCCCATTTGCCACCGACCCTCCGACCGAGACTCTTCCCCTCGGTGGGACTGTCCATCACTGGGTCATCCATCGACCTAACCCTAGCCGGGGACGACCTGATCTCCCCTTACGCGGTCAAGAATCTAACCACGGAGAGCTTCCATGTGGACGCGGGTGGTTTCTACTCGGTGTGGGCCACCACCTCCTCCCTCCCTAGGCTTTGTAGCATGGAGTCCGGCCAGATGGCCCACTGCCAGGGGCGGTTCTACTGCATGAACCACAGCCCATTCAGCGTCTTGGCGTGCGACATCGCCTCCAACAACTGGTGGAAGATCCAGGCCCCCATGCGGAGGTTCCTGAGGTCCCCAACCCTGGTTGAGACTCAAGGGAGAGTGCTTCTCGTGGCCGCCGTCGAGAAGAGCAAGCTCAACGTGCCGAGGAGCCTTCGCCTCTGGGCCCTACAGCCTTGTGGGACCCAGTGGGTGGAGATTGAGAGGATGCCCCAGCAACTTTATGCCCAGTTTGGGGAGGTCGAAGGAGGGAGAGGGTTTCACTGTGTAGGGCATGGGGAGTTCATTGTCATCATGATTAAGGGCGTCAATAATGGATTAATGTTTGACATCGAGCGGAAGAGGTGGGTTTGGATGCCCTGTTGCCCAAATGATCAGGGTGAAGAGGGGAATTTGCATGCTTTTCCTTATGAACCAAGGCTTGCTACCCCTGTTATTACCCTTGTTGATCAGCTGGCTCTCCCGTTTCAGTCCTTTTCAGGGTAGAAATGGGGGAAGAAAAGTATGGCAAGCTATGGGTTCTTCATACTTGGGTAATTAATTTCATAATTGTACTACTTATTAACCTCAGTTTAGTTTCTAATACGCATGTATGCATGTTAATTACGTATTAGTTTAGCACGTATTAGAACTACTTGTTATGTGTTGTATCTAACTAGCTATCAAGAAATGGGTAAAATTAACGTATGAGAATAGTTATGTGATCAGAAAGTTGGCAGAAGTTGCTTATATGTAAGGTTTTGCAGAGATTTCTTGAAGGCAAAAACAATTCCTAAATCTGGGCATTAGCCTTTTTCTTAAAATAGCAGTTTCTCAACTACAAAAGAAATTTCCATATCTGTTCATCTCTACATTTCCTTTTAAGGGCGTCCCTGAAAGTTCTTTATGATAAAATTGCTGAAAAGATGTTGATAAAAACAAGACATGGTTATTGATACAAAGTTTTTTGTGGGTAGTTATTAACTAGTATCTTTGATCCTGTGTAATGCATATTTTTTTTAAGTATCTACTATATATAATATTTATATATATGAATTACAATCAATAATTTAGCAACCTTACGCAATATTTTGGAGATTTTTAAAATAAAAAAATTTAATGATTTCTTAAGTATAATTTAATGACTTTTTAAGTCAATTGAAAAAATAAATATCATATGTGCTTGTGCTTATGGAGAATAATCTTACCTATGAAATGTGAGTGTTGGCAAATGGTGGTAATAAGATGGGACGACTGTTTCAACTCTTCTTCTCTTTAAATTGAAAGCAATTTCTTACCTTTTGGTAACAATCTACATAAGTATGGCCTTGTAATATATAGGATTCATCGTTGTATTATATCATACATTTAATATTCTATATTCTATATTTATATTTATATTCAAAGAAAAGGTAATAATCCAAAAGGTAAATTTCTATTTTGTTATTTTTTGCTATTATTACTATCAACGTAATAATGGGTATAGTTATAAAACAGAATAAAAAACTATCCACAATAATTATTACATATAATAAAAGCTCTTCCCATCCATTATTTTATTAAAAAAATGTAAAAATAGTGGGCTTTACTTCCCACTAGTTTTTGCAATATTTTATTAAAAAGGAAAAAAAGATTGGGATTAAGAATTTTATTTTTTACTTATGGTGGGATGAAGTTTGTAACAATTTGTTATTATTTGGTATTATTATTACAATGTGAGATAAATAGATAAATATTTTATCACAATCTTTTGTTATTTATATTTTTTGAATTGGTAAGGCAACAATGACAATATTGGAGTCAGAATTTTTTAATATATGTACATTTTTTTTTGAAAAATTGAAAAAGTAAAAATAGTTACTATAATCGAAATTTAAACTCTTTTATTATTTTTTTAATAGGCTTAGATTTAGGTTAGAAACTAATGCCGAAGTTGTGAAAACTTGCCATGCGTCAAATCTTAGGCTTCGGATCTTTTTGTTTATGTGTGTATGTGCGTGTGTGTGCGTGTGTAGAGAGAAAGAGGGAGAGAGAGGGAGAGGGAGAGAGCGAACATTACTGTATCACCCTCTGGAAAGGAGATACAATTATTCACTTGAGCCAATTAGTTAACCCTTCATTCTTAATCGTTTAATCACTCCATTAGGTTTTCTCTTAGAGACATCACTTTGTGCCTAGGATTTGAACTCGGTGGGTGGGGCTTGATCAATCTTCTTGGTTGCTCTTTATCGAATCACTTCTTGGTGGTGAGTTGCTTTTGGTGCCAATGGATTCTCCTTTGGTTACTTGTTGGAAGGATCTAAAACTCTCACAAGAAAAAGAAAAGGTCGTTGATTGTATTAATATAATTTTTAAAGACCTCTCATCTAGTGCTTCCCTTGCCCTAGTTGGGAGACTTTTGACGGAGAAACCTTTTCGTGTTTATAGTATTTTTGCCTTTCTTCGTGAGGCGTGAAGGTTCGAAAGGTTTTTGAAATTCATAAGATTGGGGAAAATCTCTTTATTTTTCAGTTCTTTCATACGGATGATAAAACGAGGGTTTTGAGCTGGGGGTATCGATTTTCATAAGCAGTTGGTGTTATTGGTGGAGATTGATTACAATGCTGCACTTTTGGAAGTTAAGTTCCCCAGTATTAATTTTTGGGTGAGAACTATGATATTCCTTTTGGTCGTATCTTGAGGGATAATACACTTGTGCTTGTAGACAATTTTGGGAGCATGGTGGAGTAGATATGCATGTAACCTTTCGGGTGAAAGTCGATGTTAGTGAACCTTTGCTTCATTGTGCAATTGCTACGTTCAGCGGGGTAGTGAAGTAGGTTCCTTTGAAGTATGAGAAGCTTCCAAATTCTTACCGTCGATTATGGAAGACTTAGCCATGTTGAAGATGATTGTGTTGATCATGAGGATGCAGATTCCAAGGATTAGTTTGGAGAGTGGTTATGGGGTTCACCGGACACCAGAGGATTGATGTAAAGGAACATGAAGCTTCACTTTTGGATGGGGCTATTGGGAGGGGTCATCAGAGGCAAGGGACTGATAAGGAGAATTGGAGGAGTGAGAGTAGAGGCTAAAGCATAAATTATGGCTGGGAAAGCATTGAAAGATATTCTTTAAGCTGCGATGTTAGTCTTTAAGGGTGTCTTGATGGAATCCAAAGATATTGAACAAAGGGGGGATAATGAGGTAACCTGACAATCGAGGAAGCTAAGGAAAAATACAATTGCACTACTACTACGGGCAGTAAAAAAGGGGTTCCTATGGAGGTTGTCGGGAGAAAAGAGGGGATAAAAATGCTGATGTAAATAAAAAGATAATGGAAGAGATAGAAAAGCAGATAAGGAAAGAAGGTGGTGGGGCCTACTACATCTACCTTAGATGTGGTGGCCTTGGACTTCCAATGAAAAGGGGGCTGCAAAACGGGGGGAAAAAACTAGCTCAGAGAGTAAGGAAGGGGGCTTTTGAAGGGGTTTGAGGCAAATGGGGAAGTGGAAGGTTGCTATGGATGCAAGTTTGATTGGTTCTCATCAATTAACTATTGTGGAGGTCAAGGAGAGGAGTGGAAGATTAAGGACATGATTATGCTTCATTCCAGTGTACCGACAGGGATGGATTAACCCATCATTGCTGAAAACAATGAAAATCCTTAGTTATAACTGTCATGGATTAGGAGGCCTAAGGCAATGGCATCTTTTCACACTATAGTATTAGAAGACTTCCCTAGATTTAGTTTTCTTCATATAAACTAAATTGTTCACTGGTGAAATCGCTCTTGTTTGTATGGTTGTGGCATAGAGGATTGCTTTGTTGTTAATTCTAGAAGAAGGGCTGGGAGTTTGGAGTTATTATGGAGGACGAGAATGGTCGTGTCACTCAATTTTTATACATTCCACCATATTGATGCCTTTGTTGGTGACTGTCCCTCGCAGTTTTGGGTTACAGGTATTCACAGATGGTATGATCTAACCCATAAGAAGTCGACATGTGTTTATAAGGTGTTCTGGTCGGAATGAATGATTTACCTTGGACTACCTTCGTAAATGTTAATTGGGTCTTGTATCCTTCTGAAAAAAGAGGGGCAAATTTTGATTTTAATGCAGTGACTGATTTATAGAGGTGATGGATAGATTGAGTTTCCATGACTTTATGCATCAGGGTATCCATTTACTTGGAGCAATAGAAGGGAGGAGAGGGATCATGTTGAAGAGAGGCCAGATTGACATGCCGAAACTGATGGCTGGAATGTATTGTCACCATATACAAGGGTTAGAAATATTATTTAGAGAGGTTAGACCACTATCCAGTGCTGTTGGATACTAAATCTCGGTAAATACCATGATGTTGAAAGAGAAAAGTGAAGAATCAGATCTCCCTAAAGGGGGCTGAATAGGGAGATTGCAATAAATTGAATTTCAAATCAACAAATTCAAATGAATGCAAAAAATTAAATCTAGACTGAATGCAACAATGTTTTAACGACGTTGGGCTTCAATCAGGCTTAGGTCCCAACCTAGAGTTATCCAACTCTAGGATTCAACACTCTACTTGTATTATTAAGATGAACTCACTCTATCTCTTAGAGCTACCTCACTCTAGAGATCCCAATCACTTAGACCAACCCCTTCGTATAAGCTTGGGTAGAGTTTAACCTTACAAACTCCAAGTTCACTCCTTAATAATAATTTTCACCTCAATATTTGTTCACAAGAATTACACTTAGTACAAACATTCAAATGAAAGTGTTCAAGAGCAATATTTCATAATGCTTCGCTATACTCATCCGCTTGAACTTGATTGATATTTATAGGCTTGAGTACACGTTCATTAAATAAGGCAGGTTAGTCAGGATATGCTGAGATATCACTTCAGGGCCTTGAATTCTGATGGTCAGCTTCTGATTGGATCTTCTTGCCTTCACTCCTTTAATTGTGATTGATACGATTCACCCTCTTGCCTTCTTTAAAAAATTACAGAAGTTTCTTGTACCAGGCAAGCTTGCAATATCTTTTAATAAAATATCATACCTTCAACGTTTGAACCTTGCTTCAATGGAGAGATTCTTGCCTAACTTTTCTTCAATGTGTAAGTCTTGTATGGCAAGTGAGAATCATGACAAATATACAATTCAAGACTTTTGCAAGGCAGCCAAATAATTTCCTCAATTAACTTGATAAGCCAAGATCATGCATATATTTTAATTTACACGTGAGCTGATAATTTTGAGGCAATTATTTTGTTCAAGGCAAGTAAATAAATTTCTCCTTTTAAGCAATCAGTTTGTTAGGCTAAGATTGTACATATATTCTTACCTAAATCAATTTCCACGATTTTGTTTGCTGGAACTTATAATATTCATGTTTCCTTTTTATATTAAGCCTCTTAATTAATTTTGTGTTTCATCAAAACTTTCCTGGCCACTAAGGGAATCAACAATCTCCCCCTTTTTGATGAAAGACAAAATTAATGTTAGTGACTGGTATCAAGTTGAGCTCATGTGAGAGGAGATGCATCATGAAAGCATGTGATATATTGTAAATATGAAGTCCAAGCATTTGCACTATCTCAAAACATAGATATCGATATAAGCATTTGAAACTATTTCAAAGCATAGATATATTTGGTTAGGTAGCATAATGCAAGCAAAATAAGCATTGCTTTGCAAAGTAAGCAATTGATACCGAACATTAAGCTACCAGCAACCAACTTAGAAACCTACACAACTAAGAACAGCAATTTTCTAAGCAACTGACTGAATTGTAAGCTATAAGTTTAGTGAATAATAGAAACATAAGCAGTAAGCATTCACACTTTCTCCCCCTCTTTCATCAAAAAGGAGGGAAGTGGGAGCAACAAAAAAATTTTTGAGAACACCAACATGAGACTAAAAGACTAGGAAATTAGAAGATTAAGGCTTGTGCTTGGAGGCTTTGGCAGCAGATAGGAGTTGGGTAGCATAGGCAGAGTTTTGTGCTTGTTCAGCAGCAGAAAGAGAAACGGCTTTGAGCGCGCACTGGCGAATTAGGCTACCCATGGTGATGAGATCACCAAGCTTCTGATGCACCTCAGAGATGTGAGAGGTGAGCAAGGTCTGGATGCGGCTCAGGCGATTGTCAATTATAGCCTGATTATGAGCAATCCCATCTAGTGCATCCGTGTGCTGAACCATGATATACTCAAGTTTATCGACTGTCTCTTGTAACTCATAGACCTTGTCATCAAGAGTTAGGATGTGGTCAAGGAGAGAGGAAGGGGAGATGATTGGAGGAGAGTTTAGACGAGGCTTAACATGTTATCCAAATTTTTTGGGAACCCTCAGTAGCTCTTCTTAATTCCCATCCTCAACAAATTTCCATTCTCCGGATGCGGTTTTGAAAAATTGAAGGTGTTTCAGAGAAGCTGGAGTAATGATGGGCGCCAGTTTGGTTTCTTTGATTTCATTAGTGAGGCAAGCCCTAAAATGGATAAACACCAGGGTCAAGAGGGTCGCATAGGGCAACGGGGTGGGATGTTGAATAGAGTCGACTTTAAACATGGTGCCAAGAATATAACGAGCATAGGAAATGGGTTTTCCAGTCATTAAGAAGTAAATAAGTGCGAGGGTTTTGGAATTGACACTGCCAGCGGAGTTGTGTTGGGTTAGCAGGGTGCGAACGATGATATAGTATAAGAGGTGAGGATCTCGTTTGAGGGTAAAATAGAAGAGGTGAGCTGGATGGTTCTGACTGTAGGAGTTGGCGAATTCGAGCAAGCACCGATTTCTGGCTTCAGTCTGGGACAGAGGTGAAGGGGTGACAGTGGGAAGTTTGAGAATGGTGTTCAGTGTGGATTCGGTAAGGGTGAACATGGTATGTTTGACTTGACATTCAAGAGCTGCAGTGAGACCAGTCTTGACAGTTCGAACGTTGGTATAGAACATGCGTACTAATTAGAGATAGTACTCAGATCCTAAATCTAGCAGCTTTCTACAATTGCTTCACAATAGATATTTAATAAAGCCTAAATTTTCAGCCCTAAGAGATACAATGTCAACTCTGTCACAGGCAAGGATGAGGCGATTGGCATATTGGGTTAGGAATTTTCCTCTGGCCAGGCTTGGATGAAACCAAACTAAGGGAATTACCTTAGTGGTGGTGGGCCCTGGTGAGGTGGCAGAGAAGGGCTGTGGTATATCGGTCGGCGTCCTCTTGGCGACGGAGGTAGGAGTGGTGGCGGTGGTGAAGCCCTCAGCGGCTCTTTGAATGCTGGAGGTAAGGGGGGATACTTATGGAAAGGACGGCCGAGTAGGCTCATCAGTGGAGCTGGAGAGGGTGAAGTGCTCGTTGGTGGTCAACAGGGGTGTGCGAGTGGGCCGGACCGAGATTCGAGCGCTCCGGCAAAGAGGGCCGGGTTGTGTGATAGTTTTGCCAAGCTTGGGGGTTGAAGAGGCCGATTTCGGGGTTCGTGTTCTGGGAGCCATGGTGGAGCTTCTTGCAGAGTCAACAATGGAGGGAGGTTGAACATGACTTTATAGGTACAAATTGTGCCTTGAAGCCGTAATTCAAGGTGGATGCAAGATATGGAGTGGGTTTTGGAAGGATTTTAGGACTGATTATGGAGAATTGGGGAATATTTGGAGGAGATTCGTGCCTTGAAAATGGAAGGTGGTGAGGGGGGTGTTCGGGTGAGAGAGTCGAAGGGAGGAGAGAAAGAGTGGGATAAAGAAGGAAAGCAAGAGAGAGAAGGTGGGTAGCTGAGATTCTTTTAATTGCCTGGGGATATTGCTGCCAGTATTTGTCAAGGTGTCAAGACAAATATTTGGGAAAGATTAGACGTGCAATTTGGCTTAGAGTCTTAAGGCAATTGAAATCTTATTGGTGTATGATAGACAGAAAGTTATGAAGGAACTTTTGTCTGTCAATTGTTGCTCCATTTAATTGCACTAATTTTTATTCCAAGGCTCTGAAATGGATTTTTCAGGCCATGTCAATTAAATTAGGATTTGGTGGCGTATGTGATTAAATATGATAATGGACCACCTTGTTGCTACTTTTTTTTTTCCTGGTTGTCTAAATGATGGCGCCTGTGCCTGAAATTCACTTAGCATACTGAATTAGTCGTAAGAGATGGCTCCTCCTTAATTCATGCATCAATGTTTGTCATTCCTAGCTCATGTCGTATAAATTAAAGCGATCTTCACTTAAGGGTTTAGAGAAAATGTTAATGAGTTGATAATCTGTGGACATGAAGGTTAGAGTAACATGCCCTCTTTCAACATGATCACAAATAAAATGATGACATACCTGAATGTGTTTGGTGCGTGAGTGTTGAACTGGATTTTTTATGATATCAATAGCACTTTTATTGTCATATTTTATTGGGACATCTTTGGGTTTTATTCCAAGATCCCTTAATTGCTGCATGATCCATAGCAGTTATGCACAGCATGCATCGGCAGTGATGTCTTCGGCTTCTGCCACTGATAGGGCAACGGAATTTTGTTTTTCGGAGTGCCAAGAAACTAAGCATGGTCCAAGAAATTGACATGTTTCTGATGTGCGTTTCCTGTCAACTTTATAACCTGCATAATCTGCATCAGTGCATCCTAGTAGAGAAAAGTCTTCCCCTTGAGGGTACCATAATCATAGATTTTTAGTCCCAGCTAGGTATCAAAATATGCATTTTACACACTTTAGATGGGATTCTTTGGGGGCAGCCTGAAATCTACACTGAACATGATGTTAGGTCGACTAGCGGTAAGATAAAGTAGTGACCCAGTCATGCCTCGATAGACCTTTTCACTAATAGGTTTACCTTCTGTATCGAGGTCTAATTTTTCGATTGTAGCCATGGGTGTCTTGGCATGTTTGGCTTGATCCATTTTGTATCTTTTTAGTAGTTCGTTGATGTATTTGCTTTGATTAATGAATATGCCGTCTTTACATTGTTTGATTTGAAGCCCTAAAAAGAAATTTAATTCTCCCATCATGCTCATCTCAAATTCTTTTCTCATGAGGTTAGAAAATTCTTCACAGAGGGGGTTGTTAGTAGCGCCAAAAAGTATGACATCTACGTAGATTTGAATAATTATGAAGTCATGACCTTTGGTTTTAGTGAATAGGATTTTATCAATGAGTCCTCTTTTAAAATCATTTTTAAAAGAAATTTGCTCAGTCTCTCATACCAAGCCCGAGGGGCTTGTTTTAGACCGTAGAGAGCTTTTTGGAGTTTATAGACATGATTAGGAAAATCTAGGTTCTCAAAGGCGGGGGGTTGCTCTACATAGACTTCTTCTTGTAGAAATCCATTTAAGAAAGCACTTTTTACGTCCATTTGATAAAGCTTTATATTCATATAAGATGCAAATGCTAATAGTATTCTTATTGCTTCTAATCGTGTAATAGGAGCAAAGGTTTCATCAAAGTCGATACCTTCTTCTTGATTGTATCCTTTAGCCACTAATCTTGCTTTATTTTTTATAACATTTCCAGTTTCATCCACTTTATTTCTAAACACCCATTTAGTTCCTATAACTGGATGGTCACTAGATCGAGTCGTAAGTGACCACACTTGATTTCTTTCGAATTGATTTAGCTCATCTTGCATAGCATTTATCCAATTTGCGTCATTGAGTGCTTCTAGATAGTTTTTTGATTCTACGAGTGATACACAAGCAAAGAATGCACAAAAATTACGCAGAGATGAGCGAGTTCTTATACCTGTGGATATATCTATTAATAGATTATCCATTGGATGAGATAACTTATACTTGAAGTGTTTCTGGGTTACCTCTTGTTGAGATGCATTATGCGGAGAGTTTTCTTCATTTGTGGATTTCACTTCTTCTTGAGGTGAGGAGTCTTCTTATAGTTCTTGTGGCTGCTTATCAGTAGGGTTTACCTCTTTTGCTTCCTCTTCTTCATCATTACCATACTTGTTTAAGTGTAGACTCTGTGCTATAGAGCCACTTAACACACCGTTGTCAAATTCATTAAAAATTACATGAATGCTTTCTTCTATAGTTTTTGTACGTTTATTATAAATTCTATACGCCTTACTATGTAACGAATAACCTACAAATATTCCTTCATCACATCTTGCATCAAATTTTCTTAGATTATTTTTTCCATTATTATGAACATAGCGTTTACATCCAAAAGGTCTAAAATAGGAGATGCTAGGACATTTGCCTTTAAATAATTCATAAGATGTTCATTTTAGGATTGGTCGAATTAAACACCGATTTAAAACATGGTTTGCAGTATTTACTGCTTCAGCCCACAAACTTTGAGGAACATTGCTGTCATACATCATTGTGCGTGCCATGTCCTCCAGAGTACGGTTTTTTCTTTCCACTACCCCATTTTGTTGAGGTGTTCATGGGGCCGAGAGGTTGTGAGCAATTCCATGATTGCTACAGAATTCATCAAATTCTCTACCATGATCGCTTCTAATGAGGATGATAGGAGAGTTTTTGTAGACTTCCAATTGTTTACAGAGTTTAGAAAATTCTTTAAAAGCTTCATTCTTTTCGTTTAAGAAGGATACCCCGGTAAAACGAGAGTAGTCTATCAACAATCGCAAGAATATATTTACTATGCCTTAGACTTTGTATTGGTATTGGTCTACATAAGTCCATGTGAAGTAGTTTTAATGGTCTAGACGTGCTAATGTTATTTTTTGATTTAAAAGAGCTACGCTGTTGTTTTCCCTTAGCACATGCATCACATATGTGATCATATTTAAAATCGCATGTGGGAAGTCCCCGTACTAATTCTCTTTTTGCCAATTTCTTAGTTGTATGCATGCTTGCATGTCCTAACCTTCAATGCCATAACCAATTGTCCTCTTGATGAGAGTCTTTAAAACACGATAGATTTTGTGATGGGAGGTTGTCAATATCTATGGCATAGACATTTTCAATTCTTGGTCCATGAAGGGCAACTTTTCCTGATTGTTTATTTTTTACAATACGATTAATGGAATCAAATGTTACTGGAGTTCCTTTATCACATAATTGAGATATGCTTGGGAGATTAAATTTTAGACCATCAACAAGATAAACATTATCAATTGAATTGGATGGGTCTTTACCGATTTTTCCAACACCGATTATTTTATCTATACCTTTATCAACAAATGTAATGCTCCCATGTCCTTTCGTTTCGATTTCGGTGAACGAGGAGGCATTGCCGCTCATGTGTCTTGACCATCTACTGTCAAGGTACCATAGGTCTTTTTCGGATTTTAAGCATACCTATAAAATAGGAAATTAAACCTTTCTGCTACTTTTGGCATAAAATTTATTTCCAAGGTCATTGCTTATCATGTTAGGTGGTTTAGTTCCCTTGGGAACCCATATCTGAGTAACTTTTTGAGATGGTTTTTTAAATGGGCATGAGAAAGTGAAGTGGCTAGTTTTGCTTGTTCTTGTATCTTCCTTATACGGTGTTGGTTTAATAAAGAAATTTTTGTAGGTTTTCTTTTTGTTAGAGTAATTATATCCGATTCCTTCTTTATTAAACGATGCTCGTTGGGTACCTAGCAATTTGTCCAAGTTTTCTTGTCCTTTAGTGAACTTTAAAATTATGTTGTGTTCTTTGTCATACTTATTCTGCAATTCTTTATTTTTGTTTTCTAAAATTCTAATTTTGTCATGAAGGTCATTGTTCATTTTTTTTCAAGGTCTACATTTTTTAGTTTTACATCTTGAAATCTTCTCTTGAGATCTTTATATTTTGAGGAATATTGCTATTCTAGTTTAGCGAAACTTACCAAGGCATTAATTAATTCATCTTTAGAACATTCATAAAGGGCCGCAATATTTACCTCATTTGTATTTTCATGATCTTGCCCTTCTTTTGTCATGAGACATATGTTGGCATTGTGCTCTTCATCGCCTTCGCTTTTACTCATGTCACTATCGCTCCAGGCTGCGATCATTGCTCTTTTGTTATCTTTGTTCTTGAATCTTAGGGATTCGCCCATTTTTTGGATGAGTGGGCAATCTTTCAACAAATGACCTGGCATACCACAACCATAACATGAACTGATATTAGTGTTGTCTTTATTGAAAAACTTACCTTTGAATTTTTCGTTTCTTTTTAACATGGATCCTTTTGAGTTAAATCCTCGTTGATTAAATTTTTTCTTTATTCCTATTTTATTAAGACCCTGAACGATTAATGAGAAGGCCTCTTCATCATTATCGTTGGTTTCTTCTTTCTGAGAAGTGGAATCTTCTTATGTGACTTTAAGGGCTATCTCCTTTTTTGAATTTTCTCCCTCATCTTCTTTAAGATGGATCTCATGTGTCAAAAGTTTTCCCAGAAGATCATCCAACTCCTGTTTTTCATTTCCCGGCATTTTTCATCGTTTTTCTCGCATCTTTGCCATAATTGTTCAAAACCTACAAAACAAAATAAAATCAAATAAAAACCTTTAAAATACAATTATAACGAGCATAAAGCAGGTGTAAAAGTACATTAAAAATGACACATTTTTGGCACGAATACTATTCATATCATATGAAGGCTCATGGAGTTCTGCACGGATAGAAAGAAGGGCCTCCTCATGGTGTCCATTAACATAGAGAAAGTGTATGATATAATGCCTAGAGAAGTTTTGTAGAGGTGCTTGGAGAAGAAAGGCATGTCCATTACTTATATATGAGTTATTAAAGATATATACAAGGGGGTAAGGACAAGGGTTAGAACTTGAGGGGAATACGAATGACTTCCCAATAGATATTGAACTTCATCAAGGGTCAAAGCTAAGCCCTTTTCATATTTATGTGGTTATGGATGAACTAGGGAGGAGGTTAACTGTAATACCCTAAAATTTCATTACTAATTTTGACTTATGTGGTAATTTATATTTTATGTGCATATTTTGGGTTATCTATGTTTAATATATATGTATGTGCTTGAGTTAGTGTTAGTATTATTTTGTTTGGACAAAAATGGATGCATTCCTTATTAGTAGTGCTTTTACCAAAATCAAAAGGAGGAAAAAGGAGATAGAAAAATGGGGTATTTGGGCCCAAACAAAAAAAGGAAAAAGAAAAAAATGAAAAGTGAGGGATATTTTTTTTATCACGTGAAGAGGGGGAGGGGCTTATCTACTCTTCTATTCTTCTCCTTTCCCCCAACCGACACAACACAGCCATGCAGAGAGAAGAAAACGAAGAAGAAGAAGAAGAAGAAGAAGAAGAAGAGGAGGAGGAGGAGGAGGAGAAGGAGAAGGATGAAGGAAAGTAAAATTTGGGTTTTGATTTTGATTACAAATTAAGGTGAGTAATTCCTGCTTTTCTCAACCTAAAATTGATCAGGGGAGGATTATTTGAATGATTTGTGCTTGAATTTGAGGATTTAGTTGAAGGTTGAAGCTATGAATTTGATATTTTTAGGGTTTGATAGATTAGAAACCTAACTTCAATTGTTAGAAACCCACCTCTATAAGTTGTATATTTAATTGTGATTTTTGGATTGATTAGATGTTGTGAGTTGATGATTTTGTCGTGACTTTAGTCATGTACATGTTAAACTATGGATTTTTGGGTTGATTACTTGTATTGAATGAACAAGATGGTAGAAAAATAGGTTGAATTTTCGAATTTTTCAGATACTGTGCTATTGTTTGAATTTATATGAATTATTGGATTAGCGAACATTTTTGCAAATTTACTGTAGGTTCTCCAATATGTTTAGCAATTTTCTGTAAATTTTTGTAAATTTTAGAGGTGTATTTTATGAGTTATGAATTTTTGATTGAAAATGCCCTATTATTTAATGTGAAAATTCGGATGATGTCTAAATTACTGTGAGCTATTGGGTTGGAGAAAAATTTTGACAATTTTACTATATAATACATGTTACTTGGAAATTTTTGGTAAAGCTTCATGAATTTTGGATGTTTACTTCACGAGTTATGAATTTTCGATTTGAAATTGTCATATTTTAGTGCCTAATTTTAGTTGCTCTTTGAATTTTCTCGTAATTATTCACTTGGCCTAAAATTCTGGAAATTTTGATATAGGTTCTCTATGTTGTTTATAACTTTTGTGGAAAATTTACATGAATTTTGGGAGTGTACTTCATGAGTTATGCATTTTGATTGCAACTGTTCTGTTTCAACATATAACTTCGGATGTTGTTTAAATGTTTGTAGAGGATTGACCAATTGAAAAATTTTGAAAATTGTATGTATATTCTTCATGATATTTGGTATTTTTCTATAGAGTTTCGTGAATTTTGGATATGAGGTCTTTGTGTTATGAATTTCTGAGTAAATTGGCATATTTAGTGTAATTATGGGCTGTTCGTATGCATGAATTATATTCTGATCATGTTTATGATGATTTTAGGCATTAAAATAGTAAGGTATTGTTAGGAGGGAACTTATAAAAATTGTTTTGGATGGAATTAAGCCTTGTTTTGATTATGTTTTTGTTAATATTGTGAAATTGACTTCTTTGAAAAAATAAAAATGTGACAATATGAGATATATGACTTCACTAAGTTGTTTTTGGGAAAAGAGGTTCATGTCTTGTCTGAGACTATTACAGAGCATTCTAGAGTTATGGCCATAGAAGTAGTTGTCTTTGTATTTGGAGATGTGTGAGTCATTGGTTAGTACTTTGAGTGGGAGCTACCTGGTCCGCTAATTGACTCCTAAGTTTGTGTTATTTGGGAATTGTGTGGGTCCTTGGTGCTCTAGGATGTGAATGTGACTCCATAGTTTGTAATTTGAGGGCATCTACGTACTTAAAAACGTTAGGTGCCTGGTTAGTACCATATGAATGAGTTACAGCTAGTTCACCAGTAGTTGGTACCATATGAATCAGCTGTGGCTGGTCCACCAAGATGTATTTGTTACCCTTGTGTTAATTATTCTTTGTGTGGGTCATAAATTGATTTCCCCTAAACTAAAGAGTTTTGGCTAAGTTAAGAATATGTGATATGTTATGTTGGTTTTGGCTTGGATTTGGACTTTGGATTTGGTTTTAGGATATGAAAGATCATTAAGGGTATTTGTGAGCTTGTGATTGATTTGAAGCATATGTCTGATTGATAAATATGTTTAAAGAAATATATTATGTATTTAAAGCAGGCATGTGGACTTTTGAATGGAATCTGCTTTATGTGTGCCTCAAGTAGGGTTACGGGCAGGCATTAGTTTGATTTAGTAGGCTTTATTTTCCTTTGGACTCCAGTGAGGATTAGGAGCCTAAAAGACATGGTTGATATGGGACAACCATGGTTAGTTTAGTGAATAGACTAATAGCAGAGTTTGTTCAAGAACTTAACTGAAAACGAGGGTCTTTGAAACATACCTGGTATGTGACAGGTGTAAATAATTTAGTCTAATTGCCTACCTCATCACATAGATATGTGTGTGTGTATGTGTGTGTGTTTTTGTGAAGTTTAAGAACATGTTAGATATGAAAGATATAAGTTACTTCAATTTCTGAAGCATGAGCATGTTCTTACGTTACCTTCTATATGCCATATGATATACTCTGTGTATATGTTATAAGATATGCGGATTGTGTGATTATGTGTTAACCGATCAATGTGCAAAGTGCAACAACGAGGAAAGTAAGAGTTATTCACCGAGCTTAGGGAGCTCATTACCTCACCATTTTTTAGGTTTTTTTGGAAACAAAAAGGGATCAAAGGAAGCATTAAGCTAGCTAGCTATAAGATACTTTTGAAGAACCTAATTAGGGATGCAGGCCTCATTGTAGGTTTATGTTATGGATTATGTTTAATCAATATAGTTTGCAGTGTATTTTTTTGATTCGCACATGTGTAAGACTATTAGGAATATGATTTAAGTATGTATCATGTATGTAATTCAGGTTTTAGAATCACCCTGCCCAATTTTAGTTAGATTTCGATAAGAGCTTCCGCTGCTATTGTCTATTAATATGTTTAGTATGGTTAAGAAGTTTAGATAGCCTTGTGAATGTTTCTAGTGGGACATCCACGGTGGTGACACACCTGCCCCCTTTCAGGCGGGTGTTACATTAATAATAAGTTCGAGGGGTGGAGAGATACCCTAGGGGCGAAAGGCTTGAGCTTGAGTAGGTTAAAGACTGAATGCTTAAAATGTCAATTGAGTGAAGAGAAATGTGGTTTTGTAGACGATGTGAGCATTGAAGATGTGACCATACCAAGGGTTGATAAGTTCAGATAGGGCTTAATCATTGAAGAAAAAGGGAACATAAAGAGGACATTATCCATCGATTAGGGTAGGATGGAAAAAATAGAAGGATACTTCAAGGGTGTTATGCAAGAAGAAGATCCCACTAACATTGAAGGAGAAGATTTATCATATGGTTGTTAGACCAACATTATTATGTAGAGCAGAGTCTTGACCTATCAAGAAGTCTCAAGTCTAGAGGATGAGGGTTGTGGAGATGAGGATGATTCGTTGGATATATAGCCACACGAGAATGGATAGGATTAGAAATGTAATAATTAGAGATAAAGTAGGAGTGACATCCATAGAGGATGAGATGAGAGAGGCTACACTGAGATGGTTTGGTCATATAGGAAAAAGGAGTATGGAAGCACCAATGAGAAGATGTGAAGAAATTGTGCTTTCAAGTGTAGAAGGGGGTCAGGGTAGAACTAGGAAGAGATGGAACAAAGTGATTAGACGATTTGAAAACTTTAGGTCTAACTGAGGAAATGACCCAAGATAAGAGGCTATATGGAGATCTAGGGTTAAGGTTGTAGAATATAGGTAGCTTGCTACTTGCCCTGCCCTTGGATCTTTTAGGGCGCATGCATTGCTGGTGTGGCTTATGGTTTTTACTTATCATGCATTTCCATTACTGGTATATGGTAGCAGAATTTTTTGGTTGTGCATGTAACGGTTAATATGGGACTTATGGTATTTTGTGGTATAACAATTTTCATTAATATTTATTTTGACTTCATTTGGACCTTGAAAATTTTAGTGAAAAGAAAAAAATTTGGGAAAGTTACTTTTTTTTTTTGTGTTTGGTTTAAAGACAATCATAAAGACAAAAAATATATGGAAGAAAGGTGGAAAAACTGTTAGAAACAAGTGACAAAATTTTCCTCATAAAATTGTAAGAAAAGTTTGAGGAAAATTCCCAACCTCCTCAAACCTTACACTGCTTAGATGACATCAACATGATTCTAATAGTTCATCAACATTCAAATTTTTTTGTCCAAATTCTTATATTTTTTTCTCTATCCAAACAAGATAAAAAACTCATTTTCTCCCTACTTTTTTTTCCTTCGTATTTTTTTCTTCCGACTTTTCTTTCTATCAAATTTTCTAAAGACTAAACGGAGCCTTAATGTTGCAACTTGCTAGTTTTGATTGTTTTTGGATCACGTTTTATAACAAAGGATTTTCAATTCCAAAATATTTTCTTAAATCTATTGTGAGTTTGTTGGAATCGGCCTCTTTATCGGTAATGATAACTACAAAAGTATGACTGCTTACATCTGGATCTCACTAGACCCCAACAAATGGGCCCACACTAGAAGATTGTTGTTGTTGTTCCAAATTTATAGATAATAAAGATATACTATTTTTTCTTAATTGCCTTGATTTAATTTTATTTTCGTTTTTGGTCAAGACATGTCTCAGTAAGTATTGTAAGATTGGTTTGCATTACCTCTAACTTTGGTCATGCTGTCATGTATTAATTGCAATGTGAGATAACATAGTGGAATACTTTTTGGGTGGAGAATGAGGGGCAAAGCCTAATCAGACACGAGGAGTGATCAAGTCACACCACAACTGTCCTCAAAAAGAAAAGATTGAATTACACTAGAGGGACAATGAAAGATGATAAAAGGGGATGAGAGCTCCACCCCAAATTAGCAAGTTGATCAGCCACACTATTTTCCCTGCAATAATGTTCCACCCCAAGTAACAGATGGTATGATCTAACCCATAAGAAGTCGACATGCGTTTATTGGGTGTTTTGGTCAGAATGAATGATTTACCTTGGACTGCCTTCATAGATGTTAATTGGGTCTTATATCCTTCTGAAAAAGGAGGGGCAAATTTTGATTTTAATGCAGTGACTGATTTATAGAGGTGATGGATAGATTGAGTTTCCATGACTTCATACATCAGGGTATCCGTTTAGTCAAAGCAATAGAAGGGAGGAGAGGGATTATGTTGAAGAGAGGCTAGATTGACATGCCGAAAATGATGGCTGGAAGGTATTGTTGCCATATACAAGGGTTAGAAATATTATTTAGAGGGGTTAGACCACTATCCAATGTTATTGGATGCTAAATCTCGGCAAATACCATGATGTTGAAAGAGAGAAGTGAAGAATCAGATCTCCCTAGAGGGGGGTGAATAGGGAGATTGCAATAAATTGAATTTCAAATCAACAAATTCAAATGAATGCAAAAAATTAAACCTAGACTGAACGCAACGATGTTTTAATGAGGTTGGGCCTCAATCAGGCTTAGGTCCCAGCCTAGAGTTATCCAACTCTAGGATTCAATACCCTACTTGTATTATTACGATGAGCTCACTCTATCTCTCAGAGCTACCTCACTCTAGAGATCCCAATCACTTGAACCAACCCCTTGGTATAAGCTTGGGTGGAGTTTAACCTTACAAACTCCAAGTTCACTCCTTAATAATAATTTTCACCTCAATATATGATCACAAGAATTACACTCAATACAAACGTTCGAATGAAAGTGTTCAAGAGCAATATTTCGTAAAACTATACTCATCTGCTTCAACTTGATTGATATTTATAGGCTTGAGTACACGTCCATTAAATAAGGCAGGTTAGTCAGGATATGCTGAGATATCACTTCAGGGCCTTGAATTCTGGTGGTCAGCTTCTGATTGGATCTTCTTGCCTTCACTCCTTTGATTGTGATTGATACGATTCACCCTCTTGCCTTTTTTAAAAACTTGCAGAAGTTTCTTGTACCAGGCAAGCTTGCAATATCTTTTAATAAAATATCATACCTTAAATGTTTGAACCTTGCTTCAATGGAGAGATTCTTACCTAACTTTTCCTCAATGTGTAAGTCTTGTATGGTAAGTGAGAATCATGACAAATATACAATTCAAGACTTTTGCAAGGCAACCAAATAATTTCCTCAATTAACTTGATAAGCTAAGATCATGCATATATTTTAATTTACACGTGAGCTGATTATTTTGAGGCAATTATTTTATCCAAGGCCAGTAAATAAATTTGTCCTTTTAAGCAATTAGTTTGTTAGGCTGAGATTGTACATATATTCTTACCTAAATCAATTTCCACGATTTTGTTTACTTGGACTTATAATATTCATGTTTCCTTTTCATATTAAGCCTCTTAATTAATTTTGTGTTTCATCAAAACTTTCATAGCCACTAAGGGAGTCAACAATCTCCCCCTTTTTGATGAAAGACAAAATTAATGTTAGTGACTTGTATCAAGTTGAGCTCATGTGAGAGGAGATGCATTATATATGCATGTGATGTATTGTTAAATGTGAAGTCCAAGCATTTGCACTGTCTCAAAACATAGATATCGATATAAGCATTTGAAACTATTTCAAAGCATAGATATATTTGGTCAAGTAACATAGTGTAAGCAAAATAAGCATTGCTTTGCAGAGTAAGCAATTGATACCGAACATTAAGCTACCAGCAACCACCTTAGAAACCTACACAACTAAGAACAGCAGTTTTCTAAGCAACTGACTGAATTGTAAGCTACAAGTCTAGTGACTAACGGAAACATAATCAGTAACCATTCACACTTTCTCCCCCTCTTTCATAAAAAAAGAGCAAAGTGGGAGCAACAAAAAAATGTTGGAGCACACCAACATGAGACCAAAAGACTGGGAAATTAGAAGATTAAGGCTTGTGCTTGGAGGCTTTGGCAGCAGATAGCAGTTCAGTAGCATAGGCAAAGTTTTGTGCTTGTTCAGTAGCAGGAAGAGGAACGACTTTGAGCGCGTACTGGCGAGTCAGGCCACCCATGGTGATGAGATCACCAAGCTTTTAATGGACCTCAGAGATGTGAGAGGTGAGCAAGGTCTGGATGCGGTTCAGGCGATTGTCAATGATAGCCTGATTATGAGCAATCCCATCTAGTGCATCCGTGTGCTGAACCATGATATACTCAAGTTTATCAACTATCTCTTGTAACTCATAGACCTTGTCATCGAGAGTTAGGATGTGGTCAAGGAGAGAGGAAGGAGAGGTGATTCGAGGAGAGTTTAGACGAGGCTTAACATGTTATCTAAATTTTTTGAAGACCCTCACCAGCTCTTCTTGATTCATATCTTCGACAAATTTCCATTCCCCGGATGCAGTTTTGAAAAACTGAAGGTGTTTCAGAGAAGCTGGAGTAATGATGGGTGCTAGTTTAGTTTCTTTGATTTCATTAGTGAGGCAAACCCTAAAATGGATAAACACCAGGGTCAAGAGGGTCGCATAGGGAACAGCGCGGGACGTTGAACAGAGTCGACTTTAAACATGGTGCCAAGAATATAATGAGCATAGGAAATGGGTTTTCTAGTCATTAACAAGTAAATAAGTGCAAGGGTTTTAGAATTGACACTGCCAGTGGAGTTGTGTTTGGGTAGCAGGGTGCGAACGATGATATAGTATAAGAGGCAAGGATCTCGTTTGAGGGTAAGATAGGACAGGTGAGCTGGATGGTTCTGACTGTGGGAGTTGGCGAATTCAAGCAAGCATCGATTTCTGGCTTCAGTCTAGGACAGAGGTGAAGGGGTGACAGTGGGAAGGTTAAGAATGGTGTTCAGTGCGGATTCGGTAAGGGTGAACGTGGTATGTTTGACTCTACATTCAAGAGCTATAGTGAGACCAGTCTTGACAGTTCGAATGTTGGCATAGAACATGCGTACTAATTGGGGATAGTACTCAGACCCTAAATCCAGCAGCTTTCTACAATTGCTTCGCAATAGATATTCAATAAAGCCCAAATTTTCAGCCCTAAGAGATGCAATGTCGACTCTGTCATAGGCATGGACAGGGCGATTGGCATATCGGGTCAGGAATTTTTCTCTAGCCAGGCTTGAATGAAACTAAACTAAGGGAATTACCTCAGTGGTAGTGGGCCCTGGTGAGGTGGCAGAGAAGGGTTGCGGTACATCGGTCGGCGTCCTGTTGGCGACGAAGGTAGGAGTGGTGGCGGTGGTGAAGCTCTCAGCGGCCCTTCGAATGCTGGAGGTGAGGGGGGATACTCGTGGAGAGGACGGCCGAGTAGGCTCATCAGTGGAGCTGGAGAGGGTGAAGTGCTCGCTGGTGGTCAACAGGGGTATGCGAGTGGGTCGGACCTAGATTCGAGTGCTTCGGCGAAGAGGGTCGGGTTGTGCGATGGTTTTGCCAAGCTTGTGGGTTGGAGAGGCCGATTTCGGGGTTCGTGTTTTGGGAGCCATGGTGGAGCTTCTCGCGAGTCAACAATGGAGGGAGGTTGAAGGTGACTTTATAGGTACAAATTGTGCCTTGAAGCAGTAATTTAAGGTGGATGCAAGATATAGAGTGGGTTTTGGAAGGATTTTGGGACTGATTATGAGAGTCGGGGAATATTTAGAGGAGATTCGTGCCTTGAAAATGGAAGGTGGTGAGGGGGTGTTCGGGTGAGAAAGCCGAAGGGAGGAGAGAGAGAGTGGGATGAAGAAGGAAAGTAAGAGAGAGAAGGTGGGTAGCTGAGATTCTTTTAATTGCCTGGGGATATTGCTGCCAGTATTTGTCAAGGTGTCAAGACAAATGTTTGGCAAAGATTAGACATGTAATTTGGCTTGGAGTCTTAAGGCAATTGAAATCTTATTGGTGTATGATAGATAAAAAGTTATGAAGGAACTTTTGTCTGTCAATTGTTGCTCTATTTAATTGCATTAATTTTTATTCCAAGGCTCTGAAATGGATTTTTCAGGCCATGTCAATTAAATTAGGATTTGGTGGCGTACCTGATTAAATATGATAATGGACTACCTTGTTGCCACCTTTTTTTTTTTGGTTATCCAAATGATGGTGCCTGTGCCTGAAATTCACTTAGCATACTGAATTAGTCGTAAGAGATGGCTCCTCCTCAATTTATGCATCAATGTTTATCATTCCTAGCTCATGTCGTATAAATTAAAGCAATCTTCACTTAAGGGTTTAGAGAAAATGTCAATGAGTTGATAATCTGTGGACACGAAGGTTAGAGTAACATGCCCTTTTTCAACATGATCATAAATAAAATGATGACGTACCAATGTGTTTGGTGTGTGAGTGTTGAACTAGATTTTTTATGATATCAATAGCACTTTTATTGTCACATTTTATCGGAACATCTTTGAATTTTATTCCAAGATCCCATAATTGCTGCATGATCCATAGCAGTTGTGCACAACATGCACCGGCAGTGATGTATTCGGCTTCTGCCGTTGATAGGGCGACGGAATTTTGTTTTTCGGAGTGCCAAGAAACTAAGCATGGTCTATGAAATTGACATGTTCCTGATGTGCTTTTCCTGTCAACTTTATAACCTGCATAATTTGCATCAGTGTATCCCACTAGAGAAAAGTTTCCCCTCGAGGGGACCATAATCCTAGATTTTTAGTCCCAGCTAGGTATCGAAATATGTGTTTTACACACTTCAGATGGGATTCTTTGGGGGTAGCTTGAAATCTAGCACATAGGCATACACTGAACATGATGTTAGGTCAACTAGCGGTAAGATAAAGTAGTGACCCAATCATGCCTCGATAGACCTTTTTACTAATAGGTTTACCTTCTGTATCGAGGTCTAATTTTTCGGTTGTAGCCATGGATGTCCTGGCATGTTTGGCTTGATCCATTTTGTATCTTTTTAGTAGTTCGTTGATGTATTTGCTTTGATTAATGAATATGCCGTCTTTACATTGTTTGATTTGAAGCCCTAAAAAGAAATTTAATTCTCCCATCATGCTCATCTCAAATTCTTTTCTCATGAGGTTAGAAAATTCTTCACAGAGGGGGTTGTTAGTAGCGCCAAAAAGTATGTCATCTATGTAGATTTGAATAATTATGAAGTCATGACCTTTGGTTTTAGTAAATAGGATTTTGTCAATGAGTCCTCTTTTAAAATCATTTTCTAAAAGAAATTTGCTCAGTCTCTCATACCAAGCCCGAGGTCCTTGTTTTAGACCGTAGAGAGCTTTTTGGAGTTTATAGACATGATTAGGAAAATCTAGGTTACATAGACTTCTTCTTGTATAAATTCATTTAAGAAAGCACATTTTACGTCCATTTGATAAAGCTTTATATTCATATAAGATGCAAATGCTAATAGTATTCTTATTGCTTCTAATCGTGCAACAGAAGCAAAGGTTTCATCAAAGTCGATACCTTCTTCTTGATTGTATCATTTAGCCACTAAGCTTGCTTTATTTCTTATAACATTTCCAGTTTCGTCCAGTTTATTTCTAAACACCCATTTAGTTCCTATAACTAGATGGTCACTAGGTTGAGTCGTAAGTGACCACACTTGATTTCTTGCGAACTGATTTAGCTCATCTTACATAGCGTTTATCCAATTTGCGTCATTTAGTGCTTCTAGATAGTTTTTTGGTTCTATGAGTGTTACAAAAGCAAACAATGCACAAAAATTACACAGAGATGAGCAGGTTCTTATACCTGTGGATATATCTATCAATAGATTATCCATTGGATGAGATGACTTATACTTGAAGTGTTTTTGGGTTACCTCTTGTTGAGATGCATTAGGCGAAGAGTTTTCTTCATTTGTGGATTCCACTTCTTCTTGAGGTGAGGAGTCTTCTTGTAGTTCTTGTGGCTGCTTATCAGCAGGGTTTACCTCTTTTGCTACTTCTTCTTCATCATTACCATACTTGTTTAAGTGTAGACTCTGTGCTATAGAGCCACTTAACACACTGTTGTCAAATTCATCAAAAATTACATGAATGCTTTCTTCTATAGTTTTTGTACGTTTATTATAAATTCTATGCGCCTTACTATGTAATGAATAGCCTATAAATATTCCTTCATCACTTCTTTGCATCAAATTTCCTAGATTATTTTTTCCATTATTATGAACATAGCATTTACATCCAAAAGGTCTAAAATAGGAGATGTTAGGATGTTTGCCTTTAAAGAATTCATAAGGTGTTTGTTTTATGATTGGTCGAATTAAACACCGATTTAAAACATGGTTTGCAGTATTTACTGCTTCAGCCCACAAACTTTGAGGAACATTGCTTTCACACATCATTGTGCGTGCCATGTCCTCCAGAGTACGGTTTTTTCTTACCACTACCACATTTTCATGGGGCCGAGAGGTTGTGAGCAATTCCATGACTGCTACAAAATTCATCAAATTCTCTACCATGATCACTTCTAATGAAGATGATAGGAGAGTTTTTGTAGACTTCCAATTGTTTACAGAGTTTAGAAAATTCTTTAAGAGCTTCATTCTTTTCTTTTAAGAAGGATACCCAGGTAAAACGAGAGTAGTCTATCAACAATCGCAAGAATATATTTACTATGCCCTAGACTTTGTATTAGTATTGGTCCACATAAGTCCATGTGAAGTAGTTTTAATGGTCTAGACATGCTAATGTTATTTTTTGATTTAAAAGAGCCGCGTACTTGTTTTCCCTTAGCACATGCATCACATATGTGATCATATTTAAAATCGCATGTGGGAAGTCCCCGTACTAATTCTCTTTTTGCCAATTTCTTAATTGTTTGCATGCTTGCATGTCCTAACCTTCGATGCCATAGCCAATTGTCCTCTTGATGGGAGACTTTAAAACATGATAGATTTTATGATGGGAGGTTGTCAATATCTATGGCATAGACATTTTCAATTCTTGGTCCATAAAGGGCAACTTTTCGTAATTATTTATTTTTTACAATACAGTTAGTGGAATCAAATGTTACTGGATTTCCTTTATCACATAATTAAGATATGCTTGGGAGATTAAATTTAGACCATCAACAAGATAAACATTATCAATTGAATTGGATGGGTCTTTATCGATTTTTCCAACACCGATTATTTTACCTATACCTTTATCGCCAAATGTAACGCTCCCATGTCCTTTCTTTTTGATTTCGATGAACAAGGAGGCATTTCTGCCCATGTGTCTTGACCATCCACTTTCAAGGTGCCATAGATCTTTTTCGAATTTAAGCACACCTGTAAAATAGGAAATCAAACCTTTCTGCTATTTTTAACATAAAATTTATTTCCAAGGTCATTGCTTAACATGTTGGGTGGTTTAGTTCCCTTGGGAACCCATATCTGAGTAACTTTTTGAGATGGTTTTTTAAATGGGCATGAGAAAGTGAAGTGGCTAGTTTTGCTTGTTCTTGTATCTTCCTTATACGGTGTTGGTTTAATAAACAAATTTTTGTAGGTTTTCTTTTTGTTAGAGTAATTATATCTGATTCCTTCTTTGTTAAACGATGCTTGTTGGGTACATAGCAATTTGTCCAAGTTTTTTTGTCCTTTAGTGAACTCTAAAATTATGGTGTGCTCTTTGTCACACTTATTCTGCAATTCTTTATTTTTGTTTTCCAAAATTCTAATTTTGTGATGAAGGTCATTGTTCATTTTTTCAAGGTCTACATTTTTTAGTTTTACATCTTGAAAGCTTCTCTTAAGATCTTTATATTTTGAGGAATATCGTTGTTCTAGTTTAGCGAAACTTACCAAGGCATTAACTAATTCATCTTTAGAACATTCATAAAGGGCGGCAATATTTACCTCATTTGTATTTTTATGATCTTGCCCTTCTTTTGCCATGAGACATATGTTGGCATTATGCTCTTCATTGTTGAGTTCGTGAGTATACAATCACAAGAGGGGGGTGAATTGTGGTGTCTGATTTTCGCGTTGTAAATAACAAACACCCTCACAGAGGTTGTTCTCAAATGACAAACACCCTGATAGCTTGTTTGCAGGGGGTGTTCTCAAATATTGCAGATGCGAAAATCATCAAGATAAATGCGGAAAATAAAGCACACACAATTTTTACGTGGAAAACACCTCTAGCCCAATTGAGGTGTGAAAAACCACGACCTACCTCGTGTAGGATTTAACCACTTTTACTAACGGGCTTCACACGTTACAAATGTAACACACCTTGTTACAACTTGTAACCACGTAACCTTCTTCCCAAAGACAGGTTACACCACGTCCAACCTTCGCAAGATTAGACACGTCCAAGTCCACACGACTAGGACACACTCACTACTTTTCTGATTCAAGATCAGGGTTACAAACACCTTACAGGGGGTGCTTCTTACTAAGTAGATGTAAGGTACAATGAGGATCCTATTATGTCAATGGTTTGAAAACTCAAATCAAACACAGCTTGTCACGGTTTTGCTTTTCAGAATGAAGCTCAAGAATTTTAATGTGAAAACCGTGTTTCCTGATTTTTTCCAGATTTTTCATAAAGCTGTGTTGCTTCTCTTTTCAGTCTGAGTTTTTTCTATCTGCTTCTTGGCTTCTCTATGGGAGAGAAAAGCTGCGGTTTTTAAACACAAGGTCCAACGGTCAAAAACCAAAGAATCAGCTAAGTATGGAAAATGATTTGCAAACAAAATATATTCTCCAACGGCTAATGATGAATTTATCCCAAAATATAAGGGATTTTGTTATCTTAAAAGATAACCCTTATCTTCCCATAGCCGTGAAGAGTTTTAAAGAGATTTTTAGCTTTTACCAAATCCGAAAATATAGTCATAGGAATCTTTTGATTTGGCAAATCTCCCAAACCTATTTTCGCAAATCTCCATAATATTTTCAAGAACTATCCTCTCCAGAAAATAGCAATTTTGAAATTCAAAGAAAGTATTCTGGAGATCTTGGCCAACCAAAATGAATTTTCAAAAATAATCGGGTATGGCCACTGCAGTTCAGAAACACCCTAGGCACCCTGTTTGCAGGGTTGTTCGCAACTGGTGTTCTGAAGTACTTTAGCGCAAATACCGATTCAAGAGGTGTTTAAAATGATGTTTTCAATATTGGCATATTAACAAGAGTCTAATTAAATAAAACCTATATACCCAAGACTTCTTGTTTTGAACCAGTCATCTTGTCCGAGATTTGTAGAGCTGCTGTGAACACCAAGGCCACCTTGTTTGCTGGGGTTGTTCTTTGCATTGCTAGAGTTCAGGAACACGCTTTACAATCAACTGTCGAGATGGTGTTCTTGACTTAATATGGAATCACCAAGTAAAACCTGTCTAGAAGACTTGTTCTCACATGTAGCAAACCAGTTAATACAATAAGGATCACAAACACCAGTTAGGCCTGTTTGGAGATCGTGTTTGGAGCAACATTACTTGGTCAAATTTTTACACTTGGATTTGTTATCATCAAAACTAAATATAATCAACAAATTCCCCCTTTTTGATGATGACAAACCAAGTAACCATATTGACAAAATTTAAACGCGCTTAACAACGTTTAATGCTGATAGGGATTTGCTGATAGGGATCCTCTAGGTGCTAGGTCATATCTGGGATCCTCTAGGTGGGTCATATCTGTCCATATGGATCTGTCCATGTGGTCTTATTCCCCCTTTTGGCATCATTAAAAAGCATGAGCAACAGGAGTAATGCAAGAAAAGCAATATAGAGCATAAGGTGCAAGTAGCATTAATAAAGGGATATTGCATTAAAAACATTACAATGCCAAAAAACTGAGATGAGAGGAAACAAGAGAACAGCCTAGAGAATCAGGGAGCAGGGGGTGGTTTCGTTTGCAGAGGAGGGATGCTAGGGGCAAGAGTGGAGAGAAGTGCAAGCAAATCTTTATGGCGTTTGGCCGAGAGAGCTCGTTCCTCAGCAAGAGCAGCCTTGACAGCTGAGAGCTCATCCTTGGGGCGAGCATTGTCCTCAAGAACAGCCTCAACCTTGACGGAAGGTTGCCCAGAAACAGGTGGTCGAGGTGGTCGACGACCCTGTTTGGAGACTGTCCCTTCGCCAACCTCATAGCCACACCCTAGCAGAGTGTCAATCCCAATCTCATCAATGATTTGGGCCGCCACTCTTCGTGTGAGCACTATCCCAAAGTGCTCAAGCACCCTTGTCAACAGAAACCATAGCCAAGATCATGTGCCCGGGTGGTGTTCGCAATTCGCTCTATGTGGCGAATCATGATTGCAGGGAGGTTTACTGGTTCCTCCTGATCCAGTAGGTCCAGCAGACATTGATCGAAGGCATCTACTGAGTTTTGCCCTTGACCTCACGATATTATGTTCTTGATGGTGAACATAAACAGTAGTTGGTGCAGGGAGGTCATTTCACCCTTCTTAACCGAGAGGGGTGTTCTCAGGCCCTGTTTTTGACTAAGGCGTTTGGACACCTCTAAGAGTCTGGCTGTTTCCAGGGCAGTTTTGTCTTCCCTCACATACACAGCAAATCCACGAGAATGGATGCCTAGAATGTCACCAAGGGTGGCTGCATCAAAGGAGAAATGGCACTCATTGACAGCACTTGTCACCACCCCATTTGTGACAGAGCAGTTGGCATAGAACTCAGCCAACTCAGGCACAGAACACCCTTGCTGGGTGTTTGCAAACAACTCAAGCCAGCCTTGGGCTCGAAGCTTGTTCAAGAACACCCCCAGACCCCGTTCCTCGAAAAAGCTTACATTCACTACCTTCCCCCTGACGACATTGCGCTTCAGCAACTGCGCATGTTTGTCAGACATAGAAGAGGGAGTGAACTGCTTTGGGCGTTTAAGGATAGGAACAGAGGTGGTAGTTTCTGGTAGGGGGCTGTTCTGGCTTTCGCTTGAGGGGTGTTTTGGCAGGAGAGGGCTTCACAGTAGGTTTATTGGTTGGTTTTGGAGGAGATTGTTCTTCAGAGGACTCGGAAACACCGGTGTCCCCTGTTTGAAGGTGGTGTTCTCAGAGTCAGAACTCGAGAACCCTTCAGAAGAAGAAGAAATCTCCTCGATGATAGGAGCAGAGGGTTTGGAGGGACGATGAGAGGATTGAAACGCTAGCCTTGCAGATTTTCGAGAGGGCTTAGAGGATTGAGGAGAAGAGGGAGTTTGAGAGGGTTGAGACCTTGGTTGTGGCCTTGTTCTTGGCGTTCTGCTACGCCTAGCCATGATTTTCACCCTCTTCCTTTTCTCTCCAGTTTGAAAGTCTGGAGTGGAGATTTCAGCCTCAGGGAGAGAATTCTTCTCTAGACTCTCCTCTGACGACTCATTCGACTTCCCTTGGAAGTCGACATGCAGATCCTCCACAAACACACCTTCGATAGAGGTAGCCCCTGTTTCTGTCGCGGTGTCAGAGAACAACCTAGAAGAACAGGGCTCAAAATTAAACCCTTCAGGGGTTTCCAAGAATTGTTCTTGAGACTCCGACTTTGTTCCCTCTGACTCAACTAAAATGGGACAAGCAATTGCCCCTACGATGAACACCAATTCCCTTCCACATTCAAAGGGAATATCATCCATCCCCATTCCCACTGATTTTAGGGACAAGCGATTCAGGAACTTGAAAGGCTTGTAAAGAATTGGGCGAGGGGGAGCAGGGATTGAGGCTGCAAGAACGAGGGCTTTTGATTGAGAAGAGTTGTTGGAAGCCATTGTTGCTAGAAGAGAGAGATTAGGGTTTAAGATGTTTGCAGGATGTTCGGTTTTTGCTTGAGGGCGAGATGAATGATAGTACTGAGAGCAGGGCATATAAAGTGAGAGAGAGAACAGCCGAATCTTTGAGAAGATTTCTTGATTTGCAATGGGTAGGAGCATTAACATCTTGTGCCTTGGGAAGGAAAGAAAACACACCGAGCAACCAAGGGGCGTACCTGTTCTCTGTATTATGCCTGTTCTTTGCCGTCTGATCTGATTCGACTGAATGGCATTAAGACGGCTCCAGTACATCCCCTTATGCTGTACTAAGTAGGTAAGAGACAAAAGAAATGCACGCAATTCGGGTGTATGCAATCACATCTGTTATTAATAAAATTTGCAAATAGGGGGAGAGAACAGGGTGTAAAGGTTGATCTTACCAAACCCAGTTCATGTTCTGGAAACAGTATCTCAGGGTGTTCTCACCAACCCTAGTTCCAGTCTATTTCTTTCAAATTGATCTCTAGCTAGTGCCTTAGTGAATATATCAGCAATTTGATTTTCCGTTGTGCAAAAATTCATAGAGATTAAACCCTTTTCAACATTATCTCTCAAGAAATGATGTCGAATGTCAATATGCTTTGTTCTTTTATGTTGACATGGATTTTTGGCAATGTTAATTGCACTTGTGTTATCACAAAAAATAGGAATGCATCCAATGTCAACACGAAAGTCCTTAAGCTGTTGCCTTATCCACAACAGTTGAGCACAACATGAAGCTGCTGCAACATATTCAGCTTCTGCTGTGGACATGGCAACTGAATGTTGCTTCTTGGTAGCCCAAGATACCAAACAAGGTCCAAGAAAGTGAGCCATACCTGAGGTACTCTTTCTATCAACTAGGAATCCAGCATAGTCAGCGTCAGCATATCCAACAAGATCACAATTGCAACCTTTAGGATACCATAAAGCTAAATTGGGTGTATGTTTCAAATACCTTAGTATCCGTTTAACAGCCTTAAGATGAGTTTCCTTAGGGTTAGACTGAAAATGGGCACATAAACTAACACTAAAAATAATATCAGGTCTACTAGCGGTTAGGTATAAGAGTGACCCAATCATACCCCTATAGAGTTTCTCCTCAACTGAGGGACTCCCATCATCCATAACCAACTTGGTTGAAGGAGAAATAGGAGTGTCTATGGGTTTGGCTGACTCCATGCCAAAACGCTTAAGTAACTCCTTGATATACTTTTGCTGATGGATCATGGTGCCGTTTGGAGTTTGCTTGATTTGTAAGCCTAAGAAAAAATTAAGCTCACCTATCATGCTCATCTCAAACTCACTCTTCATCATATTTGAAAATTCATTGCATAAATCATGATGAGTTGCACCAAATATGATGTCATCAACATATATTTGGACAATCAAAAAATGTTCCCCCTTAGATTTTAGAAACAAGGTATTGTCTACCTTGCCTCTTCTAAAATCATTTTCAAGTAAAAAACTTGACAACCGTTCATACCAAGCTCTTGGAGCTTGTTTTAAACCATAAAGTGCCTTGTCAAGTTTAAAAACATGATTTGGAAAATCACCATTTTCAAAACCAGGGGGTTGTTTGACATACACCTCTTCTTTAAGGTATCCGTTTAGGAATGCACTTTTAACATCCATTTGATATAGCTTGATTTTCATATGAGCTGCAAAGGCTATTAAGATTCGAATAGCCTCAATTCTAGCAACTGGTGCAAAGGTTTCTTCATAGTCGATCCCTTCTTCTTGATTGTATCCTTGTACAACCAGCCGTGCCTTGTTCCTAGTGACTGTTCCTGACTCATCCAGTTTGTTTCGAACACCCACTTGGTTCCAATGATTGTTCTCTCTGCAGGTTTAGGTACAAGGTGCCATACTTTGTTTCTCTCAAATTGATGAAGCTCTTCTTGCATAGCCGTGATCCAATCTGAATTTGCAAGAGCTTCATTCGCACTTTTTTGCTCAATGTTAGAAAGAAAAGCATAGAAAGCACAAAAATTCTTTAGTTTAGATCTAGTTTGCACTCCAGTATTTATATCTGACAAGATTTGATCAAGAGGGTGCGAACTATGGTGCTTCCATGGTCGTGGGGTAAGAGGATCCACAGACCCATGCTCTACTCTAGTCGTAACATAATGCTTACGATCATCTCTCGAGCCTGTTTCTGCACATGTTTGTAAGTCTATTCCTGAAGAACATGGTTCCGAACAGGGTTCAGCGGTGTTTTCCCTTGTTTGGTGTTCACTTGCCTGCTGTTCTGAGGAACACCTTCAGGAGTTGTTTTCTCCATGGTGTTCTTACCTCGTTTATCTTGGAGCAACACTTCTTTTCGAACAAGACCTAATTCAAGTTCATCTTCCTGTGCATCATTCTCACTCAACACGTTAGATTCATTAAAAAGCACATGCACACTTTCCTCAACATACAAGGTTCTTTTGTTAAAGACTTTGTATGCCTTGCTGTGAGAAGAATAGCCAAGGAATATTGCCTCATCACTCCTAGGGTCAAAGTTTCCTAAGGCATCCTTCCCATTATTATGCACAAAACACCTACAACCAAATGTCCTTAGGTGCGTAATATTGGGTTTTCTGCCCTTGAAAAGTTTATAAGGAGTTTTGCTCAAAATGGGTCTGATCATGCATCTATTTATAATGTAACATGAGGTGTTCAATGCTTCTGCCCAGAAATTCCTAGGAAGACCACTAGCTATAAGCATTGTTCTGGTCATGTCTTCCAGGGTTCGATTTTTGCGCTCAACCACTCCATTTTGTTGGGGTGTTCTTGGGGCTGAGAAGTTATGATCCACACCATGTTCATTACAATAGTTAATAAAACTTGCATTTTCAAACTCAGTTCCATGATCAGATCTCAAGCTAATTAAGGAGTGTCCTACTCTCTTTCAACCTTTTTGAGAAAGGCAATAAAATTCTCAAAGGTTTCATCTTTGGATGCCAAAAACAAGGTCCAAGTAAATCGAGAGTAATCATCCACTACAACAAGCACATACTTTTCCCACCTCTACTGGTTACCCTCATGGGACCACACAAATCAATGTGTAATAATTCTAGAGGTCGAGTAGTGCTTACACATTTTTTCGATTTAAAAGAAGATCTGACTTGTTTGCCTTTTGCACAAGCTTCACATACCTTGTCATCATTAAATTTGATGGAAGGTAGTCCAATAACTAGGTCTTTTGAAACAAGTTTGTTTAACAAGGATAAGCTTGCATGACCTAGTCTCTTGTGCCATAGCATTATATCATCATTTAATGCATTTAAACAAGTCAGATTATTTTGGGGAAGAGTGGAAATACAAACTTTATAAACATTTTGACATCGCTTCCCCCTCAACACAACATCTCCTGTGTCGTCATTCACAACCAAGCAACGTGTTTTTGAAAACAGTACTAGGTTGTTCTTGTCACACAGTTGGGACACACTTAGCAAATTGTGTTTTAACCCATCAACTAAGTGCACATTATCAATTGAGTGGGAGAGAGTTTTACCAATATTACCTATACCGATAATTGTCCCAGACTTGCCGTTTCCAAATGCTACACTCCCACCCTTCAGAGCTGTAAGTGAGAGGAAGTTTGATCTTTCACCAGTCATGTGCCGTGAACACCCACTATCAACAAACCACAACTGCCTGTTTCCAAGGGTGTTAGTGGGGTTGTTCGTAAGGTTGTTCTCTCTCACTTCAGCCTGCAAAACAAATCACGGGTTAGTTTTGGGAACCCAGATCCACTTGGGTTCCATTCTTTTAGACATGTAAAGCTCATCTTTTCTAATCCAGATTTGTTTCACATACCTTTCATTCTTTTCATTGGCATGTTTTCTTAAAGGGCAAGTGTATCTATAATGACCCGTTTTGCCACAATGAAAGTAAACAATGTTTTCAGGTAATCCCACATACTTTCTGTGAATTGGGTAGACTGTTCGTTTAGGCTTATACCCAAGTCCCTTTTTGTTTCGACTGTGGTGAGTGTTTAACCAATCAAGGGCTTGTGAGGACTCGTTCCAGCGCTTGGTTGTGGTAAGCTCGTTTTTCAGTTTTTCTATATCAGCATGCAAACCTTTGTTCTCCCTGAGCAAGGACTCAACCATTCCTTCTACCTCAAAGAGTTTTTCCTCCATTCGAGAATAATCTCCTTCTTTTATAAAGAGGTTTTCTTTGAGCAAGTTAATATTCTCATGTAAACCGAGGTTTTCATTTTTAAGAATTTCATTTTCAAGTTCTAGGTCACGAACTTTTCTTTTTAGATCAGCACAAGTGTCTATCAAATTATATAGAAGTTCTTCTAAAGTAGCTTTGTTAAGACCATGTACCTTGCTCTTGAGATCTGAGAGGCTGATTGTTGATTCATCATCTGAATCTGAATCACTTTGTGCCATAAGTGCTACGACCCCTTCTTCAGCTTCAGATTCTCCTTCATCCTCAGAGGAATCTCCCCAAGCAGCCAGCATAGGTTTCGAGAATCGCTTGCCCAGATTGTTTACAGGGTGTTTTCGACCCTGTTTTCGAGGGTGTTCGGGCGTCTGATCTTCTCGAAGCAGAGGGCAATTTTTGACTAAGTGATCTGGTTTGCCGCACTTGAAACACCCTGTGAGCTGTTCTTTGGAGGTGTTTCTGGACTTGCTGAAGTCTTTTCTTTTGTTGTTTTCCTTGACCTTTTTGAAGAATTTCTTGAATTTTCTGGACATTAGGGCCATTTCTTCATCTTCAAGGTCAGAGTCAGTGTCCTCATGTGCTTTCAAGGCAAGCCCACGATCCTTCTTTTGCTCCTCTCTTTGTTGTGTGTTCTTTCGGAGTTCATAGGTCTGGAGATTACCAATCAACTTGTCGAGGGTGATCTTGTTCATGTCTTTAGCCTCTTGGATGGCTGTTACTTTGGCCTCCCACGTGCGAGGTAAAATTCTGAGGATTTTCCTCGCCAACTCTTCAGTGGTGAAAGATCTTCCCAGGGATTTTAACTCGTTCGTGATGTGGGTGAACCGTGTATACATGTCCATCACAGTTTCATGATCACCCATATCAAACAACTCATATTGTCGCATAAGTAGCTCAATTCTAGATTGTTTAACTTGACTCGTACCTTCATGAGCAACTTGCAGGGCGTTCCAGATAGCTTGGGCTGATTTACACTCAGAGATGCGAGTGTATTCATCGGGTCCTAGGCCAAAATATAGAAGCTTTTTGGCCTTGGCATTTTTCTCCATTTTCTTGTAGTCCTCGGCATCAAACTCTATGGATTCCTTGGGAACCTTCTTACCATCTTCAAGCACCTTGGTGGGAACAAGGGGCCCGTTCTTGATGAGCATCCATAATTCATAATCTTCTGCCTGAATATAGTTCTCCATCCTATTCTTCCACCAACTATAATGTTGGCCGTTGAAATAGGGTGGACGAGTAATGGATTGCCCTTCAAGAATTCCTTGTGGGGTACTCATCTTCAGAATCTCTCAAGGTGTTAACCTTTTGTAAGAGAACCCGCTCTGATACCACTTGTTGAGTTCGTGAGTATCCAACCACAAGAGGGGGTGAATTGTGGTGTCTGATTTTCGCGTTGTAAATAACGAACACCCTCGTAGAGGTTGTTCTCAAATGACAAACACCCTGATAGCTTGTTTGCACGGGGTGTTCTCAATTATTGCAGATGCGAAAATCACCAAGATAAATGCGGAAAATAAAGTACACACAATTTTTACGTGGAAAACACCTCTAGCCCAACTGAGGTGTGAAAAATCACGACCTACCTCGTGTAGGATTTAACCACTTTCACTAACGGGCTTCACACGTTACAAATGTAACACACCTTGTTACAACTTGCAACCACGTAACCTTCTTCCCAAAGACAGGTTACACCACGTCCAACCTTCGCAAGATTAGACACGTCCAAGTCCACACGACTAGGACACACTCACTCACTTTTCTGATTCAAGATCAGGGTTACTAACACCTTACAGGGGGTGCTTCTTACTAAGTAGATGTAAGGTACAATGAAGATCCTATTATGCCAATGGTTTGAAAACTTAAATCAAACACAGCTTGTTACGGTTTTGCTTTTCAGAATGAAGCTCAAGAATTTTAATGTGAAAACCGAGTTTTCTGATTTTTTTCAGATTTTTCAGAAAGCTGTGTTGCTTCTCTTTTTCAGTCTGAGTTTTTTCTATCTGCTTCTTGGCTTGTCTATGGGAGAGAAAAGCTGCGGTTTTTAAACACAAGGTCCAACGGTCAAAAACCAAAGAATCAGCTAAGTATGGAAAATGATTTGCAAACAAAATATATTCTCCAACGGCTAATGATGAATTTATCCTAAAATATAAGGGATTTTGTTATCTTAAAATATAACCCTTATCTTCCCATAGCCGTGAAGAGGTTTAAAGAGATTTTCAGCTTTTACCAAATCCGAAAATATAGTCATAGGAATCTTTTGATTTGGCAAATCTCCCAAACCTATTTTCGTAAATCTCCATAATATTTTCAAGAACTATCCTCTCCAGAAAAATAGCAATTTTGAAATTCAAAGAAAGTATTCTGGAGATCTTGGCCAACCAAAATGAATTTTCGAAAATAATCGGGTATGGCCACTGCTGTTCAGAAACACCCTAGGCACCCTGTTTGCAGGGTTGTTCGCAACTGGTGTTCTGAATTACTTAGCGCAAATACCGATTCAAGAGGTGTTTAAAATGATGTTTTCAATATTGGCATATTAACAAGAGTCTAATTAAATAAAACCTATATACCCAAGACTTCTTGTTTTGAACCAGTCATCTTGTCCGAGATTTGTAGAGCTGCTGTGAACACCAATGCCACCTTGTTTGCTGGGGTTGTTCTTTGCATTGCTAGAGTTTAGGAACACGCTTTACAATTAACTGTCGAGATGGTGTTCTTGACTTAATATGGAATCACCAAGTAAAACCTGTCTAGAAGACTTGTTCTTACATGTAGCAAACCAGTTAATACAATAAGGATTACAAACACCAGTTAGGCCTGTTTGGAGATCGTGTTTGGAGCAACATTACTTGGACAAATTTTTACTCTTGGATTTGTTATCATCAAAACTAAATATAATCAACATTCATCGCTTTCACCTTTATTGGTGTCACTATCGCTCCAGGCTGCGATCATTGCTCTTTTGTTATCTTTGTTCTTGAATGTTAGGGATTCGCCCATTTTTTGGATGAGTAGGCAATCTTTCAACAAATGACCTGTGATGCATATTCCCATATGCATCATTTTTATTTAAGGTCAACTTCCAAGAAGAAAATTATCAAACAAGAGCGTGCATGGGAACTCTCATATTTTCTCTTATTATGTAAGTTCAAGGACTTTAGACACCATGAAGTAGTCAAGCAAGTGGCGAAAATCTGGATAAAACTCATATTCCTTCCGGAAGAATTGGTGCCCGATTCATTCCGTCGGAAGATAATTTTTTTGGACTAGCTCAAGTGGACCCACAACTTGAGGGGCCACATGGTTTTGAAGCTTAAGATGTCAGCTTTAAAATAAGCCCAATTTAATTTAATTTGGACGTCATTTGATTGGACAAAGTAGCACTCAAAGGGAAGTTGTCCTGCTCCAGTCCAGTTCTGATATAGGTGTAATGTTCGGGCCATAACTTTTGATCTGCTTGTCCAAATTGAGCAAATGAGCCCATTCTGAAAAATAGATTTCCAGGGCTTTCCAACAAGACTAGAATAACCTGATTTGGACGTGTGTGCTGAGGGTTATGCTCAGTTGAAGTGGAGGCTGCTGCAAGGATTAAATGCTGGGCAAATGAAGAGACTTTGGTTACATGACATCATGTGGATGATATCATGCACGACTTGGAGTGTTCTAGATGGATGTCTTCAGCTGATTGGAAGCCTAGAATATTCTTTGTAACCTCCCCACCCCTTTATGTTGAGTCTTTTCCATTTTCCAAGCCTTTTCAATTTTCTAGTTTTAATTGCTAGGAGTTTTTAAGTCTTTTGATTGTCTTTGTTTAGCCTATAAATAGGTGGGTTGTGTAGTTGCATTTCATTATTCAGAGTTGTAAGCTTTCCCAAGTAAAATACAATTACCTTTGAGTGTGATTCTCAAAAGTATTCCAAATCCCTAGTTCTATATCTTGAATTTTGGCAAGTTCAAGTGGTGTTCTAGGTTCTCTTTCTTTTCCAATTGGAGTGATTCCTTGGTTAAGACAAGAGAATTAGCCCAAGATCAAGTCATTGAGTGGCTCCGTGAAGGATTATCTCAAGTGCAAGGTCTTGTTTATCCTTTGTTCTTTTTTTGTTATTATTTTCATTCCATCTCAAACAACCTTCCATTTTCGCTTTACTTTGGTTCAATTCTTATTTGGGTTTATTTGAGTTTGATTTGGTTCACTTACCACCCACATATACATCAATTGGTATCAGAGCCTAGGTTGCCATTTGACCAAGTTTGCAGCCCAAACACATTTCCCAAACAAAAACACAAAAACAACTCAAACCAGCAAAACCGTTCAAAAACCAAGCATCCGCAGGCAGCAATTTGGCACGGCCACACCGTGCTCCCTAGCACGACCGTACGACCCCTGATTTTCAGTATTTTCAAAGCAGCACTCAAGCACGGTTCCCCAGTGCCCCATTGTACGACCGTGCCCTCCCTCCTCTTCTCCAAAACAGCCTTTTTCTAGCCTAAACACATAACCCACAAAGAACCCTTAAGCGTTCATCCATCATGATTTCTCTTGGGAACTTGAGAAAAGAGATTGCTTGGATTGAAAAGGAGATGGTCATCCTTGAAACTCCAAAGTTTCGTGGCCAAAAAGAAGATTTCCCTTACTGGATTTCCAAAGTGGATCAAGTCTTCACTCGCTACAATATTGACGAGCAAGAGAAGTTTAAAGTGGTTATCAAGAAGCTCCGAGGCCATGCGCTTGAATGGTGGGAAAAGTACAAGTATAAGAAGAAGAAGAGAGGGAAAAGTAAGATCACAACATGGGTTAAGTTAAGAGGTAAATTAATAGATACTTTCGCTCCAACCTCTTACTTACACAAGCATCCTTTTCTTTCCTTTGAGGTAAACGATTTTAATTCCTCTTCTAAAAACCTCCATTTCAACAAGGGAAGTCCAATGAGTGCTTGTAACTCTAGCTCTACTTCCTTCTTTTATTTGGAGAAACTTAACTCCAACAAAGATGAAGAGATCCTTGGAGAAAAAGGGTCGGGCCTAGTTGACCTACCTCTTGTTTTTGGTGACTGTGGTGATGAAGCGACCTTTGAACTTGAGGCCCAAAGATCCGAGTTGAAGCAAGAAGAGATTGTGCAAGAAGTTGAGCAACTCTTGACCCAAAAAGAATTCACCTTAACCCCCATTCAACCTTCCCAAGCCCTCAAACCACAAAAGGACCGACAAGCCTTAACCCTCATTCATCCTTCCCAAACCCTTACCCCCAAAGAAGATTTCTCACTTCCGCCTCTTCTCCTCACCAGGTATGACCCGTTTTATCATCTCCCCTCACCCTCTTCTATATCTCTCTAGAGGTGATGCCCTGTGACCTCCTTCCCCAAAAGCTCCCATATTGTGAGCGTGACCCCTTTCTTGAGAGGCTTACTAACCCTTTGACTTTGAGGACAAACTCAAAACCACCCGGGGAGTATGATGCATATTCCCATATGCATCATTTTTATTTAAGGTCAACTTCCAAGAAGAAAAGTATCAAACAAGAGTGTGCATGGGAACTCTCATATTTTCTCTTATTATGTGAGTTCAAGGACTTTAGACACCATGAAGTAGTCAAGCAAGTGGCGAAAATCTGGATAAAACTCATATTCCTTCCGAAAGAATTGGTGTCCGATTCATCCCTGCGGAAGGTAATTTTTTTTTGTGCTCATTTTTTGGACTAGCTCAAGTGGACCCACAACTTGAGGGGCCACATGGTTTTGAAACCTAAGATGTCAGCTTTAAAATAAGCCCAATTTTATTTAATTTGGACGTCATTTGATTGGGCAAAGTAGCACTCAAAGGAAAGTTGTCCTGCTCCAGTCTAGTTCTGATATAGGTATAATGTTCGGGCCATAACTTTTGATCTGCTTATCCAAATGGATCAAATGAGCTCATTCTGGAAAATAGATTTCCAGAGCTTTCCAAAAAGCCCAGAATCACCTGATTTGGACGTGTGTTCTGAGAGTTATGCTCAGTTGAAGTGGAGGCTGCTGCAAGGATTAAATGCTGGGCAAATGAAGAGACTTTGGTTACATGACATCATGTGGATGACTTCATGCACGACTTGGAGTGTTCTAGATGGATATCTTCAGCTGATTGGAAGCCTAGAATATTCTTTGTAACCTCCCCCACCCCTTTATGTTGAGTCTTTTCCATTTTCCAAGCCTTTTTAATTTTCTAGTTTTAATTGCTAGGAGTTTTTAAGTCTTTTGGTTGTCTTTGTTTAGCCTATAAATAGGTGGGTTGTGTAGTTGCATTTCATAATTCAGAGTTGTAAGCTTTCCCAAGTGAAATACAATTACCTTTGAGTGTGATTCTCAAAAGTATTCCAAATCCCTAGTTCTATATCTTGAATTTTGGCAAGTTCAAGTGGTGTTCTAGGTTCTCTTTTCTTTTCCAATTGGAGTGATTCCTTGGTGAAGACGAGAGGATTTGCCCAAGATCAAGTCCTTGAGTGGCTCCGCGAAGGATTATCTCAAGTGCAAGGTCTTGTTTATCCTTTGTTCTTTTTTGTTATTATTTTCATTCCATCTCAATCAACCTTCCATTTTCTCTTTACTTTGGTTCAATTCTTATTTGGATTTATTTGAGTTTGATTTGATTCACTTACCACCCACATATACATCATTTGGTATCAGAGCTAAGGTTGCCATTTGACCAAGTTTGCAGCCCAAACACATTTCCCAAATAAAAACACAAAAACAACTCAAACCAGCAAAACCGTGCAAAAACCAAGCATCCGCGGGCAGCAATTTGGCACGGCCACGCCGTGCTCCCTAGCACGACCGTGCCACCCTTGATTTTCAGTATTTTCAAAGCAGCACTCAAGCACGGTTCCCCAGTGCCCCATTGCACGACCGTGCCCTCCCTCCTCTTCTCCAAAATAGCCTTTTTCTAGCCTAAACACATAACCCACAAAGAACCCTTAAGCATTCATCCATCATGATTTCTCTTGGGAACTTGAGAAAAGAGATTGCTTTGATTGAAAAGGAGATGGTCATCCTTGAAACTCCAAAGTTTCGTGGCCAAAAAGAAGATTTCCCTTACTGGATTTCCAAAGTGGATCAAGTCTTCACTCGCTACAATATTGACGAGCAAGAGAAGTTTAAAGTGGTTATCAAGAAGCTCCGAGGCCATGCGCTTGAATGGTGGGAAAAGTACAAGTATAAGAGGAAGAAGAGAGGGAAAAGTAAGATCACAACATGGGTTAAGTTAAGAGGTAAATTAATAGATACTTTCGCTCCAACCTCTTACTTATGCAAGCATCCTTTTCTTTCCTTTGAGGTAAACGACTTCAATTCCTCTTCTAAAAACCGCCATTTCAACAAGGGAAGTCTAATGAGTGCTTGTAACTCTAGCTCTACTTCCTTCTTTTATTTGGAGAAACTTAACTCCAACAAAGATGAAGAGATCCTTGGAGAAAACGGGTCGGGCCTAGTTGACCTACCTCTTGTTTTTTGTGACTGTGGTGATGAAGCGACCTTTGAACTTGAGGCCCAAAGATCCGAGTTGAAGCAAGAAGAGATTGTGCAAGAAGTTGAGCAACTCTTGACCCAAGAAGAATTCACCTTAACCCCCATTCAACCTTCCCAACCCCCAAACCACAAAAGGACCGACAAGCCTTAACCCTCATTCATTTTCCCAAACCCTTGCCCCCAAAAGAAGATTTCCCACTTCCGCCTCTTCTCCTCACCAGGTATGACCCGTTTTATCATCCTCCCCTCACCCTCTTCTATATCTCTCTAGAGGTGATGCCCTGTGACCTCCTTCCCCAAAAGCTCCCATATTGTGAGCGTGACCCCTTTCTTGAGAGGCTTACTAACCCTTTGACTTTGAGGACAAACTCAAAACCACCCGGGGAGTATGATGCATATTCCCATATGCATCATTTTTATTTAAGGTCAACTTCCAAGAAAAAAAGTATCAAACAAGAGCGTGCATGGGAACTCTCATATTTTCTCTTATTATGTGAGTTCAAGGACTTTAGACACCATGAAGTAGTCAAGCAAGTGGCGAAAATCTGATAAAACTCATATTCCTTCCGGAAGAATTGGTGCCCGATTCATTCCGTCGGAAGATAATTTTTTTGGACTAGCTCAAGTGGATCCACAACTTAAGGGGCCATATGGTTTTGAAGCTTAAGATGTCAGCTTTAAAATAAGCCCAATTTTATTTAATTTGGACGTCATTTGATTGGGCAAAGTAGCACTCAAAGGGAAGTTGTCCTGCCCCAGTCTAGTTCTGATGTAGGTGTAATATTCGGACCATAACTTTTGATCTATTTATCCAAATTGAGCAAATGAGCCCATTCTGGAAAATAGATTGCCAGGGCTTTCGAACAAGCCCAGAATCACCTGATTTGGACGTGTGTTCTGAGAGTTATGCTCAATTAAAGTGGAGGCTGCTGCAAGGATTAAATGCTGCGCAAATGAAGAGACTTTGGTTACATGACATCATGTGGATGACATCATGCACGACTTGGAGTGTTCTAGATGGATGTCTTCAGCTGATTGGAAGCCTAGAATATTCTTTGTAACCTCCCCAACCCCTTTATGTTGAGTCTTTTCCATTTTCCAAGCCTTTTCAATTTTCTAGTTTTAATTGCTAGGAGTTTTTAAGTCTTTTGGTTGTCTTTGTTTAGCCTATAAATAGGTGGGTTATGTAGTTGCATTTCATTATTCAGAGTTGTAGCTTTCCCAAGTGAAGTACAATTACCTTTGAGTGTGATTCTCAAAAGTATTCCAAATCCCTAGTTCTATATCTTGAATTTTGGCAAGTTCAAGTGGCGTTCTAGGTTCTCTTTTCTTTTCCAATTGGAGTGATTCCTTGGTGAAGACGAAAGGATTTGCCCAAGATCAAGTCCTTGAGTGGCTCCGCGAAGGATTATCTCAAGTGCAAGGTCTTGTTTATCCTTTGTTCTTTTGGGTTATTATTTTCATTCCATCTCAATCAACCTTCCATTTTCTCTTTACTTTGGTTCAATTCTTATTTGGATTTATTTGAGTTTGATTTGATTCACTTACCACCCACATATACATCAACCTGGCATACCACAACCACAACATGAACTGACATTAGTGTTGTCTTTATTGAAAAACTTGCCTTTGAATTTTTCGTTTCTTTTTAACGTGGATCCTTTTGAGTTAAATCCTTGTTGATTAAATTTTTTTTTATTCCTATTTTATTAAGACCCCAAACGATTAATGATAAGGCCTCTTCATCATTATCGTTGGTTTCTTCTTCCTGAGAAGTGGAATCTTCTTGTGTGACTTGAAGGGCTATCCCCTTTTTTGAATTTTCTCCCTCATCTTCTTTAAGATGGATCTCATGTGTCAAAAGTTTTCCCAAAAGATCATCCAACTCCAGTTTTTTGAGATCTTGGGCTTCTTTGATTGCCGTGACTTTTGGTCCCCACTTATTCTTGGGCAGACGTCGTAGAATTTTTCTCATCATTTCTTCGTTTGTGTAAGCCTTACTAAGAGATTTTAGATTATTAGTGATATCAGTGAATCAAGTAAACATATCTTTTATTGATTCATCTGATTGCATTTTGAATAGTTCATATTGATCTATAAACATATTCATTTTGGTTTCACGGACTTGGCTAGTTCCTTCATAAGTAATAATTAATTTGTTCCAGATCTGCTGAGCTGTTTCACATGCAGAAATACGGTTATATTCATTAGCATCTAAACCACAATAAAGAATATGCTTAGCTTTTGAGTTCTTAGTGAGTCTTTCCTAATCAGCACTAGTATACTGATCTTTTGGTTTATCAACAGACTCACCCTTGTCATTCTTGATTTTAGGAGTGGAGTAAGGTCCATTTTTCACAATTTCCCATAGTTCCATATCAGTAGATTCAATGAAAATTTGCATGGCATTTTTCCAATAAGAGAAGTTTGTTCCTTTAAACAGGGGAGGTCTAACAGTGGATCGACCTTCGATATTGATATCTCCAGAGAACGCCATAATCGTCACCTACTTAACTATTAGGTCAAAGAGTGTGGGACTGACTCTGATACCAATTGAAGAATCAGATCTCCCTAGAGGGGGGTGAATAGGGAGATTACAACAAACTGAATTTCAAATCAACAAATTCAAATAAATACAAAAAATTAAATCCAGACTGAATGCAACAATGTTTTAATGAGGTTGGGCCTCAATCAGGCTTAGATCTCCACCTAGAGTTATCTAACTCCAGGATTCAGCACTCTACTTGTATTGTTAAGATGAACTCACTCTATCTCTCAGAGCTACCACACTCTAGAGATCCTAATCACTTAGACCAACCCCTTGGTATAAGCTTGGGTGGAGTTTAACCTCACAAACTCCAAGTTCACTCCTTATTAATAATTTTCACCTCAATATATGATCACAAGAATTACACTTAGTACAAATGTTCAAATGAAAGTGTTCAAGAGCAATATTTCATAATGCTTCACTATACTTATCCACTTGAACTTGATTGATATTTATAGGCTTGAGTACACGTCCATTAAATAAGGCAGGTTAGTCGGGATATGCTGAGATATCACTTCAGGGCCTTGAATTTTGGTGGTCAGCTTCTGATTGGATCTTCTTGCCTTCACTCCTTTGATTGTGATTGATACGATTCACCCTCTTCCCTTCTTTAAAAAATTTCAGAAGTTTCTTATACTAGGCAAGCTTGCAATATCTTTTAATAAAATATCATACCTTCAATGTTTGAACCTTGCTTCAATGGAGAGATTCTTACCTAACTTTTCTTCAACATGTAAGTCTTGTATGGCAAGTGAGAATCATGACAAATATACAATTCAAGACTTTTGCAAGGTAGCCAAATAATTTCCTCAATTAACTTGATAAGCCAATATCATGCGTATATTTTAATTTACACGTGAGCTGATTATTTTGAGGTAATTATTTTGTCCAAGGCAAGTAAATAAATTTGTCTTTTTAAGCAATCAATTTGTTAGGCTGAGATTGTACATATATTCTCACCTAAATCAATTTCCACGATTTTGTTTGCTGGGACTGATAATATTCATGTTTCCTTTTTATATTAAGCCTCTTAATTAATTTTGTGTTTCATCAGAACTTTCCTAGCCACTAAGGGACTCAACAAGAAAATTTCTATATTTGAAGCATGTTAGGTAAACAAGGAAAGGGTGCTACAAGTTTAGGACAATACAATAGGGGTTTTTAGGTATCTAACTGAGAGACTTTTAACTTATGGTAATGCTTTGAGGAGTGGAGTGATGAAACTTTGGGTTCTATTCCTACCAAGGCGTAGAGTCTCCAAGTAGTTTATTAAACTTTGCTAAGCTCCTCCTAATGCTTACGACTAGGATAAGCCACGACCAGTTGAGAATGAGCAACTCAAGGATGAGCATCAAAATGAAACTGGTTGGGCTCAGTGGTCACATCATGTAACTCTAGAAGAAGGTGACTATAAGATAACTTTTTCCATGCTCGAGCTAACTAGCAATGGAGAAGAATGCCACTCAATGCTTGTATGATAAGGAAGGGATGTTAAGAACTGCACAAGGGTTGTTTAAGAAATTATTGTAGATTACTTTAAAGATATCATTACATCCACTGAGCTAGATTTTGAAAGTGTTTCCTTTTCCTTCACTTAATTAGCATATCGATGAGGGAGTGCAGATTGCTCTTAACGACCTTTTTCCCAGATAAAAGGGGAACAAGCTCTACACTAAATGGGCCCCAATTAAAGCTTTGGGGTTGAATGGGACATATGCCCTTTTTTCCAGAAATATTAGCACTGAGTGGGTGGTGATGTATGTAGGATGGTTCTTATAGTTATTCATTGTCAACAACACCACTACCACCACCTCCTAGTATAGGTCCCGCTTTCACGAGATCTGTGGAGATCCAGATGTAGGCAACCTTACCTCAACCGGCATACCTGCCCACAGAGAGGCAAATTTCAAGAGACCCACAAAATAAGATTTTGTGAAAACATTTTAGAGAAGAAGGATTTTGTGAAAATATTTTATAGGATAAGGCTTTTGTGAAAACATTTTGTGGGGCAAAACTAAGAATAAGCAGCAGGGAATTGAACTACGAAATACTAATAAATCAGGTGGCAGTAATTATGCAAACATTAGTACAATATAAGTACAACATAGTAAAGGAAGATACCATACCTTAGCCAACAGAGGTAGGCAAAAAATATCTCTTCCCATATGCATGTATCACCTGCATACAAATACGACATATAAAAAAACCACAACAAAACCTACCCTACTGCAACTAAGAGGCAACTACGAGCCTAACTCTGTGAAATCTAAGATCTTAATCCTATTCCTCTATAACCTCTTGTCCTGAGCCATGTCCTCCGTCAACCTTACAACTTTCAAGTCCTCTTTAACTACCTCATCCAAACTCTTCTTTGGTCATCCGCCCCTCTTTTACCTTCGAGGATGTTAATTATCTCATATCTCCTCACTGGAGCGTCTACGCTCCTTCTTTTCATATGGCCAAATCATCTGAGTCTTGTTTCTCTCATTTTATCTTCGATGGGAGCCACTTTAACTAAGTCTGTAATTACTCCATTACTAATTCTATCCATTCTCGTATAACTACACATCCATCTAATTATCCTCATCTCTGCTACCATTAACTTCTAAACCTGTGTCTTTTTTATAGGTCAACACTCCAAGTCATACAATATAGCAGGTCTAACTACCATATAATAAACTTTGCCTTTTAATCTTACAGGCATCTTCTTATCACACAGAACAGCTGAAGCGTACTTCCATTTAATCCTCTTTTTTATAGTTATTCATTGTCCTTCCTATAAGATGCACACAAATACCACAAGCTAGTAGGCCAATTCTTCACGACAATTATAGTTATGCACGGAACTCTGCTCTAATAATCCTCTAAAACTTTAGGACAAAGATAAAACCTTTACTAAAATCACTATGTTAATTCCTAACACTATCATCAAGTTAAATGAATGGTCTATACACACCGGAATATACAAGAATTTGATAAACAAATTCAAGAGCTTTTAGGTAAACTACTCATTAGGAATAGCACAAGTCCTCACACCAGCCCCACAATCATGGTGAGAGATCATGCTAGAAAAAAAGAGGAAAATTCAGAATACTAATCAATTACAAAAACAAATTAATGATGATATTGTCTTCGATAGCTATTATATTCATAACAAAACAATTCTTTTCAATAGAATTCAAGGAGCCTCTTGGTTCGAAAAAATGGATTGCAAAAGCAATTGCTGGTAAATAAAAATGGAGAAAGAGAGCATTCCTTTAACGTTGTTCTTGTCAGAAGGACACTATAAGGATCACACCCAAAAAAAAGGATACTATAAGGGGATGGTGATGCCATTTGGTCTTAAAATTACACATCAAATATTCTAGAAAAGAATGGATGATGTGTTCAAAGATCTCAATCACTATTTTCTAGTTTGCATAATAATATTCTTATCTTTTCTAAAATCGTAGAACAACACAAAGATGATATTTTAGTTGTCATGTAAAGATGCATTGATCATGACATTATCCTTAATAGGAATAAATGCATTTATTTTGAATAAGAAATAGAATTTTTTTGGTTTAGAAATGAAGGTTAAACAAATCAATCTACAAAAGCATATTTTAGAAAAAAAATAGAAAATTTCTCGAAAAGATTGAAAATAGAAAGCAACTAGAAAGGCTTCTCAGATATCTTAGCTATGCTTCATATTTAATTAAAGATTTGACTCAATTGAGAAAACCATTACAGTAAAAACTCAAGAAAGAAGTAAGTTGGACTTAGACCCCTACTGATTCAAAGTTTGTCCAAAACTTTAAAAAGATATGCAAAAATCTTCATGTTCTTAATTTACCTATTGAAGATGAAGATTTGATTCTTTAGATAGATGCTAGAAACAAGCATTAGAGGGCAATACTGAAAATCAAAGAAGGGAAAAAACTTGCAAATATTGTAGTGAAAAGTTTTAATAAAGTAGAATGTAACTATCTAATGATGGAGAAAAAAGAAAAAAAAATTCCTTGTAGGCATTAGGGTGATCAAAAAATTCTTAATCTTTTTAGTCCCTAAACCTTTTCTTTTTTCTAGTAAAAGGTAAGTATATATTAACCCTTAATAAAACTATAAATTAGTTCACCCAGGCATACCTAGGTATTACGTAGCTCTTTTTGTTCTATACATCAATGCCCCTAAAACTTGCTGAGTATCATCTTACGGCATTCCTTTATAAGTGTAAGCCAATTCCTAGGTGCCTCTTAGAATACTTTTCTATTTCTTTTCTACTAGCATATGTAAATGATAACTGTCATGGCTATTCTTAGCATGGATCTCTTTCTCTGTGCCCCTTGTAACTCCAATGCTTGTTGCTGCCACTATGACTAGTCTAAGCTTATATTATGTAGTTGAAATAGCTCATCTAGTGTCTGGGACTATACAACTTTTATAACTGAACACTCAGAAAACAAGTGTATATGTGTTTGCCAGGGCATCTCCATTCCTTTCTCCCTAATCCAGTTGTAGCCAGATTTGGCATTGTATTTCACATCTGGTGGATCAGTTCTTATATTGTTATGAGTATCAAACCCCCTTTGCATCATGTCTCTGGCTTTAAGAATCCTCTTCCAATACCAGCTATCCTTCACTGGGTTTGCCCATTATCGGACGAATTTTCCTTTGAGGTAGTAGTGATCCACCCACCTCAGCCATAGACTTTCAGTTCTGTTGCCCAAATGTCATACTAGTTTTGTAACAATGGCAGTATTCCAATGAAAATAATTTTTGACCCCTCTCCCACCTTCCTTCCTTGGCTTACAAATGTTGTCCCAAGAGATCAAAGCAGGTCTTTTGTGGCTAATATTAGAATTCCATAAAAAGTTCCTATAAGATTGGGAGACCTTATCCAGCACATACTTAAGAAATAAGAAAATTTACCCCTAGCATGTAAACATGCACATCAACACTGAATTGATTAACTATATCTTCCCTGCATAGGATAACTTTTTTCACCGGCCATACCCTTATCTTTGCACTAATTCTCTCTACTAGAATATGATAGTTCTGTTTGGTGAGCTTGTGAGGTTTCACTAGCGCACCTAAATATTTAAAAGGTAGGGCATCACTCTGAAACCCTGTGATATCTTGCAGTTGGTAAGCCAGCTACTATCAATTCTAGCTATTACCATGAGAGATTTATCCAAGTTAGCCACCAGTCCTGAGCATCTAGAGAATTGTTCAAAAGAAGCCATCATATCTTGCACACTTCTTCTATCAGCTCTACAGAAGAGTAGCAGATCATCAGTAAAAGACAATGATCCCAATCTAATTTGTTTACAGCCAGGGTGACATTTGAATCCCTCTTGCATATAGACCACCTTGAAGTTCTAAATAATTAGTCCATAGTTAGGAGAAAGAGTAGAGGTGTGACATAGGATCCCCTTATCTTATCCCTCTTTTGCTTCCAAAGAACTCATGAAGATTCCCATTCAATCTAATGGAAAACACAGTAGATGAAATGCATGTCATGATGAGTTTTATAAATCTCAAGGGAAATCCATAACCAATCAATAATTTCTCAATGAAGTCCCATCTAATAAAATCATATCCTTTCTTCAAATCCACCTTCATGATGCACCTGGGGGATGTTCCCTTCCTAGTATACATGTTGATGAGATCTTCACAAATCATGATGTTATGTAGTACAGATTTATAACTAGCAAAAGCACCTTGGGTGTTGTCAACCCAGTTAGGTAAGACAGCCTTCAACCTACCACAAATTAACTTGGTGATGCATTTATATATTATGTTACGATAAGCTATAGGCCTCAAGTCGGTAGCAGTTTTAGGATGTTTACCTTTGGAACCATTCCAAGTATAGTAGCATTTACATGTTTGAGCAGTTTGCCAGTGTCGAAAAAGTTTTTAATGGAGCACAAACACTAGAGCCAGTGATCTCCCAGGTAGCCTTATAAAAATAGCTTCCATAGCCATCAGTTCCTGGCTCTTGTCATCCTGAATGCTAAACATACCTTTCTTTATTTCATTATCTGTTATTATTAGCACGATACCTTGCTGATGCTCCTTAGTAAGACATTTTCCTAGCATGATAATTTAAATAAAGGAGGCCCATCCCTTGCATCATTGCCCAAGAAATCTATAAAATGCTGGACCAAGATCTCACCTATTACCTTGGTATCTTGAACTGTGGTGCCATGCTTGTCTTTTAATGACTTGATTGTTATTCTATAATTTCTCCATGTAATACTCAAAAAGAAGAAAGGACTATTCTAATGTCCCTTTTTCTGCTAGTTTTCCTCATTTTTGCAATAAAAAATCTCTCTTGGCTTTCAACATAAAGTTGTATGTAGCAATAGCCTCTTTTTCATCATCATACAGATCAGAATTCAAAGGATTAAGAAAGATAGCCTACTGAATACCATGTAGTTTCCTCTAAGGAAGCATCGTTTTAGCACGAATATCTTTAAAGTGAGTCCTGTTAAGGCTTTCAAGGGATCTTTTAGAGCTTTTTGCAACAAGACGAGCTTATACATAGGTGTAGCCTGCACCTTAGTTTGCCAATACTCACTCACCACTTTTTTGAAATCAGGTGCCATAACCCACATATTAAAGAATTAAATTGATATTTCCTTCCCTGTTGTTTGTGAGTAAACTTTGCAAGTAGTGGCAATGATTTGAAATGTCTTTAGGTAATGTCTCATATAAAAGATCAGGAAGAACTTGAATAGCTTCACCATTTGTCGATAATCTTTCGAGCTTGGAAAAAAAAAAAACTCTAGTACTTCCTTGTCTGTTGCTCCATATATAGGATGGTCCCACATGCTTGACTTCTTTAATAGGATAGATGTTAATGAAATTGTTGAAGTCTTCAATTTCATGATTATTCATCAAAACCTAATCACCACTAATCCTATCTTCGATGGCCAGAAGATTATTAAAATCCCCACCGATGATCCAAGGATCAGTCATTGTGCTGCCAATCTAGCCAAGTGCTCCCACAAATCCTCCATTTCGTGGGAGTTATTAGCACCATAAATTATAGTGATAAAAACTATTTGATCTACTTGTATTTGGAGGTGTATAAACTAACTATGAATATGCATGATTTGTACTTGCATTTTGCTAGGATCCCAAATTAAAAGATCCAAATTCTACTCCTTTTATGAGCTTAAGCATTTGTAATCACACACTAAGAATTGCCAATAGCTCTTTTGACAGCATCAACTTTTTTCATAGTTACCTTTGTCTCCAATGTCTCCAAAGGACCACATTTATTATAATTTATGAAACATCTAACTGCTTCTTGTTTATTTTGGGCCATTAAGATCCTTATGTTGCAAAATGCAACATTATCAATGATCTCTTGCTAGAGATCCAAAACTGTCATTGAGAATAGTGCCAATTAGGGGAGGAATTCACTAATGTGTTGTCACTGTTTGCATGGGTTCCACCTGCATATTGGTTTTAAAGTTTGGCCATCTTGTGCAGCATGGGTTATAACAATCTCATTGCCAAGTTCAGTACTCTCAATGGTAGGTTGTGCAAGGATATCTTATCGAGGTACTTTTCTAACCCAAACCTCCTTCGCTCTCTTTCTGTAGTCTTCCATGAGGTGCCCAAACATGTCACAAAAGTCACATTTAAGGGGTTTTCATTCAAAACACATCTCTTGTATAATGAGCTCTCTAATTCATCCATAAATTTAACTGTTTTAGGGAAAGTTACAGTAAGATGCATTTTAATCAGCACTTATGCCTATTTGGTCCTTGTCTTCTCTTATGTACATATATTAGTAGCTAGTGGCCTCCCAACCAAGCTAACTATCTTACTTAAACTTTCACAACCTCAGAATTTCAAGTCCAGTTCTGGAAATTTTGTCCATATTAGAATTCTAGCAATTTTAACTTTGTAAATGGGTTGTCTAATTGCCCAGGCTTTCATTACCAATGGCGTTTTGTTAAAGTAAAAAAAAATTGTTTCAGAACTGCATCTTGTTCCAATACGGAGTGAAGACACCCTTGGCTTAAGACTAACTTTATTGAATCAACATTTCCCCTAAATTCTCTATCAAAAACCCTCCATAATATGGACTGGTGGATTAGCGCCAAGAACAAAGCACACTATGGATGATTCCCAATACTCTAATTCATATTTAACATAAGCCTCATTGATACATTGTATTTTCATCCCATCATGAGCGATTGGTTTCATAAAGGCCAGTTTATGTCCTGAATAAGGGCAATAGGATCAGCGTTCTTACCTTTATCCAGCTCCTTCTTAACCTTCATTGCCTGCGGAGTTGACTATTGTCTCTTCCTTAATGCATCAATCTAAGTATTAAATATTATACACAGCTTATTCTCATCTTGAGATAGATCAGTATTATTACATCGAAGTACTGTTCCATTGGGGCTAGAGTTTCTCGAAGTATTTCGTGCATAATCAAGGTCATTAGCTAGATCTCTACCACCATTATTACCAATACATCTCTCCATATACGCCCTAGACCTTTTCTTATTTGAACTTATTACAAAGGAATATTTGATTTTATGAAAAAGAATTTATCAAACATGCACATGCAAGGATGACTCTTACATTGACAATCGTGGCTTAACCAGTTTTTCTTCATTTTTTAACACATAAATGGATTAAAGATTGCTCCGACCGATAGTTTAGCTTGTAAGCTTGCCAATGATGATCATCATAGCAGAACTCTTACCAAAAAAAAAGGGAAATTTAAAATGAAATATTATTAATACCCGAACAGACCTCTCTTTCTGGTAGAGTTCTTATAGATATTTTGGAATTTGACACAAAAAGTAGATCTCACTTTGGGTTGTTATCTTTTACCTATCTAATAATGCCCATATTCTCCCTGTTAAAATTATAAATAAATTAATTGAAGTGTCCCTATGATATTCAAGAAATAATATGTGACTATCTTTAAGAAAAATGGTTTAACAACTGGTACGCACCTTGTATCGACTATAACAACCATTATTCCTATGATATGTAGGAATCATGGAGTACTATGGTCTTCTTCCCCGATAGATTTAGAATTGGTAGTGTTAGATTCCCAGCAAATTCAATCCCTCCAAATAATCCCATCATTAAAGTTTGGCAGTGTGGGATGGTAGCTTACATCATGAAAATCCTTGATTCAGAGTGTCCATCCTTTTCAAGTTTGACTAAGTTTTAAAAGTGTATGTTTAAAAGAATCCACTAGATTTGCACATATCCTAATGGACCAACAAGAGCCGTTGATAATAGAAGCCTGTATATTGAGATAAATTGTGTATTCATTGAGTATGAAAATGAGACGGCCGAATAAGCTCATTATCTTGTTCAATTAGTTGTTCTAGATGGCATCAATGATCAATGACAATAATGATTTTTAGAACGACAAGGAATAGTTAGGAATCCTTCTTTTGTAGGAGCTATTGGTTTTATAACATTTATTATCATATATAGGTAATGACAAAGGAGGAATGATACTAATGCATTGTGAAAATACTACTTTTGGTTATCATAGTGAATTCAATGAGTACATGAAGGTGCAAGGTGTTATTTCAGAAGATTTTTTTTATGATCTCTTTAATGCTAGGTCTAGAAAATTCTTATCAGAAAAAGAAAAAAGACATCTGCAGGGTTTATTTGAAAAAGGGGATCTAGAGCATCTTTAACTTGATGATGATTTTGATAATTATCTGGGTAATGAAGGACTATAGGATATAATTGGAGAGAAAGGCATGCAGAATCTTATTATGGATGACTAGTCTTATCGATAGCTGGTGCTCTATAAAAGTAATTGTACTATTATGTATTATTTTGTTAGCGTGTCAAGTCAGCATAATAATGAAATTTACTATAACCATGCAAGGTGTCTTGTGATAGTGTGTATCTTATAGTTACTATAACATCTTACGTAGCTCATCTCCTCTATAGAATGAGAATGTGAGTGTTGTGGAGGGACACGGTCATTTGCTCATACTTGAGCATAAGAGAAATCAAGTTTGTCCTTTTCTCTAGAAGCAAGCATCTCTGAAGATCTTAGTTGCTTAAGTTCCTCTTCAAGTTTTTCCATTGTGATGTCTCCACTTTTAAGCTTTCAATCAAAGAAGTTTCCCAGTAGGGAATGTTATTCAATCAAAATATATGTCTTAAATATTGTAATTTCTTGATTAAAGTATCAATATCCTTAAAAATATAAAAACTCCATTGGTGACTATGGTATGAGATAAGACATGAAAAGGATTTATGTTATGTCTGATCTAAGAACGGTGTGACTGAGATTAGGAGTCTTCGTAAAGTAGTAGTTAGAGGAACGTCAAAGTCCAATGCCAGTTAAGTTCTGATAACAGCCAAAGCTCTCTAATTAAATTTTATTATTTTGCTAAGCATAGTGGGCCTACAATCATAGAAAATATAGTATTTATGATATAGGTAATAGATTATGATAAATAGTTTCAGTAAAGTTGTATAAGGAGCTTAAGCATTAAAACAAACATATTTTTCCAAAAACCCAAAAATTAGAGTAGTTACACTTTTAACCCTATGTTCGGTCAAAATGTAAATTCCAAAAAGTAGGAATAATTAAAAAGAAATGGCCTCAAAAAAATATTTGTTAGCAGAATAACAAACCCTTACAAATTAGTTTCTTGAAAAGACTGAGCACTAGGAAATCCATTCTTAGAGGTGGTCCCCTAAAAATTAATTTCATATAAAAGTGGCACCATGAGTTGTAAATAAAGGCAAAGAGGCTTATCAAATAGTCAGAGCTATGCATTTGACAAATTTGAGCAAATGCAATCTCATGCTAAATATCTTTAGAATGAGCATTTGAGTCAATCTCATCCGAACATAATGATCGTATAATACTCAGAACATTTACCATTGGAAGTCATTTATTTCACATTAATGTATGACACTAAGGACTATGGTGAACATTGCATGTTATATTACCCTTCTAAATGGAAATATTCTCTAACACATTACCAACAATATGGACCTTAATATCGATGTTATTTATTAAAGAAAAAAATAATTTTATTTAATATTTTTTTCTTCTGATAATTTTTGAGATTATTCACAAAAATCATTCTTGATCATGTAATCAAGCAAGTTGAAATTCAAATTATCAAGGAAACCACTAGCTATCAACATTAAGCATTTAATGTTATTGGTGCACTTTTCAAATAGTCTCCCTGATTAAGTTGTTTACAGTATAATTAGCAAGAATGATAAGGAACAACGGGCTGCGTCAATAGCTATCTCCATAGGAGAGAAGATCGCACAATTATTCCTTTTGAGGAAAAGTTTACTAGGTCTAGATCAAAAAATTTATAAAAGATGGAAAGGATCGGATTACTTGAAACAACTACCCAAGTTCCTACACATATCTCTATATTTCAAGATAAAAACCTAAGATCAAAAAGAGGTTATAATGGGTATATTACTTACATCCAATGGTTCCAATGCTACAGGGGAGATCTATAAGTAGAAGAACCATTTGAAGATCAAAAGTCACAATACTTAAGAAAACAAAAGAGCCTACTATGACATACCTAGCTTGTCACCTTTGTATTCATCACATACATTCAAATCATCCATAGTACAAGTGTAACAAGAGTTTATAAGAATCAACACCCTTGTATTGAAAGTTTTGTCCTCCTAAGAGTAGGTGTGCTTTGGGAGTTGAGGTTTGTCAGAGAGGCTTGAGAAATCTCAGTCTATTGGCAAAGAGATATGGAGCTCTTATTGCATTATGTACAAGCTATTATAAAGTGCGTAGGAAAAACTTTGTAGGCAACAAGGAGCAGTTTGGCTCTTGTTGGCCATTGTCCTTTTGAGAGTAGGGGAACTTTTGAAGCTGAGGTGTGTCAGAGTGTCTTGAGAAAACTTTGATTATAGGCAAGGTGTCAAGAGCACTTGTTGAACTATTTTCGAAGATGGTGAATTAATTGGCGTCCAAGGTCAAAGATGGACCTTAGGTAGAGATGTAGCCCAAGGTTGATATGGTTGAACCTCATGAAAAATCTTGCGTCTCTGTCGCCTTTTGCTTTCTGCCTTCTTTGGCTCTTATCTCTGTTATTTCCCTAGAATTACATACTCTGTGTGATTCACATATCTCAACTTATTTTAAAAGTCAACTATACATATATACATGTGTATCTTGATTTTTCATTTTAACAAATAATTTCAAAGTATAAAATTTTTTATAAACCACCATATTCACCCACCTATATGGTGATTTGCTTTAGTCAATGGGACCAATAATTGGTACCAGAGTCTATCTCACTTATATCTCACTTAACAGTCAGAGTGAGTAAAAATCATGGCAACCTTTCATACCTCAGACATGGATGAAGGCAGATGACACACTAGACCAAAGGAACTAAATTTTCTTCTTTGAAAAAACTCATGTAGATATTTCTGAAAGTCCAAGAGCTACAGATATAGGACATTGTCAACAAAGGAGACTATGTTCCAATGAAAGTTAAGAAAAGACACAAAGAATAGATGATTCTAAAAGTTGAAGAAGAATTCACAGTTGAAGACGAATTCATAAATGAAGAAAGCGCTGGAGTTCAAAAAAATCATAAAGCTATGAACATCCTTATTTGTACAATTGATCCAAGTGAATTTAATAGGGTCTCTGCATGCGAGACCACTAAGGTCATATAGGACACATTGGTGGCCACATATAAGAGAACTAGTTAAGTTAGATAAACCAAGATAAGCACTTATGTTCATTAGTATGAACTCTTTAAGATGCCACGAAATGGATTTTCCAAGAAAATGAACACAAGGTTCACAAAGATATTAAACAATATTAAGTCTCTGGGAAGAACCTATTCATGGTCAAAAAAATACTGAGATGTCTCCCCGAATCCAAGTGGCAACCAAAAGTGACCGTCATTGAAGAGGCCCAAAATCTCAAGATACTACAGCTTGATGATTTGCTTGGGAAAGTTGCTCACTCGTGAGATTCATTGTTAAGAAGAATCAGATGACCCACCTAAGAGAAGAGCTACTCTAAAGGTCACCAAAGAAGACTATGACAATTAAGATTAGTCTTCAAAGGAGGAAGATGAAGGAATGGCATTCATTACCAGGCAATTTATGAAGTTTATAAGGAAACAAAATTTTGACTATAAAAAATTCTACAGAGGAAGTTCATCATCATCTAAAGGTAACAAATCTCATCCTCTAAGCTCTGACAATAACATTACTTGTTTCGGTTGTGGTTAGTCAAGGCATATGATGAAGAATTATCGAAACCTTGAGAAGTCCATGGAGACAGAGAAATCAAAGTGAAGAAGGTGATGATAGTTGCATGAACTGACCATGACTTCAATAACGAAGAAAACAAGGATGATGGGATAGCAAATCTTTGCCTCATGGTGAGTCAATCCTTTGACACAAATTCTAATGAACGTGAAAGAGCTAGCGAAAAAGCCAAAGGAGTTGATGAAATTGAGATGAAATTATTAAGATAATAATTTCAACCATCATCCTCTGAATAGATACAACTTTAACTTTAATCGCTTTTAAAGAAAAATCATATTAGACTTGTGGTCCATGGGATGAACAATGAGATCTCTTACCAAGCCTAAATCAAGTCTCTTCGTGAAAAAATAGAGTCCTTTAGAGAAAGAAAAAGAATATTAGAAATTCAAAAACTTCATGGACTAGAAGACTGTGACGAACTTTCGGCAAAACTTCAAGACACTAAAGAAGAGATTGAAGATTTAAAAGATATCTAGATGTTGCCTCAAATGAACAAAAGTCTCTATGAGCATTTTATTAAAAAGGTCTGTCCTCCTGAAATTAAGACAGAATGATTGAAAAAAGAATGTGAAAACTTTCAAAAACCTTTACAAAATTCATCATGTGGCAAGAGAACTTGGAAATGCTTATTGGTTCACAATGTGTACCCTAGGCTTTGTCTCGAATAGGGGGAAAAAAACTTTGCAAACTTTCTTTGTGAAGGAAAGTATACATGTTAACAATCGAGATATATCTGACACCTCTATAGTTGATGAGCATAAAAACCCAGGGAATCTTTAGAGAGATCAAAGGGATCCTATCAGAACAGAACAGAGAAATCTTGACTACCCCAGTGGATATCAGAGAGGTACTAGCTTTAGAATAAGTCAAGGCCACACTGGATATAACAGGAGACTATGGGAACTACAACTCTGACATGAGTAATAAGAACCCTAGGTACTCCAGAGTGTATAACAAAGGATCCCATGTCAGAGGAAGTTACCATAGCTCTAACTATCCATAAACTAATAGAGATATCATGGTCACTAGAACCATGTTCATAGATCAAGATACCTAAGACATCCTAGAAGTTTTCATGGCCATTCTGCCTCTAGAAGACAAAGCAATCTAAGTAATTCATATGAAAGAAAAGAAGAGAAATTAACTAAGGCACCTAAGGAAGACATACATTAAATATTTGCTCTCTATCTGAGGGCCAACTTTAAGTCAAAGGCCGTAGAGATGTTTAATTTTTATTTTACAAATATGCTTCAAGAGAGAAGAATACTTCTGATCTCTAGGCGGTGGATGCTCCAAGTACATGACCACTAATTCATCACTTTTCACTAAATCCAATGACACATGAAGGAAAAATTACATTTGGAGATAAACGCAAGGACAAGATCATTGGGCGTGAAAAATTCAATAAAAATCTACCTACCTCACTTGATAATGTGCACTTAGTTAGGATTAAAGTTTAACATGTTACGTGTATCCCATATGCATGGCAAAGGGAATAAAGTAGTGTTTACTTTATCAACATGCAATGTCATCAACTCTGACACTAGAGAAGTTACTCTCTCTAGACCTAGAATAGGTGATACTTATGTTGTATGCATAGATGAAGTCAAAGCAAAGAACCTTGCATGTCTAAAGGTACACCATGATAAATGTTAGCTTTTACGTAGATGGCTAGGTCATACAAACATGTGTACCATTGATATAATTGCTAAATATGAATTATTCCGAGGACTACCCAAATAGAAGTTCATCAAAGGATAGAGTTTGCAATATATGCATCAAAGGTAAATAATGATGAGTATATTAGCTCATGTTCTTTTCAAAAATTTTAGCTAAACAAGATTATTGGAGATCAAGAAGAAGAAAAAGTAATTTAACCTCTGATTCACAAGGTTCTCAGTTAGAATAACCACATAAAAATGATCAAAACATCAGCGAATCTGATCCTCTAATCACTCTGAGAAAAGAATTGCATGAGCTAAAAAAAAGGTTCAAGTGTCAATCACCTTATCCAATTGAACACATAATATCAAATATCCAGAATAGTGTAAGAACTTGCTCATCTCTCAAAAAGTTATGTGTTTTTTCAGTCATTATATCTCTTATTGAACCCAAGAGTGCTTTAGAGGCTCTTGAAGACCCTGATTGGGCCATAGCTATATAAGAATAGCTGAAGTATGGACCCTGGCCATCAGACCTAAGAACTATCCTGTTATCAAAACCAAATGGGTGTTTCGAAATAAATTAGATGAAGTAGGACAGTTGTTAGAAATAAACCCACACTTGTAGCAAATGGATATAACTAAGAAGAATGAATAGATCATAATGAGACCTTTTCCCATGTAGCTAGACTTGAAGGTATTAGATTTCTACTTACATTTGCATAATTTACATTATGAAAGGTTCAGAACATTTCTACTTGATTATGATTTCAAGAGAGGTAAGATGGATAATACATTGTTTATAAAAGAAAAGGTATAGAATTCTTGCTTCTCTAGACTTATATTGATATTGCCTATTAACTATGATTTATGCAAGGAGTTCTCTGATCTAATGATCAAAGAGTTTGAAATGAGCTTTGTAAGAGAATTGAATCTTTTTTCTTTAGATTACTAATCAAACAATGTAAAGAGCTCGTTTTCAACAACCAGTCAAAATACATTAGAGAATTGCTCAAGAAGTTCGATTTAGCAAACTGAAATTTTGCTAAAACTCCTACACCAATGACATTACAAAATTGATAAGGATCAGAGTGGAAAAGCAATCCCTGAGAAGATGCATAGAGCATGAGTGGATCTCTACTATATCTAATAGTAAGCAAACCAAATATAATATTCAGTGCATGCCTCTATGCCAGATTCCAATAAGCTACCAAGGAATCATCTCTCAATGTTATGAAAAGGATACTTAGATGCTATCGGGCATTGTGAACCTTGGTCTCTATTATTTAAAAAGAGAGAACTTTTTACTCGCATAATATTCTAGTGCTAATTATGCTGGCTATAAAGTGGATAGAAAGAGTACCTCTAGAGCATGCCAATCTCTTGATCAATTACTTCTCTTATAACACCCTAAGAAACATAGCTCAGGCTCTATCTGCAGCTGAAGCAAACTACATAGCAACTGGAGTTTGTTATGCACAATTATTATCAATCTCATAGTAACTTTGCAACTTTAGAATTAACTATAAAGGAGTGTTAATTAAATGTCATAACATGAATGCAATCAACAAAACCAAAAATCTAGTTTAACATTTAAGAACAAGCACATTGAGGTAATACATCACTTCATCAGAGATCATGCTGAGAAAGGTGACATACATCTTGAACTTATGCCTACTAAAAAACAAAGTAGCTAACATATTTATGAAACCACTAAATGAATATCAGCTTTATCAGAAGAGAGCTTAGAATAATTGAACTGGATGCATGAATTGAGGGGGTACTAACAAGTTTGTTGAAGTGAATTGTAGGACAAGATTAAAATTAAGGAGACATTCAGAGGTGGTCAAGGATCTTGAGGTAACCTCCTACTGAGTCAAATGTACAAATTCTTTTGAGGATCTCTGAAACTTTGGTCGGGTACAGAATTTTGGGCTTACAATCCATGATTCTAGCTAGTTAATGACTAGCAGTTATGATAAAACATTTCAAATTACCTTTATTTGAATTTCAAAAATTTTGGACTTTAAATTTTCCAAAGTGGAATTGAATTAAAGCGGTTTCTTAAAATGATAAGATATTTAACACTTGTAACCATTGAGTCATTATTGCATGCATGTTCATTGGTCTCCTTTTATAATTATCACCACCAGTGCTCTTTATATGTTCACTACACCCACCCTCAGTCTCTCTCTCATTTTTTGAGAAAACTTCTTTTTCAGTATGAGAAAATCCTTCCTAAACTAAAACTCTAACTACTCTCTGAGTCTCTCTCTCACTAAATCCTCATTCACACCATGGTCAAAAAGTAGAGTGTCACTAGGAGACAAAGAGACCAGCTTCAGGAAAAGCCTCAAATCCAATTTCAAAGATAATTAAGGGGCTAGAGCTCATCAAGATTCACTCCCTAGGACCATAAATCTGATTGAGGAGAAGTCCTTTTTTCTATCTAGATCTCGAACTAGAGATTAAGAAGATAAAGGCCATGAGAACTTTGATTGTATCCTTTTAAAGTACCATACCACCTGGTTTATTAAATTTGGGATTGGTAGTTGAAAATCGCAACCAAATGGCTTGTGGGAATGTCGATAGCAAAGTATGCAAGGGGAATACATTTAGGTTCTGGTCTAAGTTAGAGACCTTAATATATGAAAACATTTTTTAACTTGGGATAAGGACCTCTTGATGTATCATGCTATTCAATGTCAACCTTAATTAAGAAATCTTTAAGGAAGGTGCCTATTACTCCTCTGTGGCTAAGGGAGTCAAAATAGAATTCACTGTTGATATATTTAAGGAATGATTAGGTATAAACCATCACAAAACATAAAGTCTTTGTATCTTGTCAGAGTTTGAAGCCTCTATTAGGTTTATTGAGAAGCATAGCAGAGTCAAGAAGAAGGAACATGGATTATCCTGCACAAACTTCTAATGTAAGGCTAGAATTCTTGAATACATTGTGATTCAAACCCTATTCTATTGCAAATATTCTCGAGAAAACACAAAAGATCAAGTTCTAACCTTTTTATATCAAAATTCAGGAATCTTGTGAAGTTACCTTACATGGAATGATTTTATCCTACATAGAGAGCATAACTATAGATCACTTCAAACAAAACTCTACTCTACCATATTCTAATTTTTTCACTCTCATCTTCAAATGGTTCAATGTGCCTCTAACTGAACAGGAATGTACTAAGGAGCCTGTCAATGTCATACATGAGACCACCTTGATAAACCTGAAATATAAGAACATGAAGAGTAAGTGGATGCACCTTGATGACCTGTTGGACAAGGTGAAAGTATTGGATAGTCTAGATTTGTGAGCAAGACTTCAGAGTTGGGTCTCTACACTAGAAGTGGAATCTCAAACACTTTGATTGTCCTCCTTTTTAATGAGATATCAATGCTCACGGCTATGGTTTGCATAATAGAGTCATAGATGTCCATGCTCAGTGGATTTAGTATAGGTCTTTAACAAATTATAGATTTGGAGGAAAAGATGAAGGAACTAACTGTCAAACATGGACAAAAATCTCTTGGTGGCATGAACAACATATAGTCTTTTCTACCAGGGAAACTAAGAATAAAGGACAAGGAACTAGGGGTGTGCCAAAAAACCCGAAACCCAAAACTAAACCGAAAAACCAAAAAATTGATTAGCGGGACAAAATTTTCAAATAAATCGGCTGGGTTAACCGAACTAAAACAAATTTTTAGCTATGAACCAAACGATCTGAAAATTCAATTAACCAGTAGTTAACCGAACAGAAAATAACTTTGTTTTTTTAAAAAATTAAGCATGAAAAGTAAAAAATTCAGGTAAGAAAGCACTTTTTTATTATTTATAAATGGTAACCAAAGTTTAATTTTTATAAAAAGAATTTAAATATAAAAAATAAAAAATTTAGGTAAAAAAGTATACATTTTTTAGTATTTGTGAATGGTTAATCGGTAACCGAACCGAAAATTAGTTAACCGACTTTTTCAGTTCGATACGGTTCGGTATTTTTTTGAATCGAAAAACTGGTTAAGTGATTTTTTGTTAACCGAAACTCCGTTTAATCGGTTTTGCACACCCCTACAAGGAACTAGAGGCCATGACCTAACAAGCCTTTTGAGAAATCATTTAAGGAACTTGAGACTGATCATGACATCCCAGGTAGTATTTCTGCTTCAAGCCCTGTGAAGTCCTTCTCCACTCAGATACCTTCAGGTTCAAAGAAGTGATCACATTCCTTCTTTTCTCTCTCAAATAATTCTCTCCTCCATTCCATCAAATCTTTCCATTCAGACCACTGTTTACAACATGCAATGCCCTCCTCAACAAGTTACTTGTTTTTTTATTTTTTGTTTTTGTTGAAATGGATATTGGGCTATGCACCCTTATAAGTACCTCAACTCATCCTAGTTGGGACTACATGTGCCTTACAGAGTGGGAAATTAAAAACAACGTGGGAAATTAATGTGGGAAATCAAAATCTAATTACACTGAAAATAGCAAGCACATAGCATATTATAATCAACCAAACCACATAATAAACTTGAAAAGAACAATTTTAGTTCAAAGGAATACAAAGTAACAATCAAATAATTACAGAAGGCGAAGTCTAAGCTAATTACGGATTACATCTTTAATTACCTGAGACTGAACAAAACAATCAAGTAAGAGAGAGAGGGGGGGAGAGAGAGAAGGAAGGTGATTGACATCTTGCCCTCAAGAACTATTTGGGAACCCAATATATTGGCACTTCCTTTGTAACGGCCAATTTTTCACCTTCAATGCCTCTCAATAGTCTCAGCACATGATGCGTTTCTCTCAATATTTTTCATCCTCTTTTTCTCAAACTTTTAAGGGGATTTTCAAATCAATTTTCTATGTGGCCTCTCCCATTTTCAGTGTGTCTAACCCTAGGGGGTAGCCATCCTTTTATAGCACTTTAAAGGGAAAAGATAAGTTCATTTCAAAAAAGGAGACCTAATCCAACTCTTAGTAGGCCTAATCTCAACGAACGCACCTAATCAGATAATTAAACCTGTGACATCTAAGACTCATTTTAAAAGCAAAGTACACTGATAACCCACCCCGGATCCTGCCAGGAGCCCAACCCTGATCCTGCTAGGGATTTGGCCTGGATCCTGCTAGGAACCCGGCTCGGATCCTACCAACTACAAGGGTGCCTACCGGATTCCTGGCCGGTTCAGGCCAGACCTTGACCAAATTCTTTGTTGTTCCTGCAGTATGGGCCAGGTTGGTCTTTCGTGCTTTCTTACTTTCCTTAAATTGAGGATTAATTCTGCTTGGCCCCCAAATACATAGATTGGATGAAAAATTTCATCGTCGAGCATTTTATAAAATTCAAGATGCATTTTTAGGCATCTACGCGCATAGAATTTGTGGCACTAGGGGCTACATTGAATACTGCATGTTATGTTGTCCCTCTAAATGGAAATATTCTTTGACATACAATATGGATCTCAATCCAAATGTTATTTATTAAAGAAAAAGATTAATCTTATTTAATCTTTTTTCTTACTATAATTTTTGAGATTATTCACAAAAAAACATTTGTGATCATGCTTAGGGATGAAAAAAGAATTAAGAAAGGAAATTAGCTACAAGTACTCAAACAAGTTAAAATTCAAATTCATTGGAAAACGGCTAGCTGTAAACATCAAACATTTAATGCTGCTTGCGCACTTTTTAACTAGGCTCCTTGATTAAGCTGTTTACAGTACAATTAGCAAGAATATTAAGGAACAACGACCACGCTAATAGCTATCACCATGAGAGAAAAAATAACAAAATTCTTCCCTTTTGAGGAAAGGTTGATTAAGCTTGGATCAACATAATTTGCCAAAGAGGAAAGGGTCATACTACTGAAAATAACTGCTAAAGTCCTTGCACATATCTATACATTTCAAGATAAAAGGTTGAGATAAAAAAGAAGCGCACATATCTATACATTTTAAGATAAAAGGTTGAGATAAAAAAAAAAAAAAGGGACTATAACGGCTACATTACTTAACCCAATGGTTCAAATGTCGCAAGAGAGATCTATAAATAGAAGGATCAATTGAAGATTAAGGCTTAAACCGCTTAAGAAATGAAAAGTATGTATTGTGACATAGCTTGTAACCTTTGTATCCATCATGTACATTTAAATCCTCTATCCTATACGTGTAATAGGAATTAGTGAAAGTCACCACCTCTATAGTGAGAGTGTTATGCTCCTGAGAGTAGGTGTGCTTTAAAAGTTAAGGTTGTCAGAGAGGCTTGAGAAATCTTTGTATGTTGGCAAGGAGCTATGATGCTCTTACTATATTATGTGTGAGCTATTATAAAGTTCCTAAGGAAAACTCTATAGGCAATAAGGAGCAGTAAGACTCTTGTTGGTCGTAGTCATCCTGAGAGTTGGGGAACTGTAGAAGTTGAGGCGTGTTAGAGAGTCTTGAGAAAATTCTAATTATATGCAAGGTTTCAAAGGACACTTGTTGAACTGTCTTCAAAGATAGTGAATTGATTGACTCCTAAGGTCAAGCAATGACATTAGCCAGGGACAAAGCCTAAGATTGATTTGGTGAACCTCATGAAAAATCTTGTTCCTCTGTCCCACTTTGCTTTCTGCCTTCTCTGACTCTAACATCTACTATTTCACTAGAATCAAATACTTTGTCTTATTCACATATTTTAACTTGTTTTAGAAGTCTGTCATGCATATATATCTTGATTTTTCATTTGAGCAAATAATTTTCAAAGTATCAAAGTTTTTATAAACCTCTTTATCCCCCCCTCCCTAAAGGGTGATTTTCCTTAACCAATGGGACTAACACATGGATGTTTTGTTATGACTATTTGGTTCCATAATTCGCAGCTCTTAATACCCGCACCTCCTGCACTATCTCATGCATAATGTCCCATGCTACATTTTTTTTTTTTTTTGATATTCATGTATCTGACCACAAAGGACGCTTCTCCAAATTGCTTCAACTCAATTTACTAGGGATCGAGGTAGCATAAATCTAGAGGCCCAATATGATTGTAAAATAAACAACACAACATAAATCAACTAGAGCCTTCCTGCAAAAGATAAGTGCCTAGTAACCAGCATTTAACTCTTCCCTAATTTTATCAACAAACTAAGAACACTTAGCCTTTGTCAACTTGTTTAGAGTTAAAGGAACTCCAATCTAGTTCAGAGGAAGTCTCTCTAGCAAAGTCAGTGATATTGATAATCTTCTCCTGAATATGCTCTTTTCCATCAACAATTTGTATTTGAGATTTACTCTAATTGGCATGTAGACCAATGGTTGTAGTAAAATGTTGAAATGGCGGCATGATCAGCTTAACAATTGAAATAGATGCTTTATAAAAGACCATTAATTCATCAGCAAAGCATAGACTAACCAACTTCAACCCTTTTACATAAAGAATGAAATCTAAACTAAGGTTCAAGTGCAATCTTTGCCAAGACCCTAGTTAAACATCCCTAAGCAAAACAAAGATTAGAGGTGAGAGAAAATCTGTAAAGCTTGCCGTGGAGCCACAAATTTAACCACTACTTCGATTTTTAAATACAATTTATAGCATAGGGAAGTAGGGATCGATCCACAAGGAAAGATTATTTTAAAAAGGCTAGCTTAATCCTAAATGATTTTACTAATCTGATTTATTAAATCTGATCTTAATAATTCTAAAATAATTAAAATCTAATGAATAAAAATCTGGAAAAACACCCAATGATGCTCCTAAATATTTTGGATTATATTCTGGAAAGAAAACAGTAAAAAACTTTCTTAAATAGTCTTTAAAAAAAACAGAATAGTAGTTGAAATTCTAATTAAAAATCAAGACAGCAAATAATAATCCGAAGATAAATATTAAAAATATCAAACAGCAACCTAAAATATTATTATTCAGGTATATAAGCTTATGACTTCTTAATTGTATCCAAATAATTTTAGAAAAATCAAATCAGAAAATTACCATAGAATATCAATGCAGAATATTAAATCTGAAATTAGAAATAAAATAATCTACATAAATATGAATACGAAAATAATCAATAAAATTACCCTACTTCTAGGACACAATTTTTTGGACTTAACAATACCTAATAATCGTGAATTAACAATTAAAATCGACATTTTCAAAATTAACAACCTAAAAACCTGCACATATCAATTTCACAAAATAATTCTGAAAATTATCAAATAACTTCCAAAAATTACAGAATTAAGTATGGGCAGACTAAGACACTATATAAACTCTACGAACTAGTAAAAATCGAAAAAGAATAAAAATAATTATTTTTAGTATAATTTCTAACAAACCGATAATTAAATACTAAAACTGAATATAAATCAATCTAAAATTATAACCACTCTAATAATCAAAATCTAAACTATCTAAAATTACCTAGACACTCCTAAAAGACTATACTTTTAGGGGGGTCGATTGAAATTATATTGAAGCTAATGAAAATAGAACAAAAATTAACAAACTAATCAAATTAACTCTAAGCAACAAATAATGATCAAAAGTTGTCAAATTTATGACGGATACTTAGTATAATCTCAATCCACCATGCAAATTAATATTTATCATTAACACACAGGTTAATTTCATTCATGAGTTAAACTGTAGAAGACATCCACCAGCGATTCTTCCCCCGTTTTTCCTTAGATTCTAGTTTAATTAGGTCCAGCTCTAATGTAAACCCTACTAATTTGATAACCCTTACACCAGTACAAGAATTTAATCAAACCAGAGCATTACGTACTAGAAAAATATCATCTAATGCTTTATAATCAATTTACCAGCAAATCGATTTAACAAAGATCTATAACGATTACCTAATTAAAAGAGATGGGTTTGAGCCATTCATGATTAATTAGGGTGATATTAATACTTAAAAGATGATAACTTTTACGTATTAAAACCTTTTAAACTATCATATGAATTCATATTAAACTAACTAGCATGCATTCTAATTAATATAACACGAATATCATGAACGATAAATACTAATCGCTATAGAATTATGAATATGAATCAACTAGGCAATAAAGCATAAGACTTGTTTCAAAATAGTAAATTTAGCATGGCTTCAAGAAGATTATACTAAGTAAAAAAAATTACTCACTCATATTGAAAATTAAATCCCAATAATTTAGCAAAGGTTTCATGTGTAATAATAATTTAAGGAGTTTAACCTAATTAAATTAAATAAGAATAACAACTAAAACAAAAATAAAAAAACTTATTAACCATGAAAGTGAGGCGGTGGCAATATAAGCGTGAAGGATTGAAGTAGCCGTGCGTTATTGTGTGTTTAGAAGAAGACAATGATAGATGATAGATGATGGTGATGAGATTATAGTATGATGATGGGGCTTGAATGAAAATTGAAGGCGTGATATGGTGAGCTTATGAAGAGGGAGGAGCAAGACGTGAGATGGGGTGTAGGGTGTGTGATGGGGTCTTATCAAGCTGATTTATGGTGGAGGTATATATGGAAAGTGGGGGGGATTAGGGCTGGTAAGTTAGGGTTTCTTTCATCTCTTCCTTAGATTTCTTCTCCTTCAAGACTTCTAGCCTTTTCCCAACTCTTGAAACCCTAGCCCAAACTAAATAATTATGGAAATAATTTTTTTCCATAATTATTATTTTTAGACCGTCTTTATAGCCAAGCATGTAAAACCCACGCCTTGACGACTTGTCTTCTCCTTTTTATTTTATTAATGCCTAATCTGAAAAATATAAAAAATAAAGTAAAATAGACGAAATAATATGTAAAATATAATCAAAATAATCGTTAAAACAATGCATGATTTTTTGGCTTAACAAATTCCCCCATACTTAGACTTTGGACGTCCTCGTGCAAAGAAATTTTAGACTCGACTTAAACTTACCCTCTTTCTTTCTTATAAAGTCATGCATACTATGATATTCATACTAGACCTTAGCTTGCTTTAAAAATAGTTCTATTGAAAATTAATTAGTTTTTCCTCCAATAAGTGAATAACTGCTAGATATTCAACTACCGTCAGAGAGTTTATTCATCAGCCTCACAACATTTCTATAATGAAGTAACAAGATCAATAATTATCCAAGTCTTTTAAGCATGCGTACACTGATCAAGAGGTCTAAAACGTTTACGATAGAAAAGTTGAAGTATGGTATGGCTATGAGACAATTGAACTAGAAAGAATAACTCATTGATATTGATTCTAAACTCGCCTTGTACTTTTTGCTTCTTCTTCTTCTTTTTTTTTTTTTTTTCCCCCTTCAAACTCCACTTTCGCACATATTCGACGCCCATATAGGGTCTTAGAAATTAAGCACTTCCTATCCCACTCTCGCCCGAATAAAGGTGCTTGAGCAAACATTTCATTCTTATCATTGCTTTTATTTATTTTATTGACTCACTAGTATGGAAAGCAAGCTTTCCAGTAGTAGCATTGTCTCAAAGGATAACACCTAATAGTGCATGTCTCAAAGGGATACTTATCATTCCCGACTTGGACTCTCTCTCTCTCTCTCTCTCTCTCTCTCTCTCTCTCTCTCTTTTGGAGTTATTCTACTAATTCAATAGTCTAGGAAATAGGTCAGGTCATTTTATTACCTCTGAACGGCTATATAACATGATAAAATAAGATGAATAATTATGACAGTTACTCATTAAAGAGATATATGAGGATCTACTCAAACTTCTCTGAAAAACAGGTAGCATGCTTAGAAGTCTTCACTCATAGAAGAATAAACTACAAAATAACTAAGAAAACAAAAAATTTTTAAACAAGCAAGCCTAGCACAAACTCATATCATGCATTATTTATAAGAAAAAAAAAAATTTCTCAATTTTCTTTGTTTTTTTTTTAAGAATAAAAATTGCAAGAATTAAATGCAGGATGCACCCCCCCACACTTAATTCATGCGATGTCCCTAATGCATGCAAAAAGATAGAAATAATGAAAATAAAAGTAAAATTAAATGAGTACTTCCCTAAAATGTTGGGTTGCTTCCCAACCAGCGCCTTTGTTTATAGTCGTGGGCTCGATTTCATGAAACTCCTGGATCCTCTAGTTGGATCTCTTCCAATAAATCATTATTAATCTGGTAGGGCACTTTTTGAAACTCAACATAATCAAGACTCTTAGTAAGCACAGTTAAAAATTCATCTTCATTGGACAAGTCATGAATATTTTGGGGCAACTCATCAATAACATCAAGTGCATACACGTAATTCACATCAGCAAGGAATCTCATGGCATTAAAAATGTTAAATTTAACCACTTCACCATCAAATTCCATGGTTAATATTCCTTCATGCACATCAATTTTAGTCCCAACTGTTTTTAAAAATGGCCTGCCAAGCAAGATGAGAATATCATAACATGCATCACCCATGTTCATCACATAAAAATCAGCAGGAAACACAAGTTCATTCACTTGGACTAAAACATTCTCTAACACTCCATCTGAGTAAATGCTGCTCCTATCAGCTAACTGAAGCACTACACCAGTTTTCTTTAACTTTCCTAAGTTCAGTTTGTCATAAACAGACCTAGGCATAATATTAATGGAAGCACTCAAATCAAGTATAGCCTTATCAAAGTAGAGATGTCCTATTTTACAAGGAACAGAGAACACATCTGGGTCTTTGCACTTAGGGGGAAGTTTCCTTTGAAAAACAGCAGACATATTTTCCCCCACACTTACCTTTTCATTCCCTATTAACTTCCTTTTGGTAGTTCATAATTCTTTCAAGAATTTAGCATAACGAGGCACCTGTTTAATGGCATCAAGGAGAGGTATGTTGATCTCTACCTTCTTTAATGTCTCTAAGATCTCTTGGTTAGCCTCATTCACCTTAGAAGTAGGGCTTCGAAATCTATTGGGAAAGGGTGGAATTGGCTTATAAGGTTCTCTTTTCTTCTCTCCTATTTCCTTAGTAGTTTGATTAGAATCTGTATCTAACTCTGGTTTAGCTCCTTTGACCTCTAACTCAGGCTCAACCTCTCTACTCTTCCAAGGCTCTTGTAACTCTTTCCCACTCCTAAGTGTTATGGCACTAACATTCTCCTTAGGGTTAAGGTAAGGCTGAGATGGTAACCTATTTTGCATTTGAGCCTGCAAGTTACTAACTATGATATCAGTTGTAGTCTGTTTCTCTTGAACCTGCTTAAGAGTTGTCTCCAAAATTTGAAACCTATCATCCATCTTCTTAAGAACTTGTTCTAGTAGAAAGTTGGTCCTATCTTGGTTAGAAGGCTGACAAGAAGTTTGGTCAAAACCAGGTGGATTAATTTGAGGGCCATACCTAAGGTTAAAGTGGTCCCTCCATCCTTCATTATAAGCGTTAAAATAGGGATCATACCTCCTTTGACCTTGATTAGAATAGATAGCATTAACATTACCCTCTTGAAGTGTAGGACATGCATTAGTAGCATGCCCATCTAGACAACAAATGCCACATATGACTGCTTTTTGTACTCCCCCAGTAACAATCTTATTCAACATAGCAGTAATATAAGATAACTGATTCTCTACAGATGAACTAGAACCAATCTCATTAACCCTTTTAATTTGTGACTCCCTAGCACCAAACTGCTGAGTATTTTGGGCCATCAGATTGAATAAATTTCTAGCATCTGCTGGGATTTTATTAACTAGAGCCCCCCACTAGCAGCATCTACTATATTACGATCGATAGGAAGCAACCATTCATAAAAATATTGAATCAATAATTGTTCAGTTGTTTGATATTAGGGACAACTAGCACACAATTTATTAAATCTTTCCCAATACTCACAAAAAGTTTCCCCATTTATTTGTTTAATTCCACATATATCCTTCCTAATAGATCCAATTCGGGGTGCTGAAAAAAACTTCTCTAAAAATGATTTATACAATGCAGTCCATGTAAAGAAAGATCCAGCAGGTATGCAACACAACCAATCTTTAGCATTACCAAGTAAAGAAAAAGGAAAAGCTCTCAATCTAATTTGGTCTTCAGGAATCCTCTCAGGCACCATAGCAGAGCATGTAATAAGGAATTCACTAATATGACGATACGGGTCCTTTCCAACTAATCCATGAAACTTAGGTAATAGATTGATGAATCCAGAGTTTAGTTTTAGGGGTTTATCTAATACAGCATAGGTAATGGACGTTGGCTGGGTTTCAAGGTTAGGGGCAGCAAGTTCGCGAAGAGTAGACATTCTTACCTCTTTAACCTTAAGACTTACTGGCAATCTGTAAAAATTAAAATAAAAACAAAACAATAAAAGTCGTAAAATTAAATAGAAGTAAACTAGCAATTTAATTTTCTTTCCCCGGCAACGGCGCCAAAATTTGTAAAGCTTGTCGAGAGCTACAAATTTAGCCACTACTTCGGTTATTAAAACACTTTTTATAGCATAGGAAAGTAGGGATCGATCCACGAGGAAAGATTATTTTAAAAAGGCTAGCTTAATCCTAAATGATTTTATTAATTCAATTTATTAAATCTAATCTTAATAATTCTAAAATAATTAAAATCTAATGAATAAAAATCTAGAAAAACACCCAATGATGCTCCTAAATATTTTGGATTATATTCTGGAAATAAAACAATAAAAAGCTTTCCTAAATAATCTAAAAAAATAAAAACAGAATAGTAGCTGAAATTCTAATTAAAAATTAATACAGCAAATAATAATCCAAAGATAAATATTAAAAATATCAAACAGTAATCTAAAATATTATTATTCAGGTATATAAGCTTATGACTCCTTAATTGTGTCCAAATAATTTTAGAAAAATCAAATAAGAAAATTACCGCAGAATATCAATGCAGAATATTAAATATGAAATTAGAAATAAAATTATCTGCATAAATATAAATATGAAAATAATCAATCAAATTACCCTACTTCTAGGACACAATTTTCTGGACCTAACAATACCTAATAATCGTGAATTAACAATTAAAATTGAAATTTTCAAAATTAATAACCTAAAAACCCGCACATATCAATTTCACAAAATAATTCTGAAAATCATCAAATAACTTCCAAAAATTACAGAATTAAGTATGGGTAGACTAGGGTACTATATAAACTCTAGGAATTAATAAAAATTGAAAAAGAACAGAAATAACTATTTTTAGTCTAATTTCTAACAAATCGATAATTAAATACTAAAACTGAATATAAATCAATCAATCTAAAATTATTACCACTCTAATAATTAAAATCTAAACTATCTAAAATTACTTAGACACTCCTAAAAAACTATACTTTTGGGGGGTCGATTGAAATTATATTGAAGCTAATAAAAATAGAACAACAATTAACAAACTAATCAAATTAACTCTAAGCAACAAATAATGATCAAAAGTTGTCAAATTTATAACGGATACTTAGTATAATCTCAATCCACCATGCAAATTAATATTTATCATTAACACACAAGTTAATTTCATTTATGAGTTAAACTGTAGAAGACATCCACCAGCAGTTCTTCCCCATTTTTCCTTAGATTCTGGTTTAATTAAGTCCAGCCCTAATATAAACCCTACTAGTTTTGATAACCCTCACACCAGCGCAAGAATTTAATCAAACCAGAGCATTATGTACTAGAAAAACATCATCTAATACTTTGTAACCAATTTACCAGCAAATTGATTTAACAAAGATTTATAACGATTACCTAGTTAAAAGAGATGGGTTTGAGCCATCTATGATTAATTAGGGTGATACAAATGCTTAAAAGACGATAACTTTTACATATTAAAGCCTTTTAAACTATCATATGAATTCGTATTAAACTAACTAGCATGCATTCTAATTAATATAACATGAATATCATGAACGATAAATACTAATTGTTATAGAATCATGACTATGAATCAACTAGGCAATAAAGCATAAGACTTGTTTCAAAATAGTAAATTTAGCATGGCATCAAGAAGATTATACTAAATAAAAAAAATTACTCACTCATATTGGAAATTAAATCACAATAATTTAGCAAAGGTTTCATGTGTAATAATAATTTAAGGAGTTTAACCTAATTAAATAAAATAAGAATAACAACTAAAACCAAAAAAAAAACTTATTAACCATGAAAGTCAGGCGGTGGCAATATAAGCGTGAAGGATTGAAGCAGCCGTGCGTTATTGTGTGTTTAGAAGAAGACGATGATGATGATAGATGATGGTGATGAGATGATAGGATGATGGGGCTTGAATGAAAATTGAAGGCGTGATATGGTGAGGTTATGAAGAGGGAGGAGCAAGACGTGAGATGGGGTGTAGGGTGTGTGATGGGGTCTTATCAAGCTGATTATGGTGGAGGTATATATGGAAAGTAAGGGGGATTAGGGCTGGTAAGTTAGGGTTTCTTTCATCTCTTCCTTAGATTTCTTCTCCTTCAAGACTTCTAGCCTTTTCCCAACTCTTGAAACCCTAGCCCAAACTAAATAATTATAGAAATAATTTTTTTCTATAATTATTATTTTTGGACCGTCTTTATAGCCAAGCGTGTAAAATCCGCACCTTGACGACTTGTCTTCTCCTTTTTATTTTATTAATGCCTAACCTGAAAAATATAAAAAATAAAATAAAATAGACACAATAATGTGTAAAATATAATCAAAATAATCGTTAAAACAATGCATGATTTTTTGGCTTAACAAATCACCTTGTCTTAAGCCTCTTTTCCCAAAAAAAGCTTCATGCACCCTACGATTAATAGCCTTAGAAAAATTGCTTGTGGTGGGCATCAACTTGATCCATTGGTAGAATGTAATAGAGAATTTTCAAACATTATAATAGTCATTCCACAAAGCTTTAGGACATAGTATATTAAGCCTTTCTTAAGTCAACCTTTAGCAAGCATTTAAGAGAAACTCAGCCCCTTCAACATAATCTGATAAGGTCTTAAGTGATCGCGACATTCTATGAGACAAGTCTCCCTTCAATAGAAGTTGTTAATTATCACTCACAATAGATGGCAAAAGATCTTTAACCTAGCATAAATCACCTTGGAAATACACTTCTAAAAAGTGTTGCAACAAGCTATAAATCGAAAATCAGTGACAGTTATGGGATTAGACACTTTTGAAACCAGGTAAATGCTCATAATTATTAAATGTGACTTATTTTAGAAATTGTACAAAAAGGAAACATAGACTTTCTTTTTGTAAGGAGAGGGATCATCTATTAATCAGGTGTCAACGAGACAACAACTCATTTAAAATTTATTTTATGCACCCAAATTTTTTTTAAAAAAAAAAATACTCCACTTAAAAAAAAGTCAAAAGAATATATATGATATGAATCAGAAACAATGGGATAGTGGGAAACCCGGCATTGGGCAGACCTCAGCACTACTGGCCCAGGCGCCCAGCCCAACAAAATATGTAGATCTTGACGACGTCACGTCATTTTTATGAGAAGTAAATTAGGGTTTTGCATAAAGCCACCCAGGCTCCCCCAGGCTCCACCCTTGGAGTGAGCCTCCTCCTGCGCTTCCCCCCCCCCCCCCCCCCCCCCCAAAAAAAACCAAAAGAAGCCCTCAAACAGGAATTCATCTGCAGAAAGCGAGAAAACCCTAGTTTCTCCGTCGATTTGTGGCAATGGGTAATCCTCCATTCTCCATTGCTTTCTCTATCCTCCATTGAAATTTCTTTCTCGTCGGATTAGATCTTCTTGTTGTTACTTTCAATTGGTGCCTTATGATGTACGTTGGATTGATTTGTTCTGCTTTTGTTTTTGTTTTTCGACAGGTATCTCTCGTGATTCTATGCACAAGAGACGTGCCACTGGAGGCAAGCAGAAGGCTTGGAGGAAGAAGAGAAAGTGAGTGACTTTTGTTTTTTTTTTTTTAAATAAAAAAAATCAGGGAAGATCGTGTGTGAAAGCTGGTGATTTTGATGCTTCTTGGAAATGGGTTCCGTATGGATTTTGGAAATCTTAATTTTTGTGTTTTTAAGTTTCATTTGTGCTTATTCGTATCCATCTTTTGGGTTTTTGGATGGGTTCATGGTTTCACATTTCTGAGTTGTCTTTGTGTAACTTGAATTTGGTTTATTAGCGTACATTGCTATACAGTTTTTCTGATTGAACATTATGGTTTGCCCTGCTTTTTTATTGGGCCTCTTATGAAGTCATGCTATTACAAATCTTAAATTATGATTTATGTGGCATGTTTAAGCTTGTTGTTCTCTATCTAGCAAAGTACTCTTGAAAAGTTCGAGTTCGCATTTCTGTATCATTTGTATTTCTGATATGTGGGGCATTCATTGTAAGATTTATGCTCGTTAGAGAATAATTATATGAATGTCTCTAGTTTATCCTTCCTCTTTATATGTTCTTTGCTGAGTTTGTTTTGACTTTGAGAACCTTATCTCATCTGTTGGTTCTTTTATGATACTGTTTTCTGGGGTTGTAAGAATTGAAGAAACTTTGTGCTTATGGACGGTCCTGTGCTGATTAGTGAATCCATCAGCACGCAACATAATCATAAGCTATATTATGGTGCCATTTCATCATCTTCAGCCTGCCTCACAGTTGAGGAGGCGTGTTAATGGTTTGGCATACATTTCCCTCCCTTTTTATCTGTTCTTCCCTGCTATTGAAAAAGTTTAGGTTTTGTTATATCCTTTCATGGTTAAGTTTTTTCCATATTGGCTTTGCACTCGAGTTGATGGTTTTGTTCTTGAAAAAGGTATGAGCTTGGGAGACAGCCAGCAATGACAAAGTTGTCAAGCAACAAGACAGTTAGGAGGGTCAGGGTTCGTGGTGGTAATGTCAAGTGGCGTGCTTTGAGGTTGGATACTGGGAACTACTCATGGGGTAGTGAAGCTGTGACCCGCAAAACCCGTATCTTGGATGTCGTTTACAATGCATCCAATAATGAGTTGGTTAGGACACAGACTTTGGTCAAGAGTGCCATTGTCCAAGTTGATGCTGCTCCATTTAAGCAGTGGTATCTCCAGCACTATGGAGTTGATATTGGACGCAAGAAGAAGGGTGCTGCCAAGAAAGAGGGCGAGGTATTTTTGATCCCGACTGTCTTTATAGTTCTATGGACCTAGTGGCTCAATTCTAACTAGTTGTCTAGTTATTGTTTTTGAACGGCTGTCAACTTTCTATGAGATTGTATTGATCTTTGGTCATGTTATGATCTTAGGAGGCATTTATGGCTACCTTATGATAGTGTCATATGTTTTGGACCACTCTACCGGCGGTGCTGCATGGTTTTATATCTTTTTGTGCTGCATCCTGTTTATAGGAGGCTGAGGCCACTGAGGAGGCAAAGAAAAGCAACCATGTCTTGAGGAAGTTGGAGAAGCGTAAGCAGAACCGTACATTGGACCCACACATCGAAGAACAGTTTGGCGGTGGTCGTTTGTTGGCTTGCATTTCTTCCCGCCCAGGTCAATGTGGTCGTGCTGATGGGTAAGTAAATCTCTTTTCCCGGGTTAGTTCTTGAAGTCTGTAGCCATCAGTTGCTGTGGATCAGTAAAGATGAGAGAACTGTAATTGCCACAGATGCTTACCGTCTAACTCTGTCTCTGTCAATGTGTTACCTACATTCACCTGAGAATTTCCGTCATGCAGCCTGGTATCCTGGCACCTAAGAGTGCCTGATCACCCCCTTTTTTTGTTATCCTGTTTCAAGTGTTCTGTTACCATTTATGATCCAAGTTTTGCTGTAATTGGTCATTGACAGATATATCTTGGAGGGTAAAGAGCTGGAGTTCTACATGAAGAAGATTCAGAGGAAGAAGGGGAAGGCAGCAGCTGCTTAAAATTTTGCAATAACAGCGTAGTGAGCGTTTCAGAGTTTATTTTTGTTTTTCTTTAGTTTCACCTCATTCTTAGTGTGGATTGGAAGCTATTTTGTTGGGTTTGGATCATCGAATTGTAGGAGCAACATTTTGTAATTTGTAATTTGATACTTCGATATCTCTGTCGCTTTAGTTTTTGGCCGAACACCACTATCAATTGTCATTGATGGGTTCTGTGGCAATGTAGGTCTCATTCTTGATCATTTGACATAAATAGGTGATGTTTGCCATGTGACATCCAGAGCTTGAGATAAGTAGTCTTGTAATATTATGAAATCACCGGAGGTTAGGTCAAAACATCTAATGCTGAAAATTGGAAGAAAATATGGAAGAAGAGAATAGTTTGTGTGGGAGAGAAATGAGAAGAATTTGTGTGAGGAAGAAAGGATTCGAGTAGGAAGAGGAAATGTTGAGGGGGAAACTAGAGAAGAGGAAGGAGATTGCCGACAGCTAAATCTCCCTAATACTTCAAATACTTCAGAAGGGTTGTGATGGACCGATAGCATGCCTCCCTTCATTCACACCACTTAATTGCAACAGATCAAACTAAACTTAATTGGGTCGCACTCCTGAAACCTTTAAAAAATTATTAAAGCCAATCTTAATGCATTAGTCGAACCAGTTCACACGTAAGAATTCCTCATATTGGTGGCATTTTTGCTTGTTAGCGACCACAAAAGTAATCAAAGCATCTTTAAACTTCCTCATAATAATTAATAATAGAGAGACAGACATTGGGGCCTCCATCTATCCATCTTAGAACTCTAACTAAATCTAATCTGCGGGATGAAATAGGATTGACGAATCCCAAAACATTTTAGATTCGTGATTTTGAAAGCTCAGTGATATTCATTTCCTCTTATCATTGTGATAAAAAAGATGGTGAGGACGACCAACAATATCCAATCCATCAGTCTCAGCATATATAACATAACCCGGAATCTTGTGCACTATGTTCTATCATGATTTAGATATTATAGGTACAGGATCAAGGCAGGTTGGTTTAAGTAGTTTGACACTTGTTCTTTTTAAGGAAGGTCTCTGCTTCGAGTCTCGTGAATGAAGAAAATTTGTAATGAGATAGTTTTGCTCCTTATTGGGTCAACAATTACTCGACTGCAGTAAAATGAAGGTTCTAAGACTCAAAAACAAATATTGTAGGTACAGGAAGACTCATCACTCATGTCAAATATTGTAGGTAGGCAAGAACGCCTAATAATTTTCCCAATTATTTGACATACAAGAGCAAGATTTCCCCTCCAATGAAACACATTTATTTTAAAAAGCCATTAGAAGTGCAGTTAATAGGGCAGTAACTATGAATTGAGCCATCTTGGCGAAATTCTCGAGCTCGATCAAACTAAGTCCAAGCCAACCTATTAACCTACCGAGCGCAGCTCTACTTGGGTGTTAAAAAAACATATATTAACCTATAAGAAGATTTTCATTTTTGTTTTCTTGGCTATAAATTTTGCAATGTGCGCACCGTCAAATGCATTATAAATTTAAACTTATAATTTGCTTTGTAATCTCTTTTTTTCTCCCTCTTTATCTTGTTTCTAGAATCCATGTCTAAATTCAAAGTTCTAACATTAAGCTCACTGTCGAATTTGGAAATTTTTACAAGTTTTTTTTTTAAAAAAAGAAACCAAGTTGAGCGTGAGCTGCACAACATGCAACTTAGCCCAAGCCTAGCTCATGTGTGCCCGAACCTAGCAGGTTCGCTACGCCCAGGCTCAGCTTGAAGCCGGCTCAAGCTCGGCTCAAATACAGCTCTGACCCATTTAGTATACTGGCTGAACAAACGCATGGAATCTGGACACAGTCCGTGGAGAATTAGCAATACAACTGAGCAGAGTGACCATAACCAAAGCCTTCGAAGTTCAAATACATTAAATTCTAGCAACTCATTTTGACCACAATTCAAAAAGTATAGAAGAGTGGGGGAGGGGTGGCAAAACTTAATCCTACCATACATATACAAAAAAGTGATTTGAGAGAGCATCTGAAGAACAACGGTTAAATATAGACTCAACCAACAAGTAGAATTAAGATTAATCAAGCTGGACTAGAGCGGCTGTGCTTCCTTATTGGCTTTCTCAAGGATTGACAAAAGGAAAAGAATGATCCCTTAAATTCTTCTGGCAGACCAAATGCCAAAGGAGGAACTCCGCCAAGGAAATTAATCCTTCCTTGCCCACCGGTAGAATGTGCCAAGGCTGATTGTTTCTTGTTTAGGCCTTCGGCAATGAAGGCAAATGCCCCGAATGTAACACAGCTCTGCAAGAGAGCTTGAGGGGCTCCTGATGCAAAAGGTGAACACAAAATATGTTAAAAGGTTTACTTGAAGCTTGCTAAGCTGCTATTGATATTTGAGCAATACATCATGCATAAATGGTCGCCCAATCACAGCCAAGCAATAGTGACTTCATAATTTTAGCCATTAACCAGAAGCCGCACACAATTGCGACCTTGACATCGCAACCAGCTAGAATCTCATGCGCGCAAAAGAACTGACAAGCAGGACCAACTCACTCATCACAAAAAAAATGCAGGCCGCTACTACGAGAAATTTTGTTAGAGTCCAGGGCTGATGCTCCAAAGCCAATAAATTTTAATCGGCACCAGTGGAACTTATCCAAGCACACTGGTATTGGAAAACCAGAACATGCAACAATAAAAGGAACCCACATCAGAGAAGTCCTAAGATGGTTTACTTTCTCACATGATGCAATAAGCCCACTCAAACCCCCCCCCCCCCCCCAAAAACAAAAAAGAAGAGAGGCCAAAATGAGGGGTGATATGGGAAAATTTACTCAAAAGTCAAAATGCAAATGGGCTAAGGGAAACAATAATTCACATATTTTACAGCCAACCAATCACAACGAATTCAACAAATATAAAAAGCGCAAACAAAATAGCAATGAAGATCACATTTGCCAAAGGTTAGCTGAAACTACGACCGACCTGGAAAAGTTAGAGCAAGGCCTGTGCAACAGCCAGCTAATCCTGCATTAAGGACTATACAGAGAAGAAAATATGTCATTTTAGGTCATAAGAGAAGAATAACTGAGGAATAAGGGTTTTGAAAATATTGTACCATCATCCTTCCCCCTGATCTTCTTCAAGAAGCACACCACCAAACTGTGTACTCCAGATAGAACTGCAAAAGTCTTCATCGAAACAATATATTGAGCATAAAAGAACAGGAAATAAAGACTCACACATAAAGTATTGCAAACATAAAGGAGACATCATTCAATTCAAGCAAGAAAGAATATCATACCTTGGCAGATGTACCAGCTTCAGCAAAGGATCCCTTAAACCCCTTCTTCTTGACCAATCCAGCACCTGTGATACACAATAGGGATTTTCACTTTCAGATGTAGAAATGATGCACAAAAAAGCCAAGAAGGAGACAGTAATCCAACATTAAACAAATGAGATAACGAATACAAATATTAATTCCATAGGTTACCTACTCAGTAATGAAGCCATTACAAGCATTGGAAAGGAGGATTTGACAGGATGAACTGGTAAGTTCACATTGCAACACGCTATGGAAGAGATGGGGGGAATATTCATGTTAAAGTGAATAAGTGAAGCCACCCAAACTCCCTGTCGATAACCTTAATCCTTCCAGCAAAATATAGGAAAACTAAAGGACCCATGTACATCAGTATATCACTCTCTCAAAACAACCATAGAGGTTTCCTCCATCCCCAATGTACCGTACAGAGTAAGCAGGCCAGGAGCTATTGAGATATGAATGTATGATATAGCATTTCCCCTTCCTTCTAATGAGCAACTCACATGGCTGGATCGTATCAGAGTTGGCAAAGTCACGATACCAGTATGAGATCTACCATGTTCCCTCGTTCAAGAGAACTGAACTAATGACTCAGCACCAGTTCCGTGAATATTTGACTTGAAGCTTTGTTTCACAGTCTATCGACTACATCTAATCCTAAAACATACTTCTCAAAATATTTTTTCCTGTCCAAGAGCACCTGGTTTGTAGTACCAAGTCTGCTGCAAAAATCAGAAGGGCCAAGCAATCGCCTGATAGTTTCTAGAGTACGTCAATGATGATCAAATGGCAATGTCCAGACTCCAGCACCATCCAAGAGGTTCGCTCCACATCCAAAAGGGAAAACCAGTTGTGGGTTCCAGTTCCCGCATCAGAGAATTAAGGGCCAAGAGATGCTGAAATTACTACGTTCCAATTCCCTAATCAAGATTCCCATACCTTGAACACACTGCTGCAGTGCTCTTTTAGAAAATTTCAGAAGATTATTTATTTCATTTTCCCTGCCTTTCCTTTAGTATCAACGTTTTACTTGCAATAGGAGCCATTTGATTTGACGAATATTAGGACATTTCTTAGATTAGGAATCCTAAAGACCATGTGCACTAGCCTCTACCTCAGGAGTCCTAAGAGCTTATGACCATTCTACTTCCAGAACCTTCAATGATATTCTAAATCCTTTAAACAATTCCAGCAGGTACAATGGCTTCATCAGCACCATATTTTAAACATTGGATGCTAATTCCAAAATGCCACAAGTACAGGTACTATGGAAGCATACAATACACTCTAAACTACCCAGAATGACCAAACATCCCATAGAACATGTTAACTTGTTAAAGGGCCAATAGGGGCATCACGATTTAATAAAATTTTTAAGCATCTTTTCAAATATCCACAAACATGTGTATCTCAAACACAACCACTTATAAGTAAACCATCCTTAGAGCCTTTCAGGAATTAGTAAAAGCACACAACTTAGTAGCTGTTCGGCCTTTTTCATAAGCATCCCAAAAACAGCAAGCCTCCACTTTGTGTCTTCCAGGAGATTCGTCTCAAAAATTGCACCTCAGTCTCACTCAATGTGATGCTTTAAACTTGCCTCGATTCCATGAGGAGCAACATTCTGAGTTGTGAAGCTGGTCCCTCAATGCATCCCAAGCTAGCACACACTTCTTAAACCTTCAAGATATCTTTTCGAAGTAAGGAAAAGACAAGATAGTTCACTATCAAAGTCCTATATGTTGTTCAAATAGTTACTTACGCGTGCAGAAAGCCCTTAATTAACTGTTCATAAAATAAATTCAAATCAAACTCCAAATTGATGATTCTGCTTAATTCCTAAACAGCGTTTAAGTAAGCCAATAAGCTTTTGGCCCGGCCATAAAGCTGATTTCATCTTATTTAAGTGTTTTTTAAATAATCAATTTTCTACCAAATAAGGTGGTAAAAATGATTGACAAGCAAAATTACAATGTTAAAGTATAAAATGAAAATTAAGCTTTTAAGCAAGAGAATGGCTTATTTGTGTGATACGTGCACCTTTGCCTTGCATTGTGCATGCCTGGCCACTTTGCACCCCAGTGTGCCTCATGCTCTATTAGCACATTATTCAAAACTAAGCTAAGATTACATAGTATTTCCTAAACACTTTAGGATATTCCCCAACAAAGCTAGATGCCGGGAATGGGATAAGTATAACCCATATATGATTTAGAATCAAGGAACAAGCATGATATACACACAGTTTACTCGTAATTTAACTAATCCTGCAACTCCAAGATTTCCATTTGGTCTTATGACTCTAGTATCCAGGACCATATATTCCCTGCCTTCTCCGAAATCTTGTTACCCTTTTAACTCTTAGCCAAACTTGACAATCTGTATAAAAGATTGCACAAAAATCACAATAATCAAAACAAAACCTACCGATATTCCCAAAAGCCAATACCAGAACAACCGCACGAAATATATTCCAATCCAACACCAAATACTCAGTTCAAATCGAACAAGACTGCAAATAAACACTTGCTCCATACTAAATTCTGCATTACGCACCAAATATTGAGTGCGTTCTGTTAAATTTTTATATTAATTGGGCTTTCAACAACGAGTCATGCACATAAGCTCCAATGAGGTTCCATCCCAAAACCAATTGGCAATGGGTGGAGTAACTCACAAGCTTATATAGATGCTCAAGCCCTTTAATTTCATCAATGTGGGACAACGCCCACTATCATTTTCTTTGAATTTTATCAATGTGGGACAATACCCACTTTCATACTCCAACACACCCCCTCACGTGTGGGCTACTAGCAAGGCCCAGCATGTGCACATAATTTTTAATCAAACGGGGACGGTGGCAAATCAAGATCGAGCAACCCGCTCTGATACCATGTTAAATTTTTATATTACTTGGGCTTTCAACAACGAGTCATGCACATAAGCTCTAATGAGGTTCCATCCCAAAACCAATTGGCAATGGGTGGAGTAACTCACAAGCTTATATAGATGCTCAAGCCCTTTAATTTCATCAATGTGGGACAACGCCCACTATCATTTTCTTTGAATTTTATCAATGTGGGACAATACCCACTTTCATACTCCAACACGTTCCAGGCAGCAAGAGTTCAAATCGTTCCCAAATAGAAACACAAGAAATAAAATCAATGAAGTAGGCCGGAAATTTTGGGGGGGGGGGGGGGAGAGAAAGAGAGGAATAACCATAGCCAAACATGGAGCCCACGAGAGCACCACCAGCAGAATCGGCCGCAAACCTGAGCAAGCAGAGGAGAGGAAAAGCAGCGTTGCCATTGATAGCCAAAGAATTGGGGGAATTAGGGTTAGAGTTAGGGTTTTCATCGGCTCCCAAATCTGTATCGTTGTTGTTGTTGTCAATGCTTGAGTTTGAGTTTGAGGTAGAGTTTGATGTATCCGCCATCGCCGACTCTCTCTCTCTCTCTCTCTCTCTCTCTTTCTCTACACTCTCTTTCTGCAAGCAGCTAATCTTGCCGCGGTCAGGACGTATGGAAATGGAACGATTTTGGCTTTCGCCCTGATATTTTTCCTCTAACGTTTCAAAATGCACATACGATGCGTTTGATGCATTGTGTGCCCAAAAGTCCACGTTTTACGAATATCTTAGTTATCAGAGCTCTGCAGCCGTCTATTTGAGGATGTTGAGCCTTTGACGGATTTTCTGAGAAGGCCAAGTACAGCATTAGCATTCATATATATTTTTTTTTTTTGGGTAAGAAATATAGGTAATGCAATTTAGACAGTCCTTCTTATAAGGGATCTTCCTAAATTATTCTCAAAGAGGATACAATGAAAATTTCTACGTGAGACTCGATTCCACACAACTGTGGAATGCAAAGTGAGGCCTAATTTTTCCAGCTAGTCGGCTGCATGATTGCTTTCCGTAAAAATATGTTTAATGATTACATGATTACATGATAAAAAGTAAGCGTGGATGTCGTGTATCAGAACTTGTAATTCCCATGGTGCTTGTATGTATCCTTGCACTGCTTAGATGAGGATTTTGTTATCCCCTTCAATGTGGATGTTTGTGTACCCTTCTTGGATTACTGCTTTGATCCCGTTCCTCATTGCCGTTGCTTCTGCAACCAATATTGAGCTTGTTCCTAGGCTGAATGCTGACGCCTGAATAAATTCATCTTCTCAATTACGTATGACATAACATCCCGCTACTTTGTGAAAATATCTGAACCCATCAAAGTTGAGCTTGATGTATGCCTCTTGTGGCTTCCTCCATGCAACCTAGTATGTCTTCTTACGGTTGATGGTTGGATGATGAATGTTGGATGGTTGTATGGTTTGTGTGAGTTTATTCCTTATGCAACATTCCGCACTTGCTTTTTTTACTCTTAAAAGTGTTATGACAGAATTTGGTATTTCATTACGGAAAACCTTATTATTCCTTGATTTCCAAATGCTCCATAGGAGCGCTACGATTTTATCTATCTTGACTAGTGGCTTAGACTGCTTAATATTAAGCAGCTAATGTTGTATTCTCGTTTGGGAGATATTTGGTAACCTAGCAATGACCCAGTGATGGTCACTTGCTAGTTAACAAACTTGTTGAGCATCATGACATCCAAAGAAAAGATGTTCCGCATCCTCAATTGCCTCGTTACAGTGAGGGCAGATTAGTTCAATTTTCATTCCTCTATAAAGCAAATTTCCCCTAGTAGGAAGGGAAGCGTGACATAATTACCACAGAAAGACTTGTAACTTAGGCATGATATCTAACTTCCAGATCCAGCTGAATTCCCACGCTGGAGACTTGTGTAAGTCCAGTCCATGCGCAGCTCAGGTGGCTGATTTAGTGAAAAACTCTCCACTTCCTCATAGACCCCAACAAATAGAGTCAGATAATGGGTTAAACGGTAATGGTGTTGCAGAAATTAACTGAATGCAGGAATCATTAACTAAACCTTGTAATTTAGTAATGTCCCATTCATTGTTAGCAGAGATAATGTGTGAAACTCTTAGTGAGGTATCAATACTAAAGGTGTCTCGTATTCCCATTAGGGCGCCAAGACTATCATTAGCACTCCAATTATCCAACCAAAAATTAATACTCTTTCCATCGAATACCTTTACGAAATTGCTCATGGTTTTTTAGAATACATCTCCATACCCAAGAGTCCGATGGTCTTGGTTTGACTATGATAAAATTTTCATTAATAGAGTACTTAGCTATCATTTGGTCTGCCCAGAGATTTTGTTCATTAAAAAGTTCAAAAGTCAATTTGCTCAAAAAAGCACTATTTACTACTTCTGTTTTTCGAAGGTCAAGGCCTCCTGATTTCTTGGGACGATAAATTTTATCCCAAGATATTATCGGGAACCCATTGATGTTATCAGATTTTTTCCAGAAGAAATCCCTATTAACTTTGTCAATTTTCTTGCTGGTGGAGCTAGGAAGCTGAAAACATTGCATTGTGTGTGCTGGCATGCTTCCTAAATTAGTCTAAATTAATGCTACTCTACCTGCTTTAGTGATGTTTCTGGCTTTCTATGTTTGGAGTTTGGCAGTAGTCTTATTGACCAATTCTGAAAACATGTTTATGTTTGGCCTCCTTTTAAAAACTGGACATCCCAAATACTTGCCCAGGTGATCCTGATGTGCTATATTAAATATAGAGGACACTATTTGTTGATCATACGCAGTGGCATTTTTAGAAAAAGTGATGGACTATTTTTGAAAATTTATGAGTTGCCCGGAATTATGACAAAAGTTAGTAAGTAGAGCACTAAGTTTCTGGCATGATTCTAAATTTGTTCTGCAAAATAAGAGACTGTCGTATGCAAATAGGAGGCATGGTAGTTTCTCTGCCCTAGGCGCAATTATGAATCCAATTCCACTTTTCTTTTTATTTTGTGCTTCCCGTAATGCGCGTGTTAGGACTTCCATACATATTAAAAACGGGCATGGTGATAACGGATCTTCTTGGCGTAATCCTCTAGACGGCGTGAAGAACCCAGATACTTCGTCATTAACAATAACTGAATAGGATATTGTAGTGACACATTGTTGAATCCAAATGATCCAATTTTTATGGAATCCCAACTGTTTGAGAGGTTCAAACAGAAAGTTCTATTCAAATCTATCATACGCTTTTTCCATGTTAAGTTTTAATGCAACCCAGGATTTTTTCCCTTTCATAGAATTAAATTTGTTAATGATTTCATAGGTCAGTAGGATGTTATCATGAATGGACCGATGTGGTACAAAAGCACTTTGAACAGGGTCAATTAGTTTGCCAAGCACTGGACACATTCGATTAACCAAGATTTTAGCTATGATCTTGTAAAGGGTATTACATAAACTGATTGATTGAAAATAGGTTGTCAATGATGGGTTATCTATTTTTGGGATCAGTGCTATGAGTATGTGATTAATTTGCTTTAAAAGCTTTCCTTCAAGAAAAAACGATTTAATCGCTTGACAGACATCTTTTGTGAATTATATACCAATAATCCTGAAAAAATGCTGCACCAAAACCATCAGGCCTGGGGGCTTTGAATTTATCCATTTGAAAAACTGCATCAATAGGTTTGACTAAATTGTCATTGTCTTCTTGGGTTAACATTTTCGGGAGATCAACTTCAATGGTAGGGCAATTAACAGGCGTTGACCTAAATCGTGTGCCGAAATCTTGAACAAATAGCTTTTGGATTTGAGTGGCATTGTCCACCCAGTTTAATTTTAACAATTGAAAAACGTGATTTTCTGGCTTTCATCGATTGGTGAAAGTAATGAGAATTTCTATCCCCATTAACTAACCACTCCTTCCGTGCCATTTTACCCCAGTATTTTTGGTTAAATAAATGCATTTTCTCACGTTGCTTGATCAGTTTAAAATGCCAATTGTTGAGCCTTGCATTATTAGGCTGGGATATTAACTTTTGCTCTATCAATAGCAATTTATCGGTATTTTTTTTAAGTTTTTGCTTAAAATTTCCAAATGTGTGTTTGCTCCAAAATTTTAAGTCTAATTTAATCCTTTTCAATTTGTTCGCAATGTAGTACATCGGTGTACCTGACAATGACATTTTCTAATTTTTCTTAACAAAGCAATGCGTGTCCTGGTACTGCGCCCATGAATGCTGATAATGCTGATATCTGAAATTAGTGCCCTTCCTAGGAGGATGGGTTGGATCTATGTTGAGAAATACATAAGAGTGATCAGACCAGGTAAATGGGTCATTGGTGGCGAGATAATTAGGAAAAAGATGAAGACAACAATCTTCCCTAAAAATAACTCTATCCAATTTTTTGTAAATAAGATTACCACGTAATAATTTTTTTCAAGTAAAGATCCTTCCTTGCACATTAGCATCGTGACATTTATTATGCGCAAGGAAGTTATTAAGTCGTTGAAGTCGAGAGGCACATAGACGTGTTCCCCCAATTTTTTCAGAAGGGTGCAACATTTCATTGAAATCACCTAAAATGCACCAAGGCAAATGAATCACATTATTAAGGTAGTTAAGATGGTTCCAAAAATCATCTTTTTCATTAATTTGTGCCGGCGCATATATCGCAGTGAGTATGCAATTTTTCGATGTACTTCTTTCAACAACATTACAATGAATTGCACGCGCTTCCTTTGCTAAAACGGTTACAACAACATTTTCTGAATTCCAAAGGAGCCATATACCTCCCGCATGATTGTGGGGTGAGATGGTATCATGGCTGTAGTAACCAAGTGTTTTGATTATACGTTGAGTATTACTTTTGTTTACCATAGTCTCAGTCAAAATCAAAATATTCGGTTTCATTGTTCTATTGATAAACCCCATTTCCATCTGGAGTTGAGCTTTTTTAGCTCCTTGAACGTTCCAGACAATGATTTTTATTAATAACAACAGTAAAAGGTGTATTTCGTGGTTTGTTCGCAATACTCATAATCATGATTGCCGGTCTGTTCATTAAATCTAAAGATAGTAGTAAAATGTGTGATGAGCCCAAAGAATGGTTTAGTCTATAAATAAGGCCCCAGAACATTGAGCAAGATATGTATCTGATGATCCATAGGATCAGTCGGAATTATGGCCTTGGGAATCAAGCTAATTTGCTCTCTTCCTCTCACCAACATAATCATGTTAAGTAAATTGTTCTGAATGATCCCAATGGATTAGGCGAATACATCGCCTTGGGAGTTGAACTGAACTAGTTGTTCTCCTCTCACCCTAAATTTGTGCAGAAATAATGATTCAAAGTAAATATTGTCAACAGTACTCGCACTAGAACCAGGCAATAAAATTATATACATACAAAATTGTGATACAAATTCAAAATGTCTAGGGATATCATGCCAAACTTCTTGATGCCTTGTAGCAACAACGAAAGCTTTGTCCCACATTACAGATCCAAACACAGGCTTTGCCATCTCACAGCCTAATAATAAGGAAGTAAGAGAAAAATTCCTCCAAAGTGTATTATTCCAGATGAACCTATAACATGGTAAAATTAATCGAACAAGGCTAATAAATTCATGCCAATATTCTAGCTAACTATTAGCACCATTAGAAACTAGCATAATGAATGAAAGGCCTAAGCCAAAATCAAATTTTGTCGACCATGGATTATCTTCACCAATGTGTCTGGCCTCTACTGACAATGGCCAAGCAAATGGATTGAGCATAAAAATTAAGTTAGAATAATTGTGTTCTAATGATATGGCCACATCCACTAACTTAAAATAAAAAGAAAACCACTTTCCATCAAAATGCCCAGGAAACCACTTCGTGGTGATGCTCATGCAATAAAATTCCCCTTTCTTACAAAGAAGGAGACCAAGAATGGCTAGGTCCCGACACCTAAATCCAAGAAAGAATGTCTGGTAGAAGCCAATGGAAGACAAGGCAAGAGAGCATACAAATGAAGCCAAGTTCGAAGCCCAGCAAAAGACATAATTCAGCAACAAGATGACATGAATAAGAGTATAGACCATTACAATATTACCTAGAAACGAACACTCTGTCCCACCGACTCCAAGCATCCCCCAAAAAATATCGAAAACAGAGGTCCCGATTAGTAAAGCTGTAATAAGAATGGCAACCCATCTACCGAACCACACAAGGTAAGCAGGCTCAATTGAAGTAATCATCAAGCCCAAACTAACAGTGCTAGCTCTATTCCACAGACCATGAACATGAGCTCTGCACCAAGCTCCATAATAGTCCCATAGCCACCCAAAAAAGGAACCCCAGTCCCCAAAGCTATAGAGAACAGAGCATACAAAAGCACAAAGATGGTCAGACCTATAAACCTTTGTTTTCATATGGACAAAAATTCCAACAAAGAGGCACTCAACTAGGAGGCACAGGAGTGTAGTACTTTGCAAACATGGATAAAAAATCATGACAATGAGATGAGAATAAATTTTTCAGACAATAATTCAAGGAAATTAGTCAACAATCTTACAAAAAAACTGAAGATTAGGTCCGAGGAACAACAATGAATCAAGGAACTATTCAAAGAAGAATATCCTGATAGCTTAAACACAAAGAAGAAAAAGGATAGAAAATTTACCTGAGGCATCTTACTTATCCTAAACGCTTGAGATCCCTTCGGAATCTTTCCAGTCTTGAGCATGGCTTGTACAAGGACAGATTCATGCTTAACAGCCATTACAATGAAGAACTAAGCACGGCTAACCATCTCAGCACAGATTCGCAGGCAAGAAGCTAGATACAGGGGCTCGGCATGGACTCTTGGCATGCAAGGCACACCAACAGGAAGAGAAGTACACAGAGGCATAACCCTGAACAGAGGCAGAACTGATTGATAGATCTCTTGAAGTTGTAGAGGAACCACAATCTGAAACTGAATCCAGCCCATGGACATAGAGAGCCCATCATTCTGGACCCACGATCTAAAGGGGCAGGAACGAAAAGGGCTATGGTGAAACGAAAGGGGAAATGATTGCAGAGCATGGGCAAAAGAAGTAATCGATCCGAAAGCACAGTAGGAACGCATAATTAGCAATGGTGGTGGCATGCCTGGAAGCAGATCTAGAGGACCAGGAGGATGGTTCATGGTGGCTAGTGTTACAAGGTACTAGGAGCAGGAGACTCTCTCTCTCATGCACTTCTCTCTCTAGAGGTTTCTTTTTGCCATCTTAAGTACAACATTAGCATATTGAATGATACTCTTGTAAGGGATTTGCTTACATTGTCGTCAGCTAAAATACATTGCAACTCATTTGAGTGAAAAGGGCACGTGAGTGTACTACATGGAGGTCCGAGGAAAATCAAACTTGACTAGCTAATCAGCTTCCATATTTCTATTGCAGTAGATATGATGTACTTGAATGACAGAATTTTGAGGAGGTAAAAGCTTAGTGTCTTGGACAACATTAGAAATTTGCTATAGTGCTTGAATTTCACCCCAAACTGCTTGTACAAGGATTATGATATCACCCTTGAGAATGAGGATTTTTACTATTAAGGGCTTGTTTGTTAAGGCATCAAGAATTAGCGGTTAAAGTTAGCATCGAGTTACCAACGTATGTCAATGGTTAGTAGCAGTTACAAATAGCGCTTATAGATATTAAACAGGAGTTAGTCAACATTTAGCAGCAGTTACCAGCATTAGGTTTAGTGGTTAGCTTTTAACATCATTTACGAGCGATTAGGAACAATTAACCGTTACTAAATGCTTTCTAAAATACTGAAACAAACAGGCCTTAAAACTAAAAACATTGCCCACTTGAGTAAAATAGAAAATTAATGTTTAGCTTATCAAGGTTTATTAATATTAGGTGTTATATTTTTTATGGGAAATTTTTAAGTGGGTTATCTTATTACTCTCAATATAATATTGTCTTAATACGGTCAATCTCTCCATCCAACTTTTCCTTTTTAGGGAAACTTACACTGTAGTGATACATTAAATGGGCTGCAAGTACCTGCAACCACCTTTTTTTTTTTTTGGGGGGCAACAAATAAGTGTTGGGTTTGGGGGGAAATTCAAGGGTTGAAATTGGGAAGGAAAATGAAATCACAACAATGCCCTTAATGACTTATCTTGAGAAAGAGAGGAAGCAGTTGGGTATGACAACCATCTGGTGGAAGTTACAAACACGAGAAAGAGGGAGGTTAGGTCAGCGATAGAGAGAGGGGAGAAAGTGAAAGACCAATAGTGGAGGAGAAGTGCATCAGTTTGTGATCGTCGACAGCGATGTGATAGTAGCGATCATCGAGAAAATCAGAACTCTCAAATTACAAAAGCAGTAGAAAGAAATTGAGCAATATGCGGGGCAGTCGTTGAAGGAGTTGGCGCAATTGGTAACCATCTTTGTAAGCGCAGGAGGTAGCACAAATTTCAGCCCAAATTCATGGGTTCTGTTAGTTTGAAGAATGATCCTATTATAGTTGGAGTCAGGTGTAATTCATTTAGGCGTTTGTATGTTGCTCCTTACGAATATCTGTGTGAAATGCTAAAGAATGGGAAGTACAAAATGTAGTGATGTGTAGCAATTCTAATAAATTGGTAGAAAATATTACCAATTGTACTGATGGAGAGGTGTATAAGATGAAATGGCATATTGAGTATGCAAGTATTTGAATGAACTATAGAGGTAAAAAGAAAAGGACAGTAGTTAAGGTTCATACGCACATGGTAAACAAGATATTGTATTGTTTACCTAGAGACGACTATAGGTATACCCAGGTATACTAGATGAACTGTTTATATAGACTGAGTCGTAAATGAGTATGTGATTCAGGTGTTTACCTGAATTTGTTGTGCAGTGGTACCATGGTGGACATGATGGGATTAATAGGAAAACGTAGGGCCGGGAAGTTATTATTAGGGAAACCCCTCCCCAAGTGTGCAAAGTTGGAAGTGAAAGATGTAATAATTGCTATGATTTTAGTGTGAATGGCCATCATATTAGAATGTTGGTAAACAAAGGTAGTAACTGTAAAGGATTCAGTTGCTTGCCTGTTCTGCAATGAGTGATACCATGTTACAAATGATGGACTTAATAGGTAACCGTAGGGATGTTAATTTTGCAGAAACCCTTCCCGAAGTATATATGGTTAAAAGGGAAATGAGTAGCATATTAGAATGCTTGTATATGTAGGTAGTAAACGTAAGGGAGTCAGACGTTTATCTAGAATACAACCATAGTGTACCATGGTAAACACAATTTAGTTAATAGGTAAAGGTATAGGAACAAACACCTTCCCAAGTTTATAACTATTGTAAGTGTAAGGTATTTATTTTGTTGCTAATTAAAGTACGAATAAAATGCACATTTGGAAGTTGCTAATGTTAGGTATTACATGTAAGGGATTCAATTGTTGACCTATGTCGTACTTAGTGTATACCATGATAGTCATGACGTACTGAATAGGGAAACTAATGGAGGGTGTTTATTGTAGGTGAGACACCTACATTTTGTTGATAATTTAAAGTGTAAATAAGGTGCACATGTAAAAGTTGCTTATATTGTAGGCATTAAAATGTGCGAGATGCAGTTGGTAACCTAGTGTTGTTCACTGCATGTCATAGTAGACATGATGGACTCTTTTGGTAAATGGAGGCAAGGCAATTTATGTGAATCCCGTCCCCAATTAAGGGCATGTTCTATCGTGGGTAAATCAACTCACCCCACTCTTTCCCACTCTTTTTCATTCCTTTCAACTTTTTCCCACTTCTTCTCACTCCTATACAATCCTTCCCACTCCTTAAAATAAATACCACTGCTTGCCACTTCTACCCACTTTCACCTATTTTTATTATGATTTTTATTATGAATATCAATAACTATCATTGTTGGAATTATTATTGTTAATTATTATTATTATTAATATTAGTTATTATTATTATGATTGATTGTTATCCTTATTATTAATTATTATTATTATTGATTAATTATTATGATTAATTATTATTATGATTAATTATTTTTATTATTAATTATTAAATAACAACTATTAACATTCATGATTGCTTTTCTTAATTATTATTATTAATACTATTAACAATTATTATTATTCTTAAATTTATTAAATACCATTTTTATTAATATTTGCTATTGCTAATTAGTAATTTTTGTTATTATTAACATTAATATTAGTAATTATTATTATTTGCAGTAATAATAATTATTATTATTAATATAAATAGTAGTTATTATTGAAATTTTTACTAATTTTTATTAATAATAATGATAATATAAATTCTTATTAATTCTTATTGATCATTAATATTAATATTAATATGAATAATTATTATTAATATTAATAATTTTTTTATGATTTATTATTATTTTTATTATCACTTAATAATTATCATTATTATAATAATAATTAATAATTATTATTAATAGTTACTATTAATTGATAATTTTATAATTAATAATTATTAATAATATTAACATTAATAATTATTTCTATTATTAACAGCAACAACAATAAGTATTATTAATATTAGTGTTAATCATTATTGTAATTATTACTAATATTGTTTAATAATAATTATTATTACGTTAATTATAATTATAACAGTAATTATGATTACTAATATTGATAAGAATTATTATTACTATAAATATTAATTTTCATTTAACATTAAAAAGTTATTATAATTATTATTAACGTGATTAATTGGACTAATTATTATAATTGTTACTATTAATTATGTTTATAAATGATTAACTATTAAATTTATTATTAACTAATATTTGTATTATAATAATAGTTGTTGTTAATTATTAATTATTTTTATTTATAATTTTTATCAATTGAAAATAACTTTAATATTAATTATTTTTAACATCATAAATAACAATAGTAATTAATTATTATTTTTAATTAATCTCAGAATAATAATTATCATTATTGAAATTTATTAACATTAATTATTATTATTGTTATTAATATTAATAAATATTTTTATTGTTCTTCCTAATATTTTGAATTATTATTTTCATTATTACTAATCATTAATAATATTACTAATTGTTTATTTTTATTATTTTTATCAGTTATTAATATAAATAACTAATAATAATTAATGATATTAGTATGAATATGAATGTTAATAATTATTAGTAATATTAAAATTTGTTACTGTCATTAGTATTATTAAATATTAATGTGACTATTACTAATATTCATTAACAGTAATAACTATTAGAATAATAATAATAATAATAATAATAATAATAATAATAATAATAATAATAATAATAATTATTATTATTATTATTATTATTATTATTATTACTATTAATATTAATTTGAATACTAATTATTATTACTATTAATATTATTAATTATGATGACTGTTATTATAAATTGTAATTATTATTAATTACTATTAATGAATAATTATTATTTTTATTACTAATTTATAATTTTAATTATTGTAATCATTATTACTAATTAATAATAAGACTAATGGCAATGATTTTGAATATTCACAGTAAAAATTATTATTAATTATTAATATTTCTTTTTGAAATAATAATTATTAACATTAATGATTATTAATATTAATTGTTATTATTACTAATAATGTTTCTAAGAATTTTTATTATTCTTCTTGTTATTATTAATTATTAATTATAATTATTATTGTACATATTACTTATATTCATTAATAATAATAATAATAATAATAATAATAATAATAATAATAATAATAATAATAATAATAATAATAATAGTCATTACAATAAGTATAATTATAATAATTGTTAATAATGTTAATTGTTAATGGAACTTAATGCTATTACTATTACCGTTACTAGTAATATTATTAACAACAATTATTATTATTAATATTAATGATTATTATTAATGACTCATTATTATTTTTATTATTCATTAACAATTTTTATTATTATAGTAATTAAGTTACTACGATTATTAATTGTCAAAAGTATTAATACTAATTATTTTTATATGTATTATGGTTATAATGATTATTTAGTTAATTAATTATTACTTATTAGTTATTAATATTTATTGTTATTATAAATAATAGTTATAATACTAATTGTTGTTCTTAATATTATTAATTATTAATTTTATTATAATTAGTTATTAACAATAGTAATTAGTTATTTTTATCATCATCAATATTAATATTAATTATTATTATTATTAGTTATAGTAATAATAATAATAATAATTAATATCAATAGTAAATATTATTGTAATTTATACTAATATTCATTAATAATAAATAATTGTGAGAATAATTATTATTATTACTATTGCTATTAATATTAATAATTAATTATTAATATTAATATTAATACTAATTGTTATTAATATTAATATTAATAATGCTAATATTATTTATTAATGTTAATATTAATGATTATTATTATTAATATTATTATTAAGAATTATTATTGTAGTTATTGTTTTTAATTACTATTATTAATTATGATGATTAATTATTATTGTTATTATTAATTATTAATAATAATTGTTAATAATTATTATTATGTTACATAAATCGTTAACATTACTAATATCAATACTCTGCCTCTTTCTCGCTCATTCCCACTCCCACATTCAACAAACCACTCCTATCCACTCCCACTCATTTCTTCCCACTCCTTCCCACTCCCATCTATTCTACACTTGCAATATACTCACGAAAAGAGCAGGGCCTAAGTATTATTCACAAGTGCTAGGTACAGTTATTGGCTTATTGCTAATAAATTTAGTTTCACTGAGGTGCGGAATTGAATGATGCATAGTTTAGGTTATTAATGTAAGAGATTTAGTTGTTAACCTATGATGCATTAAGTTTATGAACATGATGGAATATTTTGGTAAACGAAAGGAATCATTTTGTTTGCAAATCCCATCCCTTATTGGTTGAATAATGGGGGAAGGGAATGTCACTGCATGGTAATTTATTGTGGTACCTTATGTAATGTGTTTGTTGTGATTTATGTGTTACATGCGTTTGCAATGGAGCTGCATAGCAAATGAAAATGAGATCGAAGCCTTGTCATGGAAGTGACAAACATGGGTGAGGGGAATTCACTGAATGAGAGCGAGGAAAGTGAATCTACTTATGAGAATAAGGAGGGTGGCAGTGTGACGAACAACCCGTCATTGTCTTTGGAAGAGGAAGCAAGTACAAGTAGTAGTGAGAAGCTACGAGGGAAGATGCAATCGAAAAATAGGTGTGATAGAGGTACTGCATAAGTGAAGGTGTAGAATGATGTAAGTAGGACGGATGTGGGAGATCATGGGAATGGCGTGAAAGTGCAGGTAGACAATAGATAGGTAGTCATAGTCGAGGGTAAGGCAAAGCTCCCGGAAGTCGGGAACAAAGGTTCCATGCCTGAGGGAGGTGAAAAGCTGGTAGAGGTCGGTATTGATGATGTCATTAGATATTGCTGCACACTTGAAATAGTTTGTGCCCTAAATGATGAGTAGGATGATGTCGGGAAACAAGCTATTTGAGAAATTGTGTGGAGTTTGGTGCTGGACTACAGACCATTTATAATGGACCGACACCTTGTTGGGACCTTCATTGAAGGTTGGATCTCAGATAAGAAGTCCTTCAAGCTAGGACAGAGGAAGGTACCTTTCTTAACATATGATGTGGCATTGATTACGGGTCTTCCTACCATTAGGAAGATTGTTTCGTTTGAGTGTAGTGAGGCTACTGGTGAAGTCGAGGAACTGTTGAGGGAAGCAATGACCGATCATGTCTCTTGTGAGGAGGTGGAGACGAAGGACAGTGATGAAAGATATGCGCATATATAGGAACTATGTCTCGGTATTATTGGAATTATGCAAGTTGAATAATACAGGTGCGATTGTGGCTATGTTACCAAACTGTATGTGTTGTTGATTATTAGTGGGTTGCTATATGCCACAGGAGTGGCATGGGATTTGATATCTATGGTGGAGGATGCGAAGGGTATGGGTAAGTATAACTGGACAGTGGCAACTTGGATGTTCCTAGTGGAGGCGATAGAGGAAACTAAGGAGAAAATGTGCACAATTAGAAATTTGCAAATAAATGGCTTCACAATAATGTCACAAATAAGAAATGAAGGTACCCAACTGTGTTAATGTTTGTGTATATCATGTTTTATATAAGGCAAAAACTGACAATTTCCTTTGTAAATTATAGGCGTGTGGTTTTATGAGCACACAAATATTTATTTCTTTATGGATGATAAATGTGTGCTGCTGAATTTCAAGTTGGGTGCACTTGTAGAAAGGAAACAAATATGATGGAAGGATGATGGTTGTTGCCATTCAGGAGAGCCAGGTTAGTACATTGCACTGAAGTCTTCTGTAATGCAAGAAGTTATGTAGTTGGTTAATTATTTTAATTTTATATGAAACAGATATACCCAGTCCTTGAGGTGAGGAAAGAGGAGAGAACACAAGCTATTGTGAGGGCTTTCCTAATAGGATGAGTACAATGGTTATGTGGATGATGCAGAGTAAGACCTGTACAATTTTATATGTAAGATACATATGTGTTGGAGTTCAGATGAAGGAATGAATCCATGTTTGGTGACTATATCCGGTAGTTGGTATTGTAAAAAGATATGATGAAATTAAATATCGGTCCGTGGGAACGATCATAGATTCTATTTATAGGGATATGAATTTGGTGGATTCTATACAAATTAAAAGTTTGTTATTCACACCACTTAGTAACATGTTCAAGTTTGTGTATGTCACTATGTGTGTGATGTGATTTTGTTATGTGTTCAATGTTATAGGGAGTTATAAGCATGGAGGTGCGACTAAGAAGAGTAGGAGACACACTACGAAAGGAGAAAGAAGCCTATCAGCCACAAAGTAGGGGTTGGTTGAGCTGAAGGCTTTGCTTCTGAGAAAGGATGGGAGATAGGATACACGAGGGGAAGAACTGCTACTATGAGGTGAGAGCACGGTGGAACTTAGGGAAGGAAGCAGTACACCAGTGCACCATGGTGAGGAGGATATTGTCGTCGAGCCATGATTGCCTCAGGTGTAGTCTATTGAGTTGAGACATGACTATGGAGCAATCAAGGATGTTGGTATGTTGTTGGAGATTACCAATTTGCAGTTGAACACATTAGACAATGACAAGGATGATGGTTAGAAGATCAGCGAAGATATCGAGTTGGGCAAATATGCCTAGCAAGAAGTTATGTTAGCCTCACATACGATAGACAAGAAGGTAGGACATGATGGAGGGGAGATGGCAATGAAAGGGACTCAACTTTCGAGAAGGATAAGGAGAATTCCTCGTCAGCAGAACCCATCTGCAATGCAGTCCTCTCCATACCTAAACCCAAAAGGGTAAATGTAAATACACAAAGGTGTATACGTCTCATAAGTGATCGAAAAAAGAGGTTGGGATGACTTTTAAAAGGACAAGCTACTGTTCGCCATGAAGTTGGTGGAGAGAAGGACGTTGGCAACTATCCTAAGATGGCAGAAGGGGGGAAAAGTGAGTCGTAATCTGCAGACATCAAGTTATATGTGTTAATTGTAATTGGTTGTGTGTTAATTGTTCTAAGTATGACGAGAAATATGGATTTAGTTTGATGAAATGTCTATACTATTAACACGTTAATGGTTGTAGGGACACCATGAAGAGGAGAAGGAAGCCTTTACACTACTATGTAAAGGGATGGAATAAGAGAAGACCGTATCAGAGGAGCCAATTCAGAAAGGGCTAATTCGAAATGAGGAAGATGATGAGTCTGATTGTAAGGATCATAAGCTCCTGGAACTGCTGCGATTATCTACTATGACTTTTTATGCATCAACTGTATGAAATTTATAAACATGTACCTCTTTAGGTAAATAGATACTCATGTCATCTACAAAGACAGAATTCTAAATTAAATGGTGAAATATTAGGTCTTCCAATTACTATGTGAATATTAGTCTAGTATCTTATAGTAGAGTCTGTTGATATGAATTTTGAACCTATGCTACAAAATTGTTGTGAGTGTGATATGACTAAGTCACAATTGTCAAAAACAATCATTGTCGACCTTGGTGCATTCTTACCATCCTTATATGAATATGTCACCATAAGACAATGATTAAGTTACCTATATATTTCATAGCTTGGAGATGAAGATGCTGAAGATGGCCCAAAGGGTTTTGCCAGTGCAGATGTGTCATTGGCGAATAAGGAAGGCTTCACATTGAACCTAGCCATTCAGATATGCCCTTGCTAGCCACTAATATACATCAGGTGAGTGGAACATCAATACAAAAGTTGCATGTGGAAAATAATTCTTATGTTTACAAGTAAAAATACCTTATACTTATTCTTGTCATTGCACAAGGAGGATATGATTGTGGGAGTTCTCCTAGTGAAGTGATCGATGACGGTTGTGTAATACCAATTGTTGAGCACATACCTATAGTTGTTGCTGACTATGCTATAGAAGTTGCCATGAATACTGAAACGGTAAGTGCATCTGCCTGAAATTCATGCGCACATGTCAGTAAACATGCTAAAGGGGATGGAATGGGAAGGTTCCCAAAGTTCTTATTATTATCCACTAAGCGGGGGTAGTTGTTGTGATGCTGGTGCTTATTGGTCTAAGCCTGTATTTCGTAGGGTGACACAGATGAAGCGACTACGACGAGTGTGGTTCATGACAAAGGCTGCTAGCCTCCTACTATGCAGGCTGATATTCTTGGTCTCCGTCCATCCAATCCAAGTTCCCCGACTCTAGAAGCCAAGCCTGTTATCAGTGAGATTAGAGTGCTAGCCTCCTACTATGCAGGTTCATAATAGGGATTGTATTGTATCTTACATTTCGCTTATTTAGAAGCATTCAAAGTAAGGTGTTTTTCTATTCTCCTCTGTCATCAGTGAGATTAGAGTGTATCCAAGTCTTAGGAGAAGTGGAGGCTAGTTACGCGTTTGTAACGAGGATCTCGAGGGAGACTAAGTTACGTATGTGACGTAGTCACGTGTGAGTTACATGTGTAACGAATTCGGCCCGTGTTAGTAAAAGTGCTGCTGAAATCCTACTGAGGTAGGTCGTAGTTTTTACACCTCAATTGGGCTAGAGGTGGTTTTTCACATAAAAATATTGTGTCTCCTTTTTTCGCAATCATACTTGTTTCTGCTTTACTGCAAACACGCGTTCCAAACAGTTCTGACGAGTATTTTGAGAAAACCGAAAAAACTGATAGACACAATTTACCCCCCTTTTGTGTCCTTATGTGAGTAAATCTAACAAGTGGTATAAGAGCAGAGTTCTTATAGTTAGGTTAACACCTTGAGAGATCCTAAAAAGATGAATGCTCCACAAGGAATCTTAGAAGGTCAATCTGTGACCAGACCTCCACATTTCAATGGACAGCACTATAACTGGTGGAAAAATCGAATGGAAAACTATATCTAAGCTGAGGATTATGAGTTATGGATGCTCATTGTGAATGGTCCTTACATTCCAGTGAAAGTTACAACTGATGGGAAGACTGTTCCTAAGGAGCAGAAGGAATTCAACTCAGATGACTTCAGGAAGATGGAGAAGAATGCCAAGGCCAAGAAACTGCTGTATTTTGGACTCGGACCTGACGAGTACACTAGCATCTCACAGTGTGAATCCGCAAAGAAGATATGAAATGCTCTTCAGATAGCTCACGAAGGAACAAATCAAGTCAAGTAATCTAGAATCGAGCTATTGGTAAGGAAGTATGAGCTATTCGAGATGAGCGATAAAGAGACAGTTATGGACATGTATACTCGGTTTACCCATATCACTAATGAGTTAAAATCGTTGAGAAAATTCTTTACCACTGAAGAGTTGGTAAGGAAGATCCTACGAATTTTACCTCAATCATGGGAATCAAAAGTCACTGCTATCTAAGAAGCTAGGAAGATGAATGAGATCTCCTTGGATGAGCTTATTAGGAATCTACAAATGTATGAACTAAGAAGGAATTCCCAGATGAAGGAAAAAGTGAAGAAAGACTGAGGACTGGCACTAAAAGCTAGAGAAGGCGCTAGCTCAGATTTTGATGAAGAAGGGATGGCCATGATCGCTCGAAAGTTCAAAAAATTCTTCAAAGAGGCCGAAAGCAAATACAAGAATGGCAATACTAGCAAGGCTAAGAACAGCGATCGAGATCAGTTCTCAGGATGCTTTAAGTGTGGAAGACAAGATCATGTTGTGAAGAATTGCCCTTTGCTCAAGGAAGAACAGGGATCAGAACAGGTCTGAACCAGAGGCAAAAAGACGCAATTAACTAATGCTGAAAAACGGTTCACCAAGGCAATGATGGTAGCCTAGGGTGATACCTCAGAACAAGAAGAGGACTCTCAAGATGGAGAGGAAGCAGTAGCTCTTATGGCCCAAAGAGAATCTAATTCAGATTCTGATTCGATCGAGAGTTTGTCCCAACTCAAGGAAGAGGTATGTAATCTTAGCAAGAGGAAACTTGAAAAATTAGTTTTTACATTGATGGAAGAATGTGAGATAGTAAATTCTGAAAATTGCATGCTTCAAAATACCTGCTCATGATTGGGAAAGGATGTTAAAAGACTGGAAAGAAAGAAGCAAGAACTTGGGCATATGAATGAGATTCTCACTTGTGAAAAATTCAAAAGTGATGAAAAAGTTCTTGTTTTCTGTAATGAACTAGACATCCTTTAGGAACCAATGAACAAGAGAGAAGAAGTGTTTAACATTGATCTCTCAAAGCTGGAAGAAGAGTCCCGAGAATTGGAACTTAAGATAGAATTATTAGTAAATGAAAACAATCAGTTGCTTGAAAAGATTCATAAGGCAGAATCTGACCTCGTTCAGAACAGGCACAGGAACAGTGCCTCAGAAGCACTCAAGATAGAAGCCCTGATAAATGAAAACAGTCAGTTACTTGAAAAGCTCCATAAGGTCGAATCTGACCTTGTTCAAAACAGGCACTGGAACGGTTCCTCAGAAGCACTTAATTGGTTAAACACTCACCATAGTTGCAATAAAAAGGAACTAGGATTTGTGAATAAACCTATTACTAGACCAGTTAACAAAAAATATGTTGGACTTTAAGAAAATATAATCTGTTTTCACTGTGGAAAGATTGGTCATTATCGATATACTTGTTCCTTGATAAGTAGGGCCGTAGAGAGAAACTCAGTGTATGTTAAGCAAATATGGATTAGAAAAGATGAGTTAATATCCATGTCAAAGAAAATGGGACCCAAGTGGATCTGGGTTCCCCAGACAAACACTTAACTGTTTTGTAGGCTAAAGTGAGAGGAGGCAATCAATTATGGTTCTTGGACAGTGGTTGCTCAAGGCACATGACGGGAGACAAATCAAACTTCCTCTCACTTACAGCCTTTAATGAAGGGAGAGTGGCATTTAGAAACTGCAAATTTGGAAAAATTATCGGTGTAGGTAAGATAGATAAATCACTCTCTCACTCTATTGATCATGTGTATTTGGTTGATGGATTACAACATAATTTGCTAAGTGTGTCTCAATTGTGTGATACAGGTAATCACGTTGAAATCTTTTCAGATCAATACTTAATTGCCAATGTCAATTCTGGTAGTGTTGTGTTGAGGGGGAAGCGACACAACAATGTGTATAAAGTGTGTATTCTATCACTTCCTCAAAATCATTTGACTTGTTTAAGTGCTCTTGATGACAATGTTATGCTTTGGCATAAGAGGCTAGGTCATGCAAGCCTTCTCTTTTGAATAAACTTGTTTATAAAGACCTAGTAGTCAGACTACCTTCCATTAAGTACAATAATGACAAGGTATGCGAGCTTGTGCTAGAGGAAAGTAAGTTAGAGCTTCTTTTAAGTCAAAGAACGATGTTAGTACTTCCCGACCTCTTGAACCACTACATGTTGATTTGTGTAGTCCTATGAGGATCACAAGTAAAGGAGGGAAGAGGCATGTATTGTTTGATAAAACTAACTTCATGATTGAGCATGATATGTAGGATGAAGAGTTTGAACTTGGTCTTATAAGAAAAGACCTCACGCTCACTCAAAACTCCATGGTGGATAATGGTAAGTCTCCTGAAGGTGAAACAAGTCCTGGATCTGGAAATATGGAAGGTGAATAGGGAGCAAGCCAGTCAGGGGGAAGCTTTGCTGAAACTGATTTGGGACAGAACCGACCCAGTCAACCCAATTATTCCCGAGCTGATATGGGAACAGGCACCAGAACAGTTCCAGAACCTGTTTCCCCAAGTACCCAGGAGAGATTGGTAAGTGTATCTATGGATCCATTTATTCCACAACCTTGGAAGCACCAAAGCTTGTACTCCCTTGACAAGATCATGTCTGACATTAATACAGGGGTGCAAACTAGATCCAAACTTAGAAACTTATGTGCTTTCTATGCTTTTTATCTAACGTTGAGCCAAAGTATGTTTATGAAGCCTTTGCAGATTCTAACTATTTTACTGCTATGCAAGAAGAGCTTCATCAGTCCGAAAAGAACAAGGTTTGGCACCTTGAATCAAGGCCTAAGGACAGACCGATAATTAGCACCAAGTGAGTGTTCAAGAACAAACTGGATGAGTTCGAAACAGTCATTCGGAACAAGGCCAGGGTGGTGGTTCAGGGTTACAAACAAGAAGAGGGGATCGATTATGAGGAATCATTTGCAACTATTGACCTCGGACTTAGCTTTATGATATCCTCTAGGGTGCAATTTTGATCTCATTGGGTATAGGATGCTGATTATGCTGGATTTTTAGTTGACAGAAAAAGCACCTCAGGTGTGGCTACTTTTCTTGGACCCTATTTGGTCTCTTGGTCTACAAAGAAACAGCACATAGTTGTCACGTCCACAACAGAAGCCGAATATGTAACGGTTGCTTCTTGTTGTGCTCAGTTGCTGTGGATACGACAACAACTCAAGGACTTTGGTGTTGACACGGGATGCATTCCCATATTCTATGATAACAAAGTGCAATTAACATTGCCAAGAACCCGTGTCAACATAAAAGGACTAAGCATGTTGACGTTCGTCATCACTTTTTAAGAGACAATGTAGAAAAGGGCTTGATTTTAATGAATTTTTGTGCCACTGACAAACAAATTGCTGATATTTTTAAGGCATTGAGTAGAGAACAGTTTGAGAGGAATAGACTTGAATTAGGTATGATTAAGAGAACGTGAGAGTACTTCATCAACTCCTAATGATCGACTAGTAAGGTTTTGAGACCAAATAAATTAATCCAATGGATGCATTCAATTTTCTGTGCTGTTATTACCATATGTATGGAATGTGACATGCTAACAGTCGTCGAGGTCTAATGATATTGCCCTTAGTGTCCTGAGACACCGAACTTTTAACAGTAAGAACAGGCTCTAGGAACAGATGTGACCACTGTTTGTATCATGTGCTGACCAAGTGGGATTATTAATGGAATGTTGGAAACCGAAATTTCCTTTTTCATTACACCTAACCTATAATTTATACCATACCTAGTGTAATGATGTGCTGTATGCAAAATATTCTCTCTCCAATGAGGGCCGAAATAAACTCTCCCATAAACTTCCTTGATTTTCGGGACACTCATGCACCATTAAATCCCCACACTCTCTCTCTTTCTCCATAACCCATCCATCCATCTCTCTCTCTCTCCACCAAGAATCCGATTTCCCTCTCCTTCCTTAAATCCCTTCAAAACCCTAAATCACCTCAAATTCTTAAATCCTGAATGGCAAGGACTCGTGTTGGTCAAGCATCCTCCAAACACAAGACTTCTCACCCAAGATCACTATGAGACCAACTAGCAAGAAAAAGGGGCAGAATTGGGATGAGTTCTGAGGGAACATCACTGGCACCTTCATCGCCATAAACGATCTGGATTGGTATGGGAAACCCTCCCTCACCTTCTTTTTCGATTACTCCCTCTATTTTTGGATTCTTGAAGAGCTTGGACTTAAGATCAGTAGACTTGAACCCTACGAAGGTACCTTTGGTACACCCAATTGCCGGTTGAGAGATTGTTGTGTATGATCCGGTTGTGGCCGAGTCTAGATTAAGGGGGAATGAGGCCGAATCATCAAAGGATTATGATGTTGAGCATGTTGATAATGAATTTGTTGTTTAAGATGCTGAGGATAGTGATGAGGATGAACCAATTTTGCGGATTCAAACGAGCTGCTCCAACCAAGTCCCAAAACACCCACCAAAACACTCTTCAAACCAGTTCCATCCAAGAAACCTGCCCAAAAACGGGCTGCCCCAAAATATGTATCTGAACTGGTTGAAGAATCTAATGCACCTAAGAAGAAGAAAATTAGAAAAACTATGACACTGATATGTTGGATATGGGTGAGCAAATTCACTTGCCTGTAATCATGATTAGCCATATTGGGAGAATTGCCGAAACGTCCAAGGATCATGACATGGGGTATGGATTCTTACTGAAGTCAGTGCTTGAGAACCTTAGGATTCCCTTGCAGAAGAGAATAGGCTTTTAGGTCAGTGATGAGATTGGCAACAGCACGTTAATTGGGTGTGGTTTCAAAGTGACAAAAGGCTGCAGTGCAACTTCAAAACAGGGACTCCAGACACCACTTAAACCTGTTCACAGGAAAACGTCCACATCCAGCGCTCCCACAATTGATACACTGTTGTAGGACCAGATTACATTGAAGGGGGAGATAGCTGAAGCAAAGCACGTGCTTACAGAGGAAAAGACTCTCAATGCTAAACGTCACGAGGATTTGCTGAGTGCCCTTCTTGCCCTCACAGCCAAATTCCCTCCTCCACCTTCCTCTATTTGAACCTGTTCCATTCCTTGTTTCCAACACTATTTTTCAAATACTTGGTTATGTATGTGACTACTAACAGTATATGGCTGTTCTTAGGCGGTTTATGCATGTATGCTATACCTTTGCTTGTGCCTCTGTTATTTATTTATGCGTGACTCGGATGGCCAATACCTTTACTGTACCATATACTTGACTTATATTGTTGTTATTTTCCCTCATGACCCGTGGTGGTGGGTGCATCCCTACTGAATTTATATAGATGGTTCCCTCGGCCTTTTCGATGATGTCAAAAAGGGGAAGATAAGTATGACCATACTTTGATTGGTCTGCCTGTTTTAAGCTGATTCTTACTCTTGCTTTCTTTCGTGTGCATTGGACTTCTTAAATTACTATTTTGGTACCAATGTTTTTGCCCTTTACTTTGTCGCACTTTGATGGTCACTTGGTTTGTCATCATCAAAAAGGGAAAATTTGTTGAAACAATCATGTGTGAAGTTTTGATGATAACAACCCAAATGTACCAGTCAATATGCTATCATGCTATGCTTGAGTAGTGTGTTAGAATTGTGTGTTGAGACAGGTTGCAAACACCCTCGAGAACAGTTCTAAGAAGCGTGGAACATCAAAGTGAATATGTATGCACGACATCAAGGAGGTCAAAGGATCACAAGAGTCTTAGAGTTAATTACTGGTTGTATTCATCTAGATTTCTTGTTAATATGCCAATCAGAAGATCTTGACTTAACACTCATTTTGAAGGAATTTCTTCCGCTAACTCAGAACACTGCTCAGAACAGTTTGAGCAATCAGGTCTGCAGTGTTATGAGGGCAACGTATAAAACTCTTGTCCCAAAAATTTTCAAGTGTTTTTCTACTGTCAAAATTCCTAACATATTTGGGATTGATTTTCTCATAATATTTTGTCTTACAAAGAGTCCTTCGCTGAATAATATTGTTTTCCTAAAAAGACACTATCAAAAGATTTTATCTTAGCCTTTAAGATATGATTTCCAAAAAAGATAATGTTGAGAGATTCAATTCCGTTTGCAATACTGATTATTTTTGAGAGCTATTGCTAAAATCCAAAACCTCTCATATACTTGCGGCACAAGTATTCGGTGGGTATATAATCTCTTACCTCTCAACGTTTTCATTTATGGTTTTTCAAAGAGCAAAATCGAGTTTTCTGTGAGAAAATTTTCTGAGTGAAAAACCTTCAAGAAGTGTGCTAAATTAAGTCATCTATATTGGTATAATAGGGATTGTATTGTACCTTATATTCAGCTTATTTAGAAGCATTCAAAATAAGGTGTTTGTCTATTCTCCTCTGTCATCAGTGAGATTAGAGTGTGTCTAAGTCTTGGGAGACTTTGGATGTGGTGTGTGGCTAGTTCTCAAGTGGAGACTAGTTACGTGTTTGTAACGAGGGTCTCGGGGTAGACTAAGTTACATATGTGATGTAGTCACGTGTGAGTTACATGTGTAATGAATTCGGCCCGTGCTAGTAAAAGTGTTGCTGAAATTCTACTGAGGCAGGTCGTGGTTTTTACACCTCAATTGGGCAAGAGGTGGTTCTCTACGTAAAAATATTGTGTCTCCTTTACTGTTTCCGCAATTATACTTGTTTCTACTTTACTGCAAACACGCATTCCAAACAGTTCTGACGAGTGTTTTGAGAAAACCGAAAAAACTAGTAGACACAATTCACCCTCCCTCTTGTGTCCTTGTGTGAGTAAATCTTATACTCTACTATAGTAAACATGAAGGCCTGACAAGGTAAATAGAGTTCCAGTTAGTAAGGAACCCCCCTATTCTACATAGATAGCATTTTGAAGGTGCCTATTTCACTGATCCCCTAGATGTGTCAATGATATGCACAATGTGTAGTGGCTGAAGTTAGGCATTAAATGTTACGGATTGAACTGTTTACCTTTGTCCTATTTAGAACATACCATGGTAAACATGAAGGCCTGGCTAGGTAAACGTAGTACCACTAATTAAGGAACCCTTTGTTCCCTATTCTGCACAGTTAGCATTTTGAAGGTACCTATTTTGCTGATCCTAGATGTGTCAATGACATGGACATTACACAATGGCTGAAGTTATGCATTAAATGTTAGTGATTCAGCTATTTACCTGTGCCCTATTCAGAGTGGACCATGATAAACATGAAGGTCTGCCTACGTAATTACAGTGACAATATTGGCAAACATGTGGGATCTAGCACTGTTATTGGGGGATTAAGCTTCAGTTAAAATGAGATTGTAATAAAGTATCTGCTATATGTTGTCATCATTTTCTAATTAATATAGAATGCCTTTATGTTGTATCTTTGTTTTGTATGGTGGAGATAGGGCTGGTCAAACTACTGGAACAATACAAAACCAATCACTGCCAACATCCAGCGAAAGTGATGGAAATTTGGTTATCACCCCCACATGTACTACCTCAGATGAAGGTGCCACATGTGAAAAAGTAATCCTTTTGTTTAGTTCATAAGGGTTTTACAATGTACGTTACTCATATTTTTATTTGGACATAGTGATGAGGCCTTCCACTAGTGTGAAACAGCAGTCTTAATTTTAAAGTTGGACGCTATGTTTCATGCAAACCTGCATGAGTTTTATATGAACAGATATCATATGGTGCGATGCAGAGGTCGGAGTCAATTGTAGTACCCCATTTGACAATGTCCTGCTTGATATTCTAGTGCACATGACATCAGAGGGATGCACTCATTTGGATGTGGGCGAAGAGATTCTTCTCGGTGGGAGTACCACAGTTGAACAGGTAAGATCTACAACTTCTAAACATTTCCCTACCAGACTCTTGTATACCAGTTTAGGTAAGAACATTGCGTGATGTAGTTTTCAGTTACACATATATGAGTGCATAATATGACAACAATTCACAGTTTGCTATTTGGACCATTACAATTGTACCATGCATATTTTGTTTTTTTTAATTGCCTATTTCACAACAAGGGTAATTTTTGTGGGCACAAACTGATTAAAGATTTTTGGGATGTAATGTACCAACTTTGGGATGTGTATGTGCATGTACCGTATTGCTGACACCATTAACCTAGGTATACATAGGTCAATACTGTGGTTCACTTGTAATGATGACATTATTTTGCGATACCATTTACAAAATTGAGTTGTTATTTTAACAACTGGTTGTGGTACTGTTTGTTTTCATTGGTTGTGTTTTGGTTCAAACTCGTGTAGGGTGCCTAGGAAGATGTGAGCTTAAAGCTCATTTTACCATTGTTTTGCACTCCACAAGAGCACAGTGGACTTACCCCTTATCCTGCGGCCGGTCAGTGCATCCCCTCCTCTCAAAAAGCGGCTTGGAGGAGTAGGTAAGCCATGCAACTACAATGATTCTCAACAGCAGGGAATAGTAAGTTCCAAGATTCAGCTTGTTTAATTTTTGCACTGGTTCCAGCGTCGCTTTTACAAGCTCTGTGGAACTATTTGTTGTTGAAGTTGTATGAGGATGAGAAGAAGCTACTCCGTGATGTCCACAAATGATGTAAGTCCTTCAAGAAATCATCTAAATGGTCAGTGTCAGTTTTAGTGTTTAGTCTATTATAATTTTTCCGCAAACAGCATCTAACACCGCCACAAACCCCAACATTCATGGTTTCACTGAGCTCCTTGTTTGGCAACTAACTTTTGCAGGGTTGTGAACCTAAATGAAGGCGAAGCATAATACATTTGTGCTATTGATGTGAGGCAGTTGGTCAACATTGTGCCCAGAAATGGTCCTGGAGACAAATCGAAAGACTACTACATAGACAGATTTGCAATCGACCATTACAGTTTCCTCCTCCATGAACAATAACATTTGTATCCTAAATGGTGTTACACATCAATATTTGTGAAGACTCTTGAGTTAAGTTATAATTTAATGCCGTGTAGCATTTATTATGTCTTTGCATGAGGATGATTTTATGTCTTATGTTGTTGACATTCATGCTTGTGTGCCAGAACTCATGTGAAATTAACAGTGATCGGATGCATTTTGTCGGTAACATTACCCAAGCATATGTCTGACTGTGTCTCGCAGGTTTGTTCATCACTTGGTCATCATCAAATTAGCTACCTACGCCGAATACATAATTATATTAGGTGCTTACAACCGCCTACGTCGCAGGTGCCGCTGCCATTGTTCGATGAACACACCAAGCACTAGCTGCTATTGCAAGTCGATTTTTGATAGATGTGTATGTATGTGTCTGATTCATTAACAACAAGCAAACCGAATGACAAGCAAGAGTGTACCAAGCTGGTCTAACATGCGGTTAAGAATTTTCCACGCAACCTTTACTATTTGACCTGCATACGAAGTGTTAGATAACGTTGCTCATTAAATGTGCAGAAAGTTGCTGCTAGCCTCGCACTCATGAACACTGACATGTGCACGAACATTCTCACTTAGGATCTAACTGAAGCTGATTGTCCTTGCCAAAACAAGTACAAATGACCTAGTATTGTACTGCTTAAATGAGAAAATATAAGTAACTACATTTATGATGTTCTTGCTATGGTCGTAACTGTGGCGTATTTCTTATGATGTTTATGGATGTACTAGCCCTTAATGGTGGGAAGATCTACTCTAAGCAGAAGGTTATCTGGCAATTGTGAGATAAATGCTTGGCAGATATCCTCATAGGTACAACACGCAATTGTCTGATGTCACTTACATGATCCTAACCCTTATGTCGTAGGTTTTTCGTACAACTTCATGGGACTATATTTGCACATATATGTATTTATTTATTTTTAAGGGTTTCCCATCTTATTTAATTGTCCTTTGTTGAACATGCACATGTGGTGCAGTTAGTAGTATTTTAAACTTATTACAATTTATCCGGAATTGGTACGAAGTGTACCCATGCAATACATATTACAAAGTGTGGTAGTTGTACCATGCATGCTGACATACCTGCTTATCGAAAGTTAGACTTTTGTATATCACTGTAGACGACCTGTGAGACTGTGGTGCGTATTGGCACGAGTGTACCCAGAATTGGACCCATGTTTACCACTATGTGCAAACTTATTTAGGACGGTAAACCATACGAAATTATGATCAGATTAGTTGCACATATTCACATAGAATATATAAACAAATACACATATGTTCTGCAACTTATATAAAAGTAGGTACTAGGATAGTATATCAGTTGCTTATATTCAGTAATCGTACTAACATATAGAAGCCTTTTCCTCCTACCCTACATATCAAAATACCAACACACACAAACACTGGAGAGTTCTATAACGTTTTTAGTGTTAGGTAGACATGTTAGACATAAACGATGTTAAGAAAGGAAAATAACATCATATATGTCTGCATGTTTGGGTCCCCATGATGTTGCCCAAATAATGAACCACCAATACATATGTGTACCTTTCAAAACATACAGCAGCATATGATGTGGGAGGGCCAAAACCCCTAAAAAATGAAGTTCCCCATATTCATGTGAAAACATGAGAGGCAACACCATAAGCAACGTGATTAGCATAATAACGGTAGTGATCATCCATGCTTTCATACATTATTCAGCATGCAAGAGCTTAGAACTCAACTTCATATTGTGTTCCTGTGAAGCCCGAACTATGTCTCCCTTCTCTAGCAATACTGCCTTCAATTTATTGACGGATGCTTATAATTTACATATTATAATGGTCTTTTCTGCCGTTGTACGGCTGTGCTTGAACCACATATCATGGTTACACATCCTTTGTACATGTAGCATATGATGAGACTTAATATGCAATAATAATGTATGCACAATTGGAAAGCATAATAGTTTCCTGTAGTATACCTCATGACAAACCGATCAATGCGTGTTGGGCATATCTGAATCTACGACAAAGTCAGTTGGCACACCATATTCACAGAGTATGGTGACAACATTCCCAAAGTGGTGGTTAGTGGAGGGTTCCACGTGTTGAGATTTGATTGGAGAGTTCCACGTGTTGAGATTTGATTGGAGATGAGGCATTAGATATTAAAGAGTCGTTCAACTCCATCTTCCCTTAATCAATGCTTGGCGTTAATTGTAGTGGGTTTTGGAGTGGGATGATGATCAGAGAAGTAATGTTAGTGTAATTAATTGGAAAGGGTGGGTGAAAGCATTTATAATAATGTTAGGTAAACTACTAGGGTTTTATGGGAAGCCAAAAATGGTGCTAACTTTTTCGGTAAAATTGCCTAATCATGACTTGTCCTATGTCGTGGATAAGAAGTCACATCTAAATGTAATCATGCTGAGATCATATCACTTCAATTATATTGCCAAAGAACTGAAACGTAACCTAGTCATTTTTTTATAGAAAAATTTAATGCAACGTCAACATTTACTAGGTAATTGCATGTAACTAGTCTCGTTAAGTGGTGTTGATGCAATTAGTTATAAAATCCATATAGAATGTTTTGGTGATTATAAACTTTGGGTAACTAGTTATTTTGTACAATATGGATGTCAAGAACGGTATAATTTGTAGTTGTGGTGCACCGAACATCTGATTAAGTTTTTGTTATGATAAATATTGTTTTTGAACGTTATAAAAGACTAAAATTTGGAGCTTGGCTTATGGTAATTCAAAAGTTACACTCCAACAACAACCAAACAGAAGGAGTCCATTACCTAACTTTCTCTAATTTTGTTCAATGGTTAGTCATATCGGTGACCTGTTAGCCTATATGAAATAACTTATTATGAAGTAACCTATTATGAAATTAATTAACAATATTACTTTCTGATGAACTGTTGTGATTTTTATAATGATTATTTTTAGCCGCACGCGCACGGTAGTCAGTTGTAACACTTGAGGGTCGGTCCTCAGGGATGGATATGAAATTAAGCCACTATCGAAGATTTAGAAGTTTGTTATTAACGGAACCTTTAACTGAGCTAAATTGCAATTATTAACTAATGCCCCCTAATAATTTTTACAAGATAACTAGAAATGTAAATGAAACTCCAAGTGATTCCTAGACTAATTCTACTCATGTTCAGTCTAAGTTTTCAATAAGATAAATCAAAATTCTATAACCACCCTGTCATTCGCATAAGCGCAGTTCATAAACCAGGATACCATGACACTTATCTCACAACCCAGAAGAGTGAGAGGAAACACTGGTAGAGAAATCTCTGAATAGAACTTGGTCCACAGCAAATCGAAGGCCAGAAACAAATCACACCGCCAATTGAATCCATATAACAAAGCGAGCAGTCCGAAATCAAATCAGGGGAAAGTAAACTGAGTAATTGGACTTCAGATTAACTAATTCGAAACTAGAACTAGAATTTTTAATGAAATTTTGCAACCAAAATCAAGTTACCCTAGTTGAGAAATGGAAATTCTAGATCTGAAGAATGAAAAATAACAGAAAACAAAAGGAAGAAAACTAAAAAGCTCTGCGGTCCTTGTTCTGGTTCAACTCTTGTTTTTTTAAAGACCCAAGACGCAGCTTCTCAACTCTTTATTACCTCACTTAATTGCCGAATTAACGGCCCAAAAAACTGATGAAGTGGTGATGATGATAATGATAGATAATGAAGGAGAAGAGACAAATAGAAATGAAAGTAAAGAAGGAAGAAATGAAGGACCGTTATGGAAACTTGTGGAAGAAGAAGCAGTAGTAGCTCTTTGAGTTCTGGCCTGGAAAACGAAGGTGTAGAGGAAAAAGAAAGAAAGGGGGGGAAGAGCAGGCCAGGCTCACGTGAGGAGCAGGTGAAGAACAAGTGGGAAAGAGGTGGGCAAGAAAATGGCCCGCGAAAGAAGAAAGAGCACAAGCCCAACCGTGAGGGAGAGAAAAGAGGAGCGAGAGCGGGTACTAGGCCGGCCTGCTATGGAAAGGAATTGAGAGAGGGAGTCTGAGAAAGGGTAGGCACTGCTGGCTATCGAGTTGGGCTAGGCCCACTCGAGAAGAAAGAAGGGAGAGAGAGCAGTATGGGGCATTGAACGGGCCGCTGGTGAGGGAAGCATAGCAGGCCCGAAGAGAGCTGAGAGTGTGAGGACTGGGCTCACGGATAGCTGGGCTTCATGATCTTGGGCCGCTAGGAAGGGCTCTGATTGATCCAATCAGCTTTTTTTTTTTTTCCTTTTGGCAATCATTTTATCCATTTTCGTCTAATTTCCAAATTCCTACAAAATATACAAAATATATATTAAAATTCTAATCTAATAATTTATTTTGAGCAAATATTAGATAACAAAAGGGTATAAATTAATATAATTTCTAGTTTAACAAATACCCCAACACCTAAATTTTGCTCGTCATCGAACAAAATAAAACTAAAAATCTTATAAAAAGAAAATAAAATCCTGATTCACATTCGTAGGAATTACGGTTACACTTAGCATATGCAACAAGCTCTTTAAACCCCTAGGTTCCCCTTAGTGGATGAGGAAGGTCTCGTGAGGGTTTGCAGAAAATATACCCACAAAATCTTGAAAATTTTTCATTTTCAAAAACTCATATATACAACATCGGAAAAAATATATACACATTCTAGCCAATCACATCACTCAAGTAAGCAACATGATGGATCATATATAAATACAATATACATATCAACAAACATGAATATATTTTTTTCAAATCTTTTCTGTCCCTGAACTGTGTGAAAAATTGCAAACAGAAAATTAGTTCCAAAATTCACAGAAAAATTTCATACAGTCCCAAAAAATTAAGAAAAATTCAAGCAGACTCTAAACATTATGCTGAATCTAGAAAAATATTAGCATCGAAAAATTCATCCCAAACCTACTCCACAAAATTCAAACAAAATTTGGAAATCTTGGAAAATCCTGCACTGGAATTATACTATTCTGCTTTTGGTTTATTCGTGCATAGCTTCAACATATTAGTTAGTGCTACTTTTTCAGTAGTTAAACAGACACTAAAAATATGATTAAACTGATCCTAAAATTAAAAAAAATCAAAATAATAACTCAAATCGAAAATCTAAAACAAAGAAATCTAAACTAAACTACTAAAACTAAATAAAATCTCAACCAAAACAAAAAATCTCAAATATGAAACTAAAGCGAAAATGCCTCAAACGACTCGATGCAGCCAAATTTCACAAAACCATCCCCAACAATAGCATCAAAAACTTGTTGTGATTTTTTGCAAGTGTACGGTTTGTATCGCGTAATATTTGCAGGTGTCGTCCTCAAGGATGGGTATGAAATTAGGTTACTAAAATTCCTAATTTAAACTAATATTGAAGATCAAAGTTGAACTATTCTAACAATGATTTTTACTTCCTAATTAAAAAAATGGGTTACTCAAACCCATTAGATAAATGACAAAAGAAAGAACTATTCACGAGATTAACAGTCATCATCTTGATTTCCATTGTCAAATATATTTAAACCAAAGAAGTGAAGGGAATAAAGTGCAACCTGTTCATTTCTAATCTGAGCTGGTATTCATTCAACTCGAACATCTACAAGAGCCACAATGGTCAAAACACCATTTGAAGCAAACAGCAACAACCCTTTTGAAACTAGAACTGAGTAAAATATAATCTGAAACGGCTAAGCACACTAATCGCATGAACCATTTGATTGAAAAAAAAAATCGAACTTAGAATGTTAAATTTTTCCAACGGAAAACAAATCTCCCAGCCAATACAAGAACACTCGATTCTGGAAAGTAAATCTCGAAAACCCAAAACTAATGGAATTGAATATGGGAATTCAAGAGCTTCCCCTTTACAACCAAATTTCTGCTATATCTATCCTCTACTTCTCGATTATCTCATCTGCCTTCATTACTTCATTAATCTTCAATAATTTTGTCAATGCTTGTAACAGCCTAGACGGTCAGTGGCACGCCTTCAATGCCCACTTGATGATGGTGATATGAAAGAGGAGTGAGAAAAATTAAGGTGCTAAAGGGGGTGTGAGGGATGGTTCCGGCAGGAGGGGATGAAGAAGATGAACAGTGGAAGCATCTGGATTTTCTGGCAGCGAGGCACGAAGCTAAAAAAAAGAAAAGGATAGAAGGGGCATCGTGAACACGTGATAATTAACTAAGAAAGGGGGGGAGCCTGATTTGTGCTCAATCCAAAATTGTAATATTTTATACCCTTTTATTGTCTAATATTTGCTCTAAATAAATTGTTAAATTAGATTTTTAATAATGTTTTCGTTTATTTTGTAGGATTTAAAAAATTCGAAAAAAATAAGCAACAAGTGCATGGCTTAGATTGGATTGAAGAAAGTAAGAAACAAGAAAAGAAAAACCAGGCCAAATGGAGCCCAACGGCCCAGCTCATAAGACCAGCCCAGGCGCCCTCTTTCCTCTCTTCCTTTCTCTTTTTTTTTCTCTCAGCGGGCCTGGCCCAGTTACATGGTTTCTTTTCCTTTCCTTCCTATGGTCCACTCGTCCCCCTTTCTTTCCCTTTCACAAACCGGGCCAAGGTCTCTTCTTCTTCCCAAACCAAGCCCAACGCTCCCAAACGCCCAGCCTACTTCTTCTTAAGTGAGGCCATGCCTCTCTCACGTGCCAAGCCTGCCCCACCCCTTCCTCCCTGTCTTCTTCTTCGCATAAGACCAGCACACGAAACAGAGGACCTGAAAAAGTCCAGCCATGGCACTTCATCTCCCCATTTTTCAACCGTTCCTCTCTCTCTCTTCTTTCAAGATCCATAATTAACATCATCATTATTTGGGCGGTTTCAAAGGAATTATGGGGAAGGTTAATGAAGGCAAGCAAAGAGGGAGAGGGATCGACGTTTTTGGCATTCTTCGGGGTCTTTAATGGTGAACAGAGCAACGAGAGGGGAGCAGATTTGGGGTAGCAATAGTCTAGTTTACAAAATGGCATTTTTGCTCTTCATTCTGTTTCGGTTTCAAATATGATTCTAGGCTATTAAGTTTTGTGTAATTGAGTTCAATTCAGTAATTCAAGTGTGAATTTTAGTTTCGTTGATGCAATTTCAAGAATTCAGTCCTGTGTTTACTCATATTGCTCTGCTGTTTTCATATCTTGACTTTTGTTTCCTTTGTTGGTGATTTGGTTTCTTGATTTTAGGAGTATGAACATTGCCAAAGTTGAAGTCTGAGTTGTTTTTGGGGTATGTTTGTGTGAGGAAGATCCGTTCTTCTCTGCTGTTCTTCTTCCTTGGACTTAGACTATTCAAGAACTTCTAGATTATATTCCGTTTTGCTAATCTATTTGATTGTTCACTGTGTGATTTTCACGATTTGACAGATTATTATTCAGTTAATGCATGTCAGTTTTATTTACCCAAAATTATAGGTTGTTGAGAATGAATTGGTGCAGGCTTCATTTTAATCTTAATCCTGCAGTTTAGTTAGTAGAATATTTCGATTTAGAATCTCATTAATTTTAGCCATCAACATAAGTTAGGTCTAGTATTTTAGTAATCTAATTTCACAACTATCCATGAGGACGATGCCCGTAATTCGTATAACGATAAGCCGTGCACTTGCGAAAAATCATAACAATCTAGGAAAAGAAGCGAGAGGATTGGGTGCGCGAAAAAGGTCGGGCCCACGTGTGGTAAGAAGGCTCGGATTGATGATAAAGGGAGAGTTGAGGGTTGGGAAAAAGAAGGGGCAGCTGGCATGTGGTTGGGCCGAGAGCCAGGGGAAACTAGGCCACAGGAAGAGAAGAGAAGCCGAGGCCCAGTAGAGGAAGGAAAACAAATGAGTGAAAGAAGGAGGGAGTCCACGCTCTGAGTCGGGAGTGCTTCTAGGTCACATGGCTTGGGCCACTGGGCTTCTAAACGGGCTTGTGGCTTTTTTTTTTTTTTTTCCCTCTTTCCTTTTTGCTTTGTTCCACTTGATCCAAAACCCTTCTTTATTTCTGCTCCATGTCTTTTGACATACCATTTATCCAAATTTCCATAATCCCCACTTATTAACAAAAACACATTAAAATTCTAATTTAATCATTTATTTTGAGCAAATATTAGATAATAAAAGAGTATAAAATATTGTAATTTCTGGTTGAACACAAACCTATTTACATCTTTACAATTGAAACAATTCTACTGACAAGTAAATTAAGGTTACCATTCACAAATAACATATTATGAAGTAACATGTAATATATAGTGTCATGTTCAACATGCCAAAAGGTCGACAATAACCAATACGATAGAAGTTATTAATATTACAAGCTTAAGGTATTACCACCAAAATCACCCACAACTTTGATTCGCTAGACCTACACGTTGATTTTCACTTAGGTAACCAAACACATCACACCACCAACATTTCTTACAACAAATTCCTCATATTAATATGCATAGTGAATGACCCTACAGATCATCCAAGAGTCTGCAAACTTGTTAGTTATGGCCACCATCGTTCATTGCATTACATTTCCCATACCCAAGTCATCCTGATGACTAGGACAACATTCAGTACTACAGATATTGCACACCCTTGCTTCCATTTATCTAGATCAACCTTTGTCTTGAAATCCATTGCTTGATCTTGTTGTTGGATGAATTGGTGATCATTCTGTTCAGTACGCACCAAATTTCGAACCTCCTGTAACTCTTCAGTTAACTAGTCAATAACGTCTCTGGCTTGTTTCGGATAGTGCAGAACAATTACGTCCAAGTATGAACATGCATTAGGATTCTACATGCAGTCATCGATGAAGTCATTGGGAAAACAAATATAAGTGCTATAAACAAAATTAGTTCTCACACGACAACCAAATGCAATTCTAAATAATCAAGATTCACCTCTTGGGGGCAAAAACAACATAACGGCGCTTGTAGCTATTATCAGTCTCAACTATTACAGCTTCAAAACAAACTGCAATTGCAATAATACTGTCTATCGTAAAGGTGACATAGAGTGGTCCCCAAGGCTCTAGATGTCTGTGTGTACAGCCTCCTCCTAGATGGGCTAGCCATGTTGGCTTTACAAGTTTGAAAGAGAATAACCTCCACAATACTACCACCAATACAATTATGGCCTCACCTACTCTCTTATTTAATCAAAGCAATTTATGACTTTGGGGTACCCTGATTTTTTGTAAATAATTTTTAAGGGTCAATGTTTTTAAAATGTATTTCCAAGTACCTACTATTTTGGATAAACTATTAATAGGAAACAATATTTTATGAAATAGTTACTGGCTGAAGTTTTTCTTCGCAATTTAGTCCCTAAACTTTTTGAATTTATAATTTTTACCCAAAATGAGATTTAACACTCAAATTTTTGGTACTTTTTCATAAGACTAAGCTTATATTTAGCTTTAGAATTCTTATAATGAATTTACTGTTACTAGTTATCACAATCAACTACTTATATCATAAATATTATATTTTCTGTGATTAACGGCCCACCATGCTTAGCAAAATAATTAAAGCTTAATTAGAGAGTTTTGACCGTTACCTGAACGTAGTCGAAGCTGAATTTCAGTGTTCCTCTAGCTTTCGGTTTATAGAGATTGCTAATCTCAACCCCACATTCCTTAGATCAGGCACAACATAGATCTGTTTCATTTCCTACCTCGGACCGTAGTAACTAATCAAGATTTAGACATTTTTAAAGGATAATAAGACTTCAATCAAGAAATTATAATATTTAAGACATAAAGTTCAATTGTATAACGTTCCCTACTAAAAAAACTCCTTTTATTGAAAGCTTGAAAGTGGAAATATTACAATGGAAAGCTTGAAAAGGGATAAGATCATTAGAAATGCTTGCTCATAGAGAAATGAAGAATCTCGACTTCTGTTTTTCTCAAGAATGCTCAAATGACCCTGTCCCTTTTCAGCACTCAATTTCCCTTTTTATAGAGGGAATGGAGTACTTAGGATGCCTTATTGGCTACAGTACACATTGATTTTTCACATTCCTACAGTACATACTGACTCTTCACATGACTACAGTACACACTTTATTTTATAGACCAGATACTTATCAAAATAGCATAATAATGGGGCATCCGCTTTTCAGAGCTTTTAATGATGACAAGATTAGTCATTATTATTGAGATTCTGCATGCCTTCATCTCTAATTATATCTTCTAGACCATTATTATCTGGATAATCATCAAAACCTTCATCTAATTGAAGATGCTCTGGATTCCATTTTCAAATAATTCAAGAAGATATTTCTTTCCTTTTTCTGATAAGAACTTTCCAGCTCCAACGTCAAAGAGATAATCAAAAATATCTTTAGACACTGCTCCTTCCACCTTTATGTACAAACTCATTACCATAGGCAAAAGTAGAGTTTTCACAATGCATTATCATTTTTTCTTTTTCAATTAATGCCCAACATTGATGATAAATATTGAAAAATCCAATGGCCCTTGCTAAAGCAGGATCAGAAACTAATTCTCGTCGTTGAGGAACCCATTCTTATCGTTGATAATCGAGATCGTCGTAATCAATGATCTGAATAAGATAATAGGTTGGCTTGACTTTTCCATTCTCATATTCGATTAATGCGCTATACATTTTCAAATTTAGGCATCTTCGAACTGGAGCTTTTATTGGACTATCAGGAGGTGTAAGAATCCAAAGGATTCTTCGTAACATGCATTGCTGAAATTTTGTTAGTCTTGAGAAAAATGAGAACTTTGGATCTGAGATTTCTATGAAGTGAAGTACCATCCCGTATTCCTAGTCTTAAATAACCGGGTCATTTGGAGAGATTGAATTTGCTGGAAAACTAACACTACCAACTCCAGACTTATCGAAAAAGTAGATAGTTGTACCCCAAGACTCCTAAATATAATATGAATAATGATGATAAAAGTCGATGCAGGCTGCATACCACTCATTGAATCATTTTTCTTGAACATGAGAACTTATTTTTTCTTCGATATCATAGGGACTTCTAAGGTAATTAACTTGTAACTCTAAAAGGGAAAAAATTTTGGCTATTAGGTAAGCAGTAGATAGTAGACTAAAACTTGATCTACTTTTTGTATGGAAATCCAGGTTATCATTAAGGACTCTACTAGAAGGAAAAACCCGTTCTAGTAGGAATGACATTTCATTAAGGATTTCCTCCTTTTCTGACAGGAGGTTGACTTTGATGATCACTATTGACGAGTTTTCGAGTTAAACTGCCTGCCAGAGAGTTCTTCGATCTATTTATATGTTCAATAGAGAAGGAAAACTGGTTAAGCCAAAATTACCAATGCAGAAGTCGCCCTTATGATTGCAAGGATTTCTTTTTTCATCATGGGACAGTTGCATTCTGCCTCATTAAAACTTCCACTACAATATTCACAGAGTTTTTCTCCTTCTTTAATTTTGAGGACCGTACTCCAGTGCTCATTGCTGGCATCTGTCTTAAGAACTAAATCATCTCCTTCATTAGGCAAATTAAGAAGATGAAGATTTTTACACATTTTTTGAAGTTTTGAACAATCTTATATCATTAGTGGTCTATATCCAACTTACTTCTTTCTTGAGTTTCTGCTACAATGGTTTTCTTAATTTAGCTAAATCTTTAATGAAATCTGAAGCATATGTAAGGCATCCCATAAATCTTTCTAGCTGCTTCCTATCTTCAATTTTTAAAGAAAAATTTTTTATTTTTTTCAAAATATATTTTTGTAGAATTATCTATCCAGCTTTTATCTCTGGACCTAAAAACTCAATTTGTTGTTCAGCATAAATGCACTTGTTCTTACCAAGTATAATACCAATGCATCTTTGAGTAACAGTTAGGACATCATCTTTGTGTTGTTCTATGATTTTGAAAAAGACAAGGATATCATCAATATAAACTAAACAACAATGATTAAGGTCTTTGAAGATGTTATCCATTCTTCTTTGGAATATTTAGGGTGTATTTTTAAGATCAAATGGCATTACTATCCACTCATAATGTCCTTGTGGGGCACTAAATCCAGTTAAAGGAACACTTTCTTTATCCATTTTAATTTGCCAATATCTACTTTTACAATCCATTTTCGAGAAACAAGAGATGCCTTGAATTCTTTTAAAAAAGACTGTTTTGTTAGGAATATAGTAGCCATCAAAGACAATATTATCGTTAAGCTTTTTGTAATTGATTACCATTCTTACTTTTCCTCTTTTTTCTTCTGCATGATTTCTTACCATGAAAGTGAGACTGGTGTAAGGACTCTTGCTGTTTCTGATTAATCCTTTATCTAGAAGTTATTTGATTTGTTTATTAAACTCTTGGTTGTCCTGGTGTGTATACACTATTTGTTTAACTCGGATAATAGTGTTGGGATTTAATAAAGTGTTTTTGGGCGAATGTTTTATCTTTATCCCAGAATTTTAGAGGATTATCAGAGTAAAGTTCTTTGCGTATTTTTTCTTGTTGTTCCAGAATCTGTTCTTTAATGGATAACTCAAGCAATGAGATTGTTAGCGCTACCTCTCGTTGTGCAGGCATTACCTTCTCATTAGGTTGGCTGCGTGTGAACTCAATCTTTTGATGGGTGTATGCCTTACTTAATTTTTCAATAGGAATAGAGTGACCATTTATTGTGAATATTATGTGGTTTATGGCTTGGATGCACGGAGAATATAATCTCTGAAAATTATTTCCAACAATTATATCATGAAAGGATTGATCAGCAGCCCATAGAACTGGTATAATGCATTGGACTCCTCCTAATTCTATGGATAACCCTTAGTTTGTCTTATTATGGCTCATAATACTATTCTCAACTATCCTTACTTGTAAAGGATTTTTGCCTCTCTTTCACATAAATTCTGGAAATAATGATCTTTTTCCAAAGTATACAGAACAACCACTATCTATGTAGGCACATAACTCATATTTGTTATATCCCTCTAAACATACCTTTATTGGGATATAGATGCTATTAGGGTTTGTGTTAGTAGCTTCATAGCATATCTCCATAGTCATGTTTTTGACTAATTCATCCTCATAAATAGGTTCACTAACAGTTCTAGTTTTGTACCCAATCTTCTTTCTAGACTTATACTTTGAGCTATACTGGGTCTTACCGCTTCAAAACTCATTCTACTTATTTTGCTGGTCATGCTAATTGTACCATCGTCTTTAATATCTTCTTTAGCTAATAAAGATTATTCTCTCCAATCTGATCTTGTACTCATGCTCCTTAATAGTTCGGGTTTAATGGTGATTTTACCCTCCTCATCAATTTTTATTATATTTTTCTTATTGATCTTTATAGGGTTGGCAAAGCTAGATATCCATGAACGATCGATCTTTATCTCCTGAGGATTGGACTTAATCCTCTAAATCTTTTGCGTAGGGGTAGGACTTTCAAATTTTTCTGCCTTTGTCATTGTTACCTTAGTCTTTGGATCTATTCTTAAAGGATATCCTCCTCTTTTCATGTCTACCCTAACTGTTTTTATCTTAAGGGATAAAAAGTTTTTAGCAAATTCATCTTTTAGACTTACATAATATCCAGTTTGACAATTGAATCCTACCGATACATTACATAAATTAGTCTTACTCCTTATGATAATTTGATTATTAAATTTAGTATGCCTGATATCACAAAGTAATGCGTAAAGATCAATAGCTTTACCATAATACTGTAATGGAATGATTTGAACTTGGACACTTCCAACATGAATATACCTATACTTTCTATCTTTGTTATACTTAAGGATATTTTCCAATTAATGAGATTAACCTCCCCAACGTCATACTTACAATCCTTTATCTCCATATCTCCTTCCATCATTTTGTATACGTATTTGCTTTTTAATTGAAAGATGAAATTTTTTTATAGATTATGCCTTTTTGGATTGTGGGAAGAACCCAATCTCCTTTGACTTCCTCGTGATCATTATCTACCACAAACTCTTCTTCTTAAAGATCACCAAGGCTAACCGCACTACTTTCCATCATATGACTTGTTTCTTCATAATCACTTTTTTTTCATATACATTGTCCATTATAATTTTAACAATCCCTTTGTTGTTGCGCAAGGCTAGGTCTAATGCCTCATCTTCACTAAGCTCAACATAATCTAAGCTATCCAAGGTTTCAATAAGCTTGTTATTCTTCCTATTTTTACATTCATTAGCATAATGTTCTGCTTCTCCATATGCCCAGCATTTGCAGTTGTTTTTTTCTGCAGGACAATAAGCTAGTTTTTTAAAAAATCTATGTTTTTTAGGACTTAATTGTTATGATATTTTCTTTTATATTTCTCTCCCCTTTGTTTATTAAAGCCTTTTTGCTTATAAAATTTTCTTTTTCTTCTCCTTTTAGATTCTTTTCCCAATTGATGAGGCAAATTCCAACAAGTTAGGAATTGCTTCTTAATTTTCTTCTGTTTTTGAAGATCAAGACATTGATCATTGACCCATTTTCTTAAATAAGATATTCTTGATCTAAGGGTATCAATAACATATATTCGTTCAAGCCATGCAATGTAGTTTTCATTAATTATAGAATTTATAGGATATGATAATTTGTCATAGAACATACCAAGATTGGTTTCATTATGCCCAATTTTGTAATAATATTGACTAAATTTGACAATATAATTTTTCAGACATCTCATATCCCATAATTCTATATTGTTAATCTTTCTCTGCCACTCTCTTGTTTTTTTTTTTCCGAATCAAGTTTAGCTCTGACAAACTCAGTTTTGATTTCTTTGCATAAATTTTTGAACATTATAGCTGGTGTTTCCATCATTCTTAATGTATTTTTACCATCCTCAGTTAATGAATAATACCAGTCAGCTATGGTGGCAGAAAAGCTATGCTCGATATAGTTTCGAAAATCAGCAGCAGTCCATATAGTATTTAAGTTTAAGACACTATTCATGCCTCTTTTTCAATGTTCAAATATTTCTTCTCTATTACGAGCTTCATCTATATTTAAGATGTATCTCGTCTGACTAATTGGAGTAAGGCCTACTTCTTTGAAGGTTGTAGTTTTCCTTGCGACAGACTCACAGTAACAATTTATTGTACGTTCTGCTGGAACGTACCTAGGTCTTATAAAATGAGTATTTCTTCTAGAAGGTTCGCCAAATTGTTTAGGTTTAGGAACAATATTGTTAACCAGATTGGTCTCTATCCCACTTAAGTCGAATTCTTCTCCAATTTCATTAATGTCATCTTCAATAGCTGTTTTACCATATTTTTTTTATCCAATTTTATTTTAATTTCTTCTAAAGGTACATCATTTAGATCTTCCAGCTTGATTATGTTCATTTACTGACACATTTCTTCTTTTAATCGGATATTAGTAGCCTTTTTTAATATCTTCAGATCATACGTCATGTTTATCACTTATTGCGCCTATGATTTTGTTTAATTCTTCTGGGTTTTGTTCTTTTTCGAACATATTCTATAGTTGTTCAAGAGTATATTGCTTATACTCCATCTTCTTTTTCTTTTCTGATTTTTCAGCCGATTTTTTACCTGATTTTTCTCCTTCTTCTTTTTGAAATTTTTATATCTTGCAAAGGAAATTGAATCTTATTTTTGGGGTTTTGGAAGAGATATTTGTACTAAAACAGAATACTAACACTGGAAGTAGCTTTTCCACTATATCTTACTTCGTTAACTAGAGAAAGGTGAATTATCAATATTTGGTTCTTAAGCTCCTTTACTTCAGTCTTAATTTTAGCCAATTATACTTTTAATTCTAAACCTATATCAGTAATATAGTTTAATTGAGGTGCTATTGGAGAAAGGCATTCCGGTAAGTGAACAATATGTGAATAACTTGTTTAGAGCAAGCAGGTGATGTTTCTAGCATTAATCACAGTTAAACACGGTTAATTAGCTTAACTAATCATTAATTAGCTTGATTATCTTAATTATTTTTGGTCACGTGGCTCTGATACCAGTTCAAAGAGGGCCTCGAATAGTACTTATAAGAAAAATTTCACATGCAAAATTTTTGGATTTTCGAAAGTAAGTTTTTAAGGATTTGGGCTAAAATGCAAATATGAAAAGTTTAAGGGCTTAAAAAGAAAATGCAAATAGTGAATGGTCCCTTTAAAATAGTTTTTACAAAATATTGTCCCTTTTAAATATATTCTAATAACATGGTCTCTAGTTATAATTTCCACACAAAGTCGGGTATCTAACAGTGATTTTTCTTAATCAAAGAGACTTGCAATAACTCTCATTTATTACTAATGAAGTAGGTGCAACAAAAACCAAAGTTGCTAACTCTGTGTGTCACATATTCAATTTGGTTTTCCAGTGGCTAGGTACATTGAATGTTGTACTTCATTAAAGTATGTGCAAGCATTCTTTTCACAATTTTATAAATAATGACAATGGTAGACAAAAACATGATTTGCTGTAAATCACATACTTTACATTTCAATCATCATCCGTTTATATCAGAAGGCAATAGTAGGACCCTCATATTTTGCACAACCACACACACTGTCCATGCTCTCCAACACAATCATGATATATACGATGGATAAGTCATAGTTTACCATGCTGAACATGTCATTGCCAGCAGGTAAATAATTACGGTGCGGTGCATTCAAAGGAATAGAATAAATACTGCAATCTACTTTCTCCGTCATGCAACAGGTATAGAATCATTGGTGGTTTTGTATTCGTCCCATTTGGAAACAAATATGTTGTGCGCATATTGCTAACCACATACACGACTTATTGTTGGAAATTTAGTTGATGTGTTCCCCATAGTAACTGCTCCTTTAATCTCCCCACCATTCCAATGCCCATGACGTCCAACACGTTCGGCAATGAGCATGGATTTGATGTACCTACTTATATGCTTGCTATTAGTTGGATTAAAGGTACGCACTTCATTTCTATGGACAATCTACCTTTGAAGTCTTTTATAGACTTCTCCGTACGTTCATGGGACATCTTCGATGGTCTTTGGTGTGAATTTTTATAGTTTTAAAAACCCGATTTACTTGCAAGTACACAAGGTAATTATAGAACAATGAGTATTCCGAGGTTGTGTCCTACCGAGAACGATAGCAATTTTAAATTTTACTTTTTTCAATTGGTCAACAGAATAGAATTGGATGAGGAGAGTAACAATAATAACAGAAAGAAAAGAATGAGAATGAGAGAGAAATAAACATTAATCAATTAGTAAAGGGAGATTAATCTAAAGAGATACTAGGATTTCGATTTCAACAAAACCTTAATATTGACTTGCAAAATTCAATTGGGGTTTAATTAACCTCTTCAAAACTTTTAAGCTACAAGCTTAAGATCGATAGAAAAAATGAATTGTAGTTATTAATAAACAAATTCAACTAGTAGTTACATGAATTATTTAATTTAGACATAATTCATCTAATTTCCAGTCTTGTTTCATCAATCAATAACTAAAATTTAAACGTGACTGCATAATTATTATATTAGCCAACAAGGTCTAATATGAAGAAATGAGATAGTAAATTAATCAATTGTAAAACAATATGTATAGACAATCAAAATAAATTGCATAATAAATTAAAAGCAATTAAATAACTCAAAAGAGACAATAATATTAACCCCAATTGAAATTAGAAAAATTTACAAAATGAGTCAAGGATCCATCTTAATCCTAGCTAAACAGTGTAGTCAATCATAGGTAGAGAAAATACCATTAAAATTAGAATAGTTATATTTTAACTAATGATATATTTCAATCCCTATAACCAAACTTTGATATTTTTGCTAAACAAGATTTCGCACAATCAAAGATCAACTCTCTAATTAGGCTCACAAATGAGATGAACGAAAAGAGGAAAGATAGCCAAAATAGCTTATTTTCTTCTAATTCTCTCAACTCAAATAATTTTGCCTACTACAATCTCTTTCTCTCTAATTACTGACAATGGAAGGAAGAGAAGCGTAAAAAAAATGAAGAATGGGATGAATGAATTATGACAAATTGATGCCTCTTACCTCTCTATTTATAATAGAATTTGTTCCTCTTCCTTCTCCATTTTCATGCAAATCTACTACTTTTATTCCCGAAACAGTAGCTAAATATCATCCACATATTCTAATTGGAACAAGTACAACATGTTAAATCAATGGCTGATTTTACTTCAGCAACTAAAATCATGTTGGACCACTAGATTCATGAAGGGAGAGCGAGAAACATAAGGCTGGGCGCCACATGGCCCCCATCATGCTTGAAATTCCGAGTTTATACTTGAATTCTTCTTTGTCTCGCCTCTTATCTTCAAAGACAAAATATGCATTATTTTTATTTAATATATGACTCAAAAACTTCAAAAAAGGTATAAAATAGAGAAAAAGAACTACTCATAAAAATATGAGTAATCAACTCCCCCCACATCAAAACTTTGTTAGTCCTCATGCAAAGAATGCATATATTCAGTCGATCAAGTAAAACAAGATTTAAGGAAGACAATTAGAGAATCCAACTATGTGTATCCGCTAAATCATAGAGATCAACTCACTACTAACCCGCAAGCCTATTATCAAACATTTCCAATTTTAAGCAACTTCATGGGCCAAGACTAAAGCAAATTAAGTACTCAATGTCAAACATGTGACAAACCATAAGCAGAAGACTTTACCCCGCACAGAAAACACAAGAGTAAAGATTAAGTCCCCAATGCCAAACCAATTTATTAGTTTTCTTTTTCTTCTTTTTTTTTCAATTCTCACTTGATTCCATGTGTTTCTTGTTCTGGGTTATAAAGATATGGATAAAGATGACACCCAGAGAAACAATTAGTACATATTCAGACAATTAAAGATATGAATAAAGATAGAACCTGAACATTGGTACTGGACTCGAAACTTAATTTGATTCAATTTATTTCTCAATCAACAATTTAGGAAGGCAAATGGGGAACTCAACACTTATTTCATACTTATTATGCTATTGAAAATGGGGTTCATCTTATACTCAAAATCAGCTACAGTTCAACAAGAACACAGTAAAAATTTTGGTCATTAACTAGTTAAAAATAAAAATATTCTCCAATTGGCACGGGTCACATGAATCACATCAACGTAACCAAGAGGTGAACATACATAATCAACTTTCTAGTCTCTTCTTAACATCAAGTTCACAAAAATTTTCAATTTTCCTCAAAGAAATTTTTATTTGTCTCCCCCCACACCTAAAACAATTATAAAGAAAGAGATGGAGAAAAGAACAACACAACCTGCTAGCATGAGGAAGGCACTTGTAATCACTCCCAAGGAGCTATCTCCAAATGAGCCTTTGAAACCATCACTAACCACAAAATTCAAAACCAAGTGAAGTACCACATCTAGGACATAAATGGACCTTGACCAAAATGGAAAGAAATAAAATAAAATACAATGGAAAAACTCAAATTTACCTAAACAGATTTGGTTGCCTCCCAATAAGCGCTAAGTTTAATATCTTCAGCCAGACAAGGTTCCATCCATTAATCATAGTAGATCGGGCCTATTAGATTGATGGATTCAATCAAACCAGGATCAATTTCATTAGTCACAATAGGTTTCAGACGTTGACAATTGACAGTAAGAATACAACCATCCTAGGGATCCAAATTTTTGATTGCTCCAGAAGGAAACACTTATTAGACTCCAAAAGGACCATCCCATCTAGATCTCAACTTGCCAGGAAATAGCTTGAGCTTAGAATTAAAAAGCCAAACCTTTTAGGTTCAAAAGATTTTTTAGAAATCTTCTTGTCATGAAAAATCTTGGTTTTGGCTTTATAAATCTTTACATTTTCATAGGCTTCATTGCACAATTCATCCAATTCATTTTAGTTGAGGCCTACTACTAGAACCTGCCTGTTTTATATCAAAATTAAGAGCTTTAATAGCCCAAAAAGCATGGTGTTCTAACTTAACTGGCAAGTGATAGGGCTTACCGAAAAGGAGTCGGAAAGGAGATATCACTATAGGGGTCTTATAAGCAGTGCGATAGGCCTACAGAGCATCATTCAATCTCAAAGACTAGTCTTTTCTATCGAGTTGAACCGTTTTCTCAAGTATAGATTTAATCTCACGATTAGACATCTCAACTTGATCGCTAGTCTAAGGGTGATACGGAGTAGCTATTTTATGAGTCACAAAATATTTTCTAAGTAAAGTCTCATAAGATCTGTGACAAAAATGACTACTCCTATCACTAATAAGAGTTCTAAGGGTTCCATATCGATAAAAGATGTATTCTTTCACAAACTTGACTATAAGCTTATGGTCATTGGTCCTAGTAGCTAGAGCCTCCACCCACTTTGACACATAATTGACGGCCATAAGTATGCAAACAAAGCCGAAAGATGAGGGAAAGGGACCCATGAAATCAATGCCCCATACATTAAATATCTCAACAATCAAAATAAGGGAAAGGAGTATTATATCACGACGGGAAAAGGCACCTGTGCATTGACAGCACTCACAAGCAAGACAGAAATGGTGAGCATCTCTAAACAGAGTGGACCAGAAGAACCCACTTTGTAGGACTTTAGCAGTTGTCCTACGTCCTCCAAAGTTACCACCACAAGCATAAGAGTGACAAAAGATCAATACGTTATAAATCTCACTCTCAGGGACACATTTGTGAACCACTTGGTCTGGAGAATATTTAAAAATAGGGATCTCCCCAACAGTAATATCTTACTTATAAAAAGAACCTATCTTTCTCTTGTTTAGACCAGTGGGGAAGAATTTTACCAGTGGAAAGATAGTTCACAATAGGAGCAAACCAACGGAGAGGGGTATGTGACATAGCAAACAATTGCTTATCCGAAAAATGGTCAGAAAATCCCACTAAATCATTAGTATACTCAATGAAGATCCTAGATAAATGGTCTGCAACCAAATTTTCAGAACCCCTTTTATTTTTAATCTAATGGTTAAATTCCTATAGCAACAAAATCAACCTAATGAGTCTAGGTTTGGCGTCATTCTTAGCCAATAAATGTCTCAATGCAGCATTGTCAGTAAATACAATCACTTTTGAACACAAAAGGTATGAACGAAATTTGTCAAGTGCAAAAACAACAGCTAGCAACTCTTTTGAAGTGGTAGAATAATTCTTTTGAGCATCACTTAGAGTTCTACTAGCATATTAAATGACATGAGAAATTTTTTTTCACCCTTTGACCCAAAACAGTCCCGACAACGAAATCGGATGCATCGCACATAATCTCAAATGGTTGAGAGAAATTAAGGGGTTGCACAATAGGAGCTGACACCAACAAAGATCGAAGCTTTTGAAAAGCCTCCACATAAGACCGATCAAACTCAAAAGGAGTATCTTTAAAAAGGAGGCTGGTAAGTGTGCGAGCCACTTTGATAAAGTCCTTACTAAATCTCCTGTAAAATCAATCGTGGCTAAGGAAAGATATGACCTGCTTCACAGAAGTAGGAACACACAAATGAGAGATCAGATCAATCTTAGCTTTATTAACCTCAATTCCCTTCTCAGACACTCTATGAACCAATACAATCCCTTCTTGTACCATAAAATGACTCTTTTCCCAACTCAAGATAAAATTTACTTCTTCACATCTTTTCATCACAGTAGATAAATTAATAAGACATTCATCAAATGACAAACCAAAAATAGAGAAATCATTCATAAACACCTCCATAAAACTATCACTGTAATTAGAAAATATAGCCATCATGCATCTTAGGAATGTGAAAGGTGCATTACACAATCCAAAGGGCATCTTCCTATAGGCAAATGTACCTGAAGAGCTTGCAAAGGTGGTTTTCTCTTGGTCCTCGGGATAGACAAGTATTTGATTGTAACAAGAATACCCATCTAAGAAACAGTAAAAACTTTGTCCAGCTAATTTTTTCAGAATTTGATCAATGAAGGGGATGAGAAAGTGGTCTTTTCTAGTGACATAATTTAGCTTTTTGTAATCAATGCACACCTTCTAACCCGTGGTCTGTCTAGCAGGAACTAGCTCACCATCATTATTTTGCATCACAGTTATGCCAGATTTCTTAGGGACTACTTGAACTAGTCCAACCCATTGACTATCAGAAATAGGGTAGATGATACCTGCGTCTAAAAGTTTTACTACATCTTTTTAGACAACCTCTTTCATATGGGGGTTCAATCTTCGTTGGATTTGCCTAACAGGTTTAGCATCGTCTTCTAAGTGAATTCTATGCATGCAAATAGTAGGAGTAGTCCCTTTCAAATCAGCAATCGACAACCCAATAACACCGTTATGTTCAGTTAGACACGAATCAACTCTCTCTTCTGACCACAGGACGAGAGAGAAGAGATGATGATAGGTAGGGTCTCTTTGGGTCCTAAAAACACATACTTAAGTGATTAAGAGAGAGGTTTCCACTCAAGTTTGGGTGGAAGATAACAAAAGGTGGTATAGGAGAACCAACCAAAGGGGGAAGAGGTTCATAATTAGATACCCAAGAGAAAGACTCAAGATAAGGTGTGGAGTTAAGATTAGAATCCAACTCACCTGTTGTACTTCCTAAGTCGAACAACCCCAAATTCCCAAGGGAAAGACATATATTCCCAAGGGATCTTTGTTCAAAATAGCAGGTAAGACCTCTTCAAACATTTCATCAATCACATCAATAAAAAAACATTCAGATTCATCTTCAAGCATAGGTTAAGAAGAAGCCTTAAAAATATTAAGCCTAACCCTCATATTAAGAAGAAGCCTTAAAAATATTAAGCCTAACCCTTATATTCATAATTGAGACATCCATTATTCCTGATCTACAGTTAACAGTGGCATTAGTTGTAGCTAGGAAGGGACGTCCTAAAATGATAGAGATTTGCTTAGAGGCATGATGAGGGTCCATATTAAACACATAACAAAGTCAATAGGAAAACGACCTTTATCAGTTTGAATAAAGATATCATCTATTCACCCCCTTGGAGTCCTTACTGACCTATTAGCAAGGTAAAGGGTACAGTTAGACAGTTTCAATTCACCCAACCCCAGCTCTAGGTGCACAGAGTATGGTATCAAATTAACACTAGAACCTAAATCTAAGAGCGCTCTTTCAATTTTATGATTACCAATAAACCATGAAATAGTGGGAACACTAGGATCTTTCAGCTTAGATGGAGTGTCCTGTTTTAAAATAGAGCTCACTTGTTCACTTAGAAAAACCTTTTGGAACTTATCATCTTTAGATTTTCTTTTAAAAGTGCACATATCTTTAAGGAATTTCGCATAAGCAGGGATTTGTCCTGTTGCTTCGAAAAGGGAAAGATTGACCTTGATTTGCTTAAAGGTCTCTAGTATATCCTCTTTGTGTTTGTCTTTCCAAGAAAGGAAAGATGTATCCAAAGTTTGAGCGTAAGAAACCCTTGACTTGTATGTCCCAACAACAGACACATTAGAGGGAGGGGGTGATGCACTCTCAATTTAACAGTCAGTCTCATTGGTCTTTGGTCTTTCCTTTTTATCATGTTTCTTCTCACTCACTTTGTTATCTACTTCCTTACCTCCCTCTAAGAACTATAATAGCTTTCAATTATTCAAATTGTTGGCTTTTAGGGTTCTCTATAGGGTAGCTCAGAAGTTTTTCTTTTTCTCTTTTACATACAGCTATGGCTAGTTGCCCCAACAGGGTTTCTAACTTAGCTATAGATTATGAATGAAAATCTACAATTTACATTTTAAACTCAATTGCTTGGACCCTAGTATTCACATTTTAGACCGCAGAAGTGAGGGGATTACCTTATCTAATTCCGAGCTCATAGATAGAGGTGGCGAAGATGGTGAATGGGCATACCTTTGGTTCTGAAAACCAGGAGGTTTAGGTCTACTAAACTGGGCTTGTGGGTTCTCCACATTTTGAGACCTCCAAGAAAAGTTAGGATGATTCTTGTAACCATGATTATAAGCATTCGAGTAAGGATTATTAGTTGGACAAAATCCTTGGGCAGCATTCACTTGTTCATTTACAACATCAGATGGAGCAACAGGACACTCAAAAAAAGTATGCATGTGACTAGCACAAATTGAACACACATCTTACATAGAAGAGGAATTAGCCATTTTGTTCATGCACAACATTTGATCAAATTTCCTAGACAAAACATTAACTTTACTAGAAAGGTCAATCGAATGTGAAACCTCATAAATCCCCCCTCTACTTCCTAATTGTCTAGGTAAGTCAGAATGTGAGGAAGTGGCATGTAAATGTGAATTCTTACTTAAATGTTCAAATATCTCCCAAACTTCTATAGGAGTCTTATACAAAAAACTACCACCACATGATGCATATACCATCTGCCTATTGTGTTTATCTAAACTAGATTAGAAACTCTGAATGAGCTGCCATTGAGGAACCTCATGGTGAGGGCAACTTCGTAGCAATTCTTTAAATCTTTTCCAACTTTCATGCAATTATTCATTTTTGTTATATAAAAAAGTGGTTATGGCATGTCTTAAAGTAGTCAATTTACCAATAGAGAAAAACTGTTTCAAGAATTCCTTTTACATTTAGTCCCAAGTGGTGATATTTGATTTAGTACCCAACTAAGGGCCTGTTCTTTTCGTAGGTAAATTGGGATTGGTAAAAAGGTGAAGCAGGTTAAGGTAAGTTGAAATATGTTGAGGTGGGTTGAAGTAGGTTGAAGTGAGTTGAGGTAGGTTGAAGTGGGTTGAATTTTTTTTATGTGGTAAATTGAACTTGGTTAAAATAATGAAAGTGGATTGAAATGGGTTGAAGTAGGTTGTAGTAGATTGAAGTGGGTTGAAGTGGGTTGAGGTTGGTATTTTAGAATTGACCCATGAAAAGAACAGGGCCCAAGCTTTCAAATAGAAATGAAAAAGCTCCAATCAAAAAGCATCGTTAGTAATATTATTTAAGAAGACGGTGGAACATATCTGCAAAAATGCATCATCATGCTTAAAAAGGTTTTCAGACTCTAGCCCATAAAAGGCATGAACATTTGGATTATGGAATGGTGAATCATAAGTGGCAAGAGTGAAATACTCCCTAAGTTGCTTAGGTAGTGGGGTTTGTTCTTCAGCCATATTTTTCTTAGAGTCTCGTTTCTTTACTCTTATTTTACTAAGGGTACATTTAATTTCAGGATCATATTCCTCAAAATCTAAAAATAAAGAGCGTCCACCAAGCATATAAAACCATAAGCAATCACAAAAATAACATGAAACATCGACACAATAACCACCAAACAATGTAAGAAGGAAAAAAAGAGGGAGAAGGAGAAAAAAATAAATAAATAAATAACTAAAAATAAATAATGAAATAAAATGAAATAAAAGAAAGAACAAAGGGAAAAAAAGAAAAAAAAGAAAAAAATAAAAGACAATAATAAACGAAATAAAAGGGAAAGGGTTGAATTGGTACTAAAGGGAAATAACATAAATAAACAAAATAATAAAAAAATTAGAAATAAAAGAGTCAGATTAGATTTGAAGGGAACAGGGAGAACGAAAATAAAATGGTTAGATCAGGAGAGAATAAGGAATAAAATGAAATAAAATACAATTTAAAAAAATAAATAAAAGGGATGGGGAGAAAAGAAATAACTAGTTAGTGATTAGCGAGTTAGACTAAGCGTAAATGAGAAGGGGAAAAAAATAATAATAAAAAGAATCACAGGAAAAGAAAATTCAAAATTACTATTCGTTCCCTGACAACGGCGCCAAAAATTTGTTGTGGATTTTCATAGTTTTAAAACCTGATTTACTTGCCGGTGCACAAGGTAATTGTAGCACAGCAAGTATTCCGGGTCCCATGGAGAATGATAGCAATTTTTATTTTACTTTTGTGCATTATTTAACGAAATAGAATCGGATGAGGAGAGTAACAATAATAACATAAAGAAAAGAATGAGAATAAGAGAGAAATAAACGTTAATCAATTAGTAAAGGGAGATTAATCTAGAGAGATACTAGGATTTTGATTTCACCAAAATCCTTAATATTGACCTATAAAATTCAATTGGGGTTTAATTAATATCTTGAAAACTCTTAAGCTACAAGCTTAAGACCAATAGAAAAAAAATGAATCGTAGTTATTAATAAACAAACTCAACTACTAGTTACCATGAATTATTCAATTTAGACATAATTCATCTAATTTCTAGTCTTGTTTAATCTATCAATAACCAAAATTTTAAATGCGATTGCATAATTATTATATTAGTCAACAAGATCTAATATGAAGACATGAGATAGCAAGTTAATCAATTGTAAAACAACATGTATAAACAATCAAAATAAATTACATAATAAATTAAAATCAATTAAATGATTCAAAATTATAAAATAAAAAGAGACAATAATATTAACCCTAATGGAAATTAGAAAAATCAATAAAGTGAGTCAAGGATCCATCTTAATCCTAAATAAACAACGTAGCCGATCATAGGTGGAGAAAATATCATTGAAATTAAAATAGTTATATTTCAACTAATGGTATATTCCAATCCTATAACCAAACTTTGATGTTTTTACTACACAAAATTTCACACAATCAAAGATCAACTCTCTAATTAGGCTCATAAATAAGATGAAAGAAAAGAGAAAAGATAGCCAAAATAGCTTATTTTTTTCCTAATTCTCTCAACTCACATAATTTTGCCTACCACAATCTCTCTCCCTCTAATTACTAACAATGAAAGGAAGAGAAGCGTTCAAAAAAAAAAAAAAAATGAAGAATGAGATGAATGATTGATGATGAATTGATGTCCCTTGCCTCTCTATTTATAATGAAATTTGCTCCTCTTCCTTCTCCACTTTTCATGCAAATCCACTAGTTTTATTTCCAAAATAGCAGCTGAATATCTTCCACATCTTCTAATTAGATCAAGTCTAACATGTTAAATCAGTAGCTGATTTTACTTCAGCAACTAAAATCATGCTAGGCCACTAGCATCATGAAGGCAGAGAGAGAAATGTGAGGTTAGGTATGCTGCGTGACTGGACCGCCACATCATGCTTGACATACCGAGTTTATGCTTGAATTCTTCTTTATCTCGCTTCTTACCTTCAAAGACAAAATATGCATTATTTATACTCGAACTACGACTCAAAGACTTCAAAAAGGTATAAAATAGAGAAAAAATTACTCATAAAAATATGAGTTATCAACCTCTCACGTCAACGATTGCGCAACCTCAGGTGCATGCTCCCATCATTGGTGCATGTCCCCGCACAGATCCTAATTGTAAGGGAGTTCAACCATACATGGAGTGAAGAACAAGGTACATCAGCGTGGAACGATGGTCAGTCCCTCTTATAAATTGAAGAGGTAAGTTCAAATGAAGGCATGGTATAGTTGTTCGACATGGATCCCATCCCACAACCATCAATCACCCCATTAAGGACATTTACTGTACAACAATATGTAATGACACAATGGCTAGACTGATGACACATGCATGCACATCCTAAAATAACGTTGACTTGGGGTCATAGGTGGACATAATCTCCTCACCCATAGAAGAAGGCAACGACATCAAATACACCGAGCAAATAGTCCTTACCAAGTCACCTATTGGCATCCCTCCCCGAGTCAGCTACTCCCACCCGAGTGATGTTTGAAGTACAATTTGGAATTGTAGAGGGATTGCACAAGCATCTTTGCTTCTTTTCACCAAAATCTAAAGGGCTTACTGTTAGTGAGCCGTGCAGTCGTTACTGTAGTTACGGATATAAGGGTCGGAGACGGAAATGCAAGGGAGATATTGCGTAAAACAAGAATGAACTATGGTTTCACAGAGCCCACCAGCTTCATTGGTGGAGTTTGTCTTCTATGGGACTCATCAAAAGTACTCTTGGTGCCCCATAGGTTCGAACCCATGCATCATGGCAAAGACCCCCGGTTTGCTTTGACAATGGCTGCACATATCCAAGGGAGCCATTTGTAGTAATCAACTGGCTTTCCAGGCGCCATAATGCGCATGTATTCTCTCGCCCTCCATGATTGCATATATGTCAATCGAATCCCCAACTCCAAATCCAAATCTTGCATAATGTCTCTGGAGGAATAATCAAGACACAACCGCACTTTACCCTCAATGAGGTGGGCGAGAAGTTCGGCTATAACATGTCGTCTTCTCCAAACACCCATTTAACACTGCTCCCCAACACTATGTTTACGCTAGCATCTAAAATCTTTTATAGACATCACCTATGTGTTCTTCCAACTTCTGACACATACGTAGAAATGAAAGTCCATTGCATCGCACCTCACCACAATTCTTTGCTTACAACTCCTCTCAAACTGGTAGCTGAAGTGGTTCACAATTGCAAACTTGTAGATCATTTGTCGAAAAGCTTTTGCAGATTGAAAGATCTATCCCACTCTCCTGATTAATTTCTTCCCTGTGCTCAACTTACGGTAATAGCTTTGCACTTGCAGCCTTGATCATGCCCAAATGCTGTCACTTTCGTTATTCCCTTTATCACACCCTCTTCCTTTTGGTGCCTTCATCACCCCCTCTTTCTGTTGTCTCCTCATCACCCACTTCATCTGATGCCACGAAGATCTTATCATCATTAGATAATTCAATGATTTCCCCTCCTAGTTTTAGTTTTCTTTATGGGTGATCACCAATACATCCATCCCTTTCACTCATCAGTGACCTGCAATTTCAAGGAAAGCAACAAATAAGTCACTCATTCTCATAAACAACATTAAGTAATGTAGTTCAACATATAAGTCTTTATAGATAACCCACATTTTCAGTCATGCTTGTTTGCTATGTCTCTTCAAACCCTCTTACACAGTAGCATCACCGTTCATCCTACTTGTGGTGCAAACCACGACATGTTCACAAGTGTGCGTTCCTCCTTCGCATGCTGCACCAGTCTTCCATGCTCACCTCCTTGGTCCATTATTGCAACCCGTATACCAATACACGTGCTCATAATTTACCTTGAAAACTATCCTCACATCCATATCCCCCTCTACTGCCACTAATATTTGACTGTCGTACTTCAAACTGTACCATATTTTCTGCTCAGATAAATCACTACCTATAATCTCCGTTGCCATTCTTTGCACCTCCTCCACCCTCATCCCCTCCTTCACCACAAAATATTTCCTTGACCCTCCCACATGTGTTACTTTTCCATCTTGACCTTCCTCTAACTCCCCCCATAACACATAAACAACTAGTTCTCTCCCCCTACCACTGTCTGCCACAACAGTACCATCTACATCCATTTCTAATAAATGTTACAACCACTACTATCGTACTAGTCACTCCCCTTGATATCTTTCCAATTTCCCTGCATGTCATACAATGATAGATTTTTTTCCATCGCAAACAATATTGCGTCATTAACTCCACAGAAGTAGCTTACATAGTCCCCACCCCTACTGCTCTCAGTGTACCTTAGTACCTATTCAATACACTATATCTACCATGGTAAACAATACACATTTCCCAGGTTTACTAGCACCCTGTTATTGGTCAATGTTGGTGAGTACAACATGATCACCCCTGGAAACACAACATCCCCCTATTTTATCCCACTACATTCGCCCCCCAGTGACCCATACAATTGGGTTTATACAACTACTACTACTATGCTACTCTGGTAAACATTGACCAACAACATGACATATATTCAACCACAAACATTTACCATTCATACAGCCAAAAGCAATGACAACAACGTCATTCCACATATCAAACCTTTACATTTACAACCATTTTTCATATACCTGTTGTTTACCAAGTTGATCGCAGCCATCTACCCACATCAGATGTTCGAAATCCTTCATCCTTCAAGTTCATGGCTCACCTTCGTCGTCACGAATCCACGATCAGCAAACACTACAAACTCAGGTCCTGCTTCCCCCTGCACTTTATCAGATGAACAGCTATGCACCTTGCGTCACCCAGTTCTTTTCCCACAACAACGAATTGTTGATGAAATTCGAGCCAGACTTCCTTCAATTTTGAAGAAAAATTGCTCACGTACAGAGAGATTGAGAATTAGATTCAGCTATGGAGGGAGACAAGTTTAGACAAACCCTCGAATTGGGACGAGATGTAAATCATTTAAGGTTTCTGTAGAGAAAGAGAGTGAGCAATTATATAGAGAGACAGTGATGAATTTATCATTAAGGATAATTTGGTAATTCAATTAGCTTTTGGTTTTTCAATCACATGTCTTTCTCTCCAAAATCAACACAAATTGTTGCAAAAAAATATGTTGGTTGAAGGCATGTTAATGTTTAACCTACATGTAATTTTTCCCTTCTTTTTGTGAAGTTTCTATGAAATTTAGTTTTTTTTTGGGGCTGAACAAGAAGCCTTTTTTTTTTAATTTAAAAGTTACTGTATTTTAGGAGAATGGGAGAAAACAGGGGATATTTTCTCTCTCATCTCTCTCCCTATCTATATCCACCACCTAAAAGCCGTTGAAGGATAATGGTGAAGCCAATAATGCCTATATGAATAAAGGGTTTCAATTAACGTCTTCAAATATGTTCATCTTGTCCAGCCTCCTCAAGTTGAATTCATCAAAAACTTTACACAGAACAAACATGTAAAATAAGAGAGTATCTTTTACCTCCTCGTAATGTGAAAGATAGACTTGCCTTTGAATTGCAGAGTTAGATTCAACAAAATTAATGTAAATTTTTAGATTATGCCCCTCGTAATTGTCTCCTAAATTTATGCCTTTATTCTTGCACTTCTTTCTCTATTCACAAATATACATAGAGGGAGGAGATAAGAGTTTTTTTTTTTTAACCCTTTTTTTGCCCGGGGGGGTTGTAAAATAAAACGTGACTTTAGACTCTTACTTAATTTCTTTTGGTTTTATTTTAAGGGAGAAATTTTTTAATAAACTTAATCATATCTAAGCAAAAGTATAAAAATTTCGGAAGGATATTTCGTTACATATTTAGCAGTGTTAGAGTAACCAATTTAAACCCTTCATATAAAAAGTTTAGCAACTAAATTAGAAATCGAGATACTTTAAACACTAGTTTATTATTTACTCTTGTCACCTTTGAGCTAGAAGAAACAAATTAAGCTCAAAAATGAACACCGACTCCTCATAAGCGCAAGGAACAAGGACACTGATCCAATAAAATACGGCAACTTAACCAACGAACTAGGCACAAGCCAATCCATACAATCTTCTTCAAAGGAAGCTCCAAAAATCTAAACAAGGGTGTCAAGTGTAATAATTTTTTATTAGTATTAAATGGTAATAAACAGTAGCAGATCTAGACATCTGGATCAAGGGTGTCCACCAACTAACATTCATTGCCATATGTACTAAAACAAAATCTAAACAATACACGAGATATTATAATAATTTACTATTACAACTATTCTTCATGGTTTTTTATATTCAAAAATCGATATATGAGAGAGTCATTAGAAATTGTGTCGAACACAACTTTCTCCATGTAATGAACCAAAAAATCGTTCAAATATTGAGTCATTGACATGAATCACTAATAATATTAGACGCACCCTCATTTCTCCCATCTTTAGGACACTCATTAGTACTTAATAATCTCCATTGACACTTACATGATTTTTTTCTTCAACCTTTTCAAGTTATTTCCTTTTCAGGTATCGAAAAATGGAATTACATTGATCCATATTAAACTGGACAAAAAAATAAGAAAAATGAGATAAGTTCAATAGAGAGATAATAACCTAAATGTAAAATTAAGTTCAGCTAAGAAAACAGATTTCAGGAACCTAATAAATTGCAAACAGGCATAATACTCGTCGTGTTTCAGTATATTTCCACAACACATCTCATATTTCACACATGGACTTTCACAAATTCTCATATTTCAATTTTCACAAATTCACTTCTACAAAATCGTGGCCAAAGACACGGAGATGGGACATAATTGGAACAATTGCAATTTGCAAAAGGACATAATCAAGCAACTGGAATTATTCAGAAGTGAATTACTCAGATTCTCAGAAGCAAATACCTTAGAATAGAGTAAGATGGCCGAATCTGGAGGCGACGATAACGGAGCATTTGTAGGAAGCTGAGGACTAGGACAAAGAAAATGGATGAATTGGAGAAAGGACGCTGCATTGAAAGCAAAACAAGAAATTAGGTTAACATATTAAAAATTGAAAATTGAAACCCAAACTAAGTGATTTGAGTAAACGGTGGAGATTGGGAGGCCCGAGGAGGCTTTGACATTGGGAGGCCGGAGGAGGCTGGCAGGTGACTTGTGGGTTGAGGTCATCAATGTACAACAATGGAGATTTAAGTTTGCAATATTTGTGAAATTTGACTTCTGTGTGTTTTCACGTGAGAAAGTGACAGATGTTGGGGGGGGGGTGGTTTGGGAGAGAGAATTCATTAATTGAATTTAGATGAATAAACTAATGACCTGCATTTATTGGGGGAGAGATGGACATCGGAATAAATTACTTTTATTATTTTCTCATATCCCCATGCCTTCAGAATTTTTGGAACGCAATACTCACCTTTTTATATAAGTGTGTACATAATTAGATACATAGATATGTACCATAGAATTTTTGTCATGGCTCTTTTCTGGTGTACTTTTCATTAAAAAATTAGAATTGCTAGTATTTGGATAATTGGGCCAATTGGATACTTGAATTTATGGGTGTCCATAATTTTTTGCTATTTTTAAAGGTGTCTATATATATCACACATAACCTTTTTAAAGCAGCTTGTTAGACATTTTTTTGGTCATGAACACCACTAGCCTCCACTAAGATCCGCATTGGTAATAAATCACATGCTTTTGCTTTTTTTTTTTTTTTGAATATGAATGAAGCGCAAAGATCAATATAGGTGGGATTTGAACCCAAGCTTCTGAGAGTAATTCCCAACAACTTCATCAGCTAGATAAATTGATACTCACAATCACATGCTTTTGCTTTAGAAGACGTTTAGGTAGCATGCAATAAGCATTTTGCTCTTTTTTTAGAACTAATAATTGCTATGACAATGACTAGTAGGGTAAGATTCAAGATAGTGCCAATGGGCAAGATACAAAAGACAACTTGTAAGCAAATTCATGGATAAAAAAAATAAATCAAAGGGGACCATTAAACAACAGAACAACTGAAAGATAAATTCTAAACTTCTGCCGCTCCAAGTAATAGTTGACGACCGCATTCTGCTTCAACCGTAAATGAATTTTGGATGTTGCCTTGACTTGGACTTATGTGTCACCTCACGAAGACAGAAGAATTCTTGTGGGTCATCTCTTCAATAGTCTTGTTGCTTGTTCTAAATTTGTAGACTTCATTTGCATCAATTTAAATTTTGTTGAAAGTTTACCGGTCCATTTTGACTAATTTATTTGATCTTTTATTTTTACATCATGTTGGTATTTGTTGGAAAATTTAGGACGTACCTTAGAAATGCAGAAGTGTAGGAATCTGCTGCTCGGGAATCGCCCACGAATATTGTGAACCGGATTGACAGTGGCTACTAGAGTCACCATATAGCGTCACACCCCAAACCCGAGCCTGATTGATGGTGAGGCTAGCGTGAGAGAAGGGAAGAGGGAATTAGGACTAATGTTTTGGGTTTCTGCCACTGATACCGAATCAAGCCGCTAAGCCCTTTATAAATAGCGGCACATAGCTGGTAACCGATAACGGTTAGCTAATGGGAACTTTAATGGGCATGATTAATACGTAATTAATCATCTGTAACTGCCCAATTAATAATGTGACCGTTACACTTAGTCAACAGTATTGAAATGGTGTAATTTTAATTAATGTATTGGGATTTCTGAAGCCCTGCTTCAACAACAGATGATTGATTTCTGAAGCCGCTGCTATTGGAATTTGTGGCTTTCATTCATAAGCTGGTTTTTTTGACCTCCATCTTTCCCTATTATGTATTGGGAATCATGCTCAGGAAGAAAAGCTTGAACACAATAACATTCAATGTCGATCAAATCAAAGAATAACAATGTCTGACAACAAATGCTCAACAACCCACAATAGAAAGATAAAATACACTAGAGGACCCAAGTAGGGTCAAAGACACAATCATGTTTTTCACAAAGTATCAGTAATGTTGTTGATATGTGGCTCCAAATGCTGATCTCCATGACTCATCGTCATCTGGCTCGGTGAACACACTCGTAGGTTCTGCCTCCGCCATGGGTTCATCAAAACGTATAGGCTGTAATGCAGATTCTGGCAGTTTGCTCTCAGCCATGTAGTGTTTCATTGTCACCATTTCCATCTTGTGTTTGTTCTTCATTTTCTCCATTTGCTTCCTCAAATTCTCATTCTCTTGCTGAACATCACTTAGATTTGTCTGCAACAAAACACAAGCAAACTTCAATATGATAACACAAGCAAACTTCAATATGATTGCTGGAGTATATCAGTTTTATCCATTTCAAATTTGGCATTTCGATTTCAGATTTTATAATTTCATATAGTACTTAAAGGCTGAGTTCTCTCTGTCTCCTATATTTTGCGAATCTACTGAGAATTTTGCAGCATAAAGGGAGAGGGTCCAAAATATATTCAGTTTCAGGTTATTACTACCATTGTGAGAAAATACCATGTCGTACTTACCTCAGCAAGCGAAGCCGCTTCCTCAGCTTCTCTAAGACGAACAAGAAGTTCACCAGCAGTTTGAACAGCTTCAGCAGTTTCTCTAAGCTGAATTCTAAGGCTCTTGTTCTCCCTTCTCAACCTCTCTCGCTCCTTCTTCTCCTCTGCTCTTATTGCTGAAAGCTCTGCAGCAAAAGCCTTCGCATAACGTGCACCACTGCCCTTTGCTCCTGCCTTCGCAGCTGCTTTCTTGACATCTGTGATCGTCTCCATTATCCTTCGATGACTTTCAGACAAATGGTTAAACTTTTCTTGTAGCTCAGTGAATTGTTCGACAAATCTTACATGGCCTAGGACAGCCCTATGGAGGGCATCATCCAACTCATCCTTGTTCTTCCTCTCTTGTTGCAGTTCCATTTCGACCCTTTCAGCATGCCTACGATGTGATTCAATGTCGATTCTCAGTTCATCGGTCAAGTTAATCCACTCGCTCTCCATCTCAGTCCATCTCTCCCTCTCCTTCTCCAGCTCTTCTGCACTGTTGAAGTGGGAAGGAGTCATACTTTTCCTTAGTTGCATGGACCTTGAAAGCAGTGACGATCTTAGCTTGTCAATGGACTTGTTTGGAGCTGCTTCAGTGTAAGCCTGCAACTTTCTTTTCAAGAATTGAATTTCCATAAGGAGTTCTTCCTTCTCTCTTATGTCAAAAGATCCATTCCCAAGCTTGTAGTTGTCCTTGATTTCACAGGTCTCCTTTATGATTTCGGGCTCCGGATTCTGATCATAATCAGTGCAACCCTTCACATAATTAATAATAAAAGAACTTAGTAGATAATAATACAACTTAATTAAATAACGTGGGATGTTTCAACTAAAATGAAGCTCAGCAGACCTTGTCTTCAACGCCTTGGCTACCATACAAAACAATATCTCTCTCTCCTTTGTTTTTCAATTGTTCTACCTGCACATTTTAAACTAATTCTTGTAATTGTAAGGGCCTCAAATTAAACTTATGCATAAGGTAACGATTTAAGAGCCCCAGGAGAGCAAGTAAAACTTTCTTCTGGTGCTTCCAGTGAGACCTGAACCCACGCTTTATGAGGGGAAAGGTGAGTTGAATACAATTATCTTTAAGGAGCATTCAAACTCCATGAAGCTCTCACAAAAAAATAATACGACATTCATTACCAGATGAATAAGCTCTTCAATTTTGGCTGCCTGCTGATTACATAGTTTCTGGAGCTCCTTTTCTCTGTCGTTGGCTTGAGTGACATGTTCTTTTGAACCCTGAGAGATACAAGACACCCTGTGTCAAACCAGCATAGTCAAGAATCTATGCCCAGGAAGGACCACCCAGTAAGGCATTAAAATCAATTACCTCTTTGTCTGTCATTAAAATCCATGTCTTCAGACTGTCATCAACTTCATTTGGAATGTTTTGGCTCTTTTGACAGCAAGCACATATAAAGGAAGAGGAAGGTGCATCCTGGGACGGCCTCAAATTTGATAATGTTTGAACCGAGGCATTCACCTTGTCAGCAGCTGGAGACGGTTTGAGCATCAAATGCTCAAAGGAGAAAGAAACTAAAGATTTGTTCAATGATGAATTCTGTTGATGAGAATCAATGATCTCTAAGCCTCTTTTTAGGCTTGCAGCCAAGGATTCAGTAGGTCCTGAGAAAATCTTGCTTGATCGCAAAGAGGATGGCATAGCTTCGCTTTCTCTGACTGACTTTCTGGCCACATCGGCAGTCAACTTTGAGCTCTCTGAAACATTATTTCGGTCAGCCAAAAGACTAGATGAATTCACAATGCTTTTCCTTTGAAGATTTTTGAATTTTGGTGACTCAGACTGAAGCGGCTCTTCAAAAAGTGGAGGAAGATGATGCGATGAAGTGACCGAAATACTATGGCCTGCCTGAGCAGAACTGACTTCATCTGGTTCGTGCAAACAATTAGCTTCATGTTCACTAGTGAAGTAACTATCACAACTTCCTTGTTCAGAGGCAAAGTCTCTTGGATTCTCATCACAGGATCGATGTAGTTGGTCAAGTTGCATGCACAGTTCTGTTACGTCATTCTCATCAGCATTGACATCTTCTTCAATATCATTATCTAAGGTGGGCAACATCATCAAGGAGCGGTTAAGGCTTATTCTTAGCTGATTCACACTTTCGCGTACATTTCTTTGAGGCCCAGTTGGGCTAGATTTTAGTTTTGCTCTGATAAGTTCTTCCTACAAAACCAGATATGAGTTTGCTTAATTGTTGTTCTAGAAATCTAGTAATTAGGTAACATATATGAGCTCTGTACCATTAAAATCTGACAGTGATAGAATTAATGATTCAGCATATATACCTTCAGCTGTCGGATCTGATCTGTTAGACCATCCATATCTTCTTCAGTTATCTCATTGACGACTGGTTTATTTTGAACAGATCTTATTATATGCCCGAATCTCAGTATGCTAAGTGTCTCTCCATAGTCTCTGCAATCAAAGATGCAAAAATTAACCAAGTGTTCCTAAGCATATGTCAGTTTGACGTGGAAGTCGCTGTGAGTAAATGTACTACTTGAGGGTCACTTTTTTCTCAAATACTGAGAGCTCCGAGCAAAAAAGGAGGGGAAAGAAAAGCAAAGTTGCATAAATATACTTGATATCAGGAGATACGGTGCAGATGACAGAGAGTTTTGCATTTCCACCAAGTGACTGTTGCAGCAGATGTGTCAAACAGGAATCTCTGTACATCGCATCATCAGGTTGGGTTCCTCCTGCTAAGATGTTCACCAAATGCCTGCCAACAAGAAGTCATTTTTCATCAGGGATCAATTTGCTACATCAAGGACACCATTATCTTTACAAAGAGCTACTGTTACTAATTCAGCAAACATTTAACAAACAGCAGGGGTTGCTTCTGAAAGTGGAAACAAATAATCATTGGGCACGAAGGATGCATTACTGTGAGTGGAGATGCGAGTATCTCAGTTCAACTACGAGGTAGTGCAACTATGCTGTTCCAGCCAAGTATGGGAAGCTATAAGTAACTAGTCACATATGGGAATCACTTCGTTATGACTTTTCCTACCGGGTTAGATTACCCAAATGGTTTCTCTGGCATGAAAATTGTGGCAAGTACCAGCTTGGTGGGTCTTCAAGTGTATTTTTGATTAAAATGGACAATCAATGTTCATACAAATTAGAGTGTTGAGTTCTTACTTCTTAACATTGATGCTTGGCTGAAATGAAATCCTAATAACATCTCACTAACATGTTTTTTGCGGCCTCTTTCCTTCTAATTTTCCAGTTCACAATGGAAAGGAAGTCTATAAGTTGAAGAAACCATGTTTTGGACACACAATATCAACCATTTGATCAGGATCCATGTAACGGAGTATGTCAACAACTATTAAGCTAATATGGAGTATTCCAACTCCAATGAAAATGCACAAACCCTGCAAGTAAGCTTGCAACAGGACATAAGAAGACCTTCTGTCGTAGATGGGGGAACACCACAGGGTCAAAAAGGCAACATCAGAGCTTATATCTTTGCTTTTCTTTCTAGTTAGTCTACTTGTTTATCATTTTTAACTTCACTTAGTGAAAAAAGGGTGACAGAATGCCTAGTCATCTTTGTCATCTAGCAGCATATTAGGAAGGTGGCATTGAAGATTCCATAACATCGTACCCAAGGTGTGATAAAGACCTCTTCACATCTTTGCGCTCTCTTTCAAACTCTCGTGCACCATCAACTTGTTTACTCCTTTCCACTCCAGCAAGGTCTACAAGGGTAATCCGGCTAGTTTTTGAACTGCTGAAGCTATTTGATAATGTTTCCTGTTCCATAGATTGATCACAAAAGGACTCTTTTTAAGAAATGGCAAGTGAAATGGAAAATCATCAACTAAAGTTATCACTAAACTATTACTGTAAATTTAGCAAATAAAATGGAAGTGAAACAATTTCTTGAAAGAATATGGTCAAAAAGATACCTTGCACCAGGACTCAATAATACAGGTAAATACAATATGAGATCTAGAGCTCCTAGAGTTAGTGCTTGTGGCACCTATTCGTCGACTAGAAAGCCCCTGCATGACAATCGAAGAACTGAGCATAAAAAACTATTTCTTAAAGAGATTCAGTTATTCACTAAATACTCAAGGGCATTCAGATGCTAATCACAAACCTTGATCAAAATATGTGTGACGTCATCATAGCTGGTCACATACTCCTCAGTCAAGTTCTCAATGAAAAACCCATTTTTGGCATCATCCTTTATCTGAAGTACATGAATTATTGCTAGTGTTACATGAACTCACAACAGTAGCAAAGTAAATTCATTAAAGCAACCAAAGACATTTGAGTGATCAAGCACCTGAAGGTTTCTCTGGGTGGGATCAAGTAAATCCCCAATTTGTCCATTATATATCTGTTACATTCAAATTCATGATGTTAACATTTACACATTCTGAAGCAATGGAACATATATTATTGAAAGTTGAAGTGAATTACCTCGAGAAATGAACAGCGACACTGGTAATTTATCTGTTTATCAACTGCATTGTCCTTTTCCTAGTATAAAAATTGAAACAAGAAATTAGCTTAAGCATGAAATAAATCCTTCCTGAAACTCCTAAATTAGTTATGAAATACTAAACAAAAATGGAGCATACTCGTTTGATCTCGGAGAACAACGTCTGAAAGATACGTGGGACAATTCCCTGCTGATAACTGGCAGACTGACCCTCAACCATGGCACTCGGGGGACCCCACATTGTGTAGGTCTTTCCACTTCCAGTCTACACCAATTTAATGATGTCAAATTCAACATCACAAAGCTCAATTTAAAAAAATCACAATTACCTGATGAATGAAAAATAGAGCCACATAAACACAAAATTACATTAAAAAAAGTAGTGCAGTGATTAGTGATTACCTGCCCATAAGATAAAATTGAAGCATTGTAACCAGCCAATGCATCTTTGATCAGAGGCACTCCAACTAATTTGAATACATCTTCCTGTCATAAAACCAGACTTTAAGTATTTCTAATGAACATAAGAGAGAAAATGTTGTCCATTTAGACAATATTTATCACAAAAAATGGAAAAAAAATAATACTGAAAGAACAGAAATTCAATGATTTAAAAAAAGGGTACCATTTCACCAACCTGCTTGGAAGTTGAATCGAGGACAGAATCAAAACTAAATTTCCGATCCCCAACAGCCACTGAATCTTCACCAACCTTCTTGATTGTTGGATCCCCCAATTTTTCATTTACAGTTTTGGGTCTAATTCTCACCACCACCTTCAAATTCCAAACAATTTACCATAAATCCATACTCAAAATTGGGAAAATTTTCAAAACTAATTTCTATTTTCTCTGCGACTGTCACTTTAATCGAAACTACTCTTTCCAGATTCGCCATAAGTCTAAGTGAAAGAAAGAACAAAGCTCATATTTTGAAGTGTTACCTTAACTGACGGATCGGGAGTTCCAGACGTTTGATCAATCGGGTCGGATCTGGGAAAATCAAAAACTTCATTTGTGGCTGATTTCTTGGGATTTAAATCAGGAAATTGAGCTTCGGGAATTTGGATGTTGGGATCTAATGGAGAAGCATTCTCATTGGGAAAAGATTGAGATTTTGATTGCTGCTTTGAAGAAAGAGATTTGTTGAGCAGCCTACGAACTGAAGACATCGATATTGTGCTCATTGCCATCGCTTCGAGATTTCTCAGAGAGAGAGAGAGAGAGAGAGAGAGAGAGAGAGGTGAGTTCGAAAAATGAGAGAGCGAGAGGGAAGAGGAAGAACGAAAAGAAAGTGCCGTTAGGAGAAGGAAAGATGACCGTTGGGGGGAGTGATTTGGCTCCCGTTCACAAATACTCGCAGGGCTCAAACATTTGAATGCTCCATGTGGAATGACTTCAATACCCTCCCGTCTCTCTCTTTTTTATTGCGGGCCTCCCCCAAAAAAAAGAACAAAATTGATTGATCTAAAGTCTACCTAATAAACATGTATCATTTGATTATAATGACAAAAGACTGTTAGCTAGTTATTAGATATTTATATTAGTTTGTTTGTTGTTAACTGCTTATACTAGTTGATTATTTTGGTTATTTATGTTATGTGCTTGAAGAAAAAGTATTAATAAAGTTAATTGTTTATAACAAAGTTGTGCGATAAAAAGTTAATTTTCAAAAAGCTAATTTACCAAACTTACCAATTAACTTTTTGATAGGTCAAATGACGAATTTGAGTCCAAAGCTTTACAAAAAGCTATTAGCCAATCACCCATCTTATATTTCTGTACTCTAACATTGATCATTCTTAAGTCCTAGTTACTCGTGTTTAAGAACTATTCATTTTAGCATTATTTTTGTAGCTATAAGCAATAGACTAAATAGCTAAACACTGAAATAAATATATCCTCAAAAGTCACATTTGTCTATTAAAAAATTTATTCTGAGTGAAACCATACGATGGTTAATAATTATAAAAGATAATATATGGGAACAAAAAGTATGTGGATCATATAAGAAACCTAACTAAAAAGAACTTGATTTTATAGAAAGTATTACATAAGACCGTCTCATTCAAGAATATGAAGGTCTTTATTGCGACTTTATGGGACTATTTAAGGGGATTTGTTCATACATATATATGACCTATCATGTAAACAAATATTTTTTCAATATAAATATGGTCCTAATATATACCTTTGCATTAAATGAAATAATGTCTAGTTATTTTTGGCCTTGAGATGACTAGTATAAATTATAATTTTTGATACAATGCAAGTTAATTCAAGTGGTTCAGTGCTTCCCTCCTTAAGTAAGATTTCGAGTTTGAATTTTGTAAATGGTGAAATCTATAACAGGAGAGCTTTATCCCTTCTTAAGCCAATAATAACTCAACTCTAGTGAAGATCCAATACAAAATAATAATAATAATAATAATAATAATAATAATAATAATAATACCTAACGATGTAAGTAAATGAGAATCTAAGATTTTCCGACAAAGGGTTTATTTGGTCAATTCAGATTACACTTAGATGCCCTTCTGTCTTTGGTTTAGCTTAGCAAGCGGGGGGAACTTTTCAAAACCAGGTAGCCGTTATCTTGACTTTTCATGGCATGATGGCTGAACGGAAAAGCCCAAGGCCCTTCCAGGAGCCTCTTGCGTACACAGAAAGACAAGGCCCAAATTCCTTGTATACAAATCAGTGATTGGGCTATTCGAGCCCATATATTTTTGAGGAATTTTTTTTCTTGAAAAGAAAATGTAAGAATTCATTGTACAATTTAAACTAAGTTGAAATATTAGAAAAAGTTATAAATCACATATATGTAGGAAGGTCTAAATAAGAATTTGCTTGTTTGACTCTTGGCTTTGCTTAGACTCTATTTTAGGGTCCTTATCTTAACAATTGAAGCCAAGGTTTAATTGCATCAAATTACATCCCCCCAACTCAAAATCCTGTATTGAACTCTTAGGAGGATGCGTTCTGACAAGTGACATAAACATGCATATATCAAAAATTTGCATATGTAACAAATATACGTGGATAAAGAGTGTTACGTGTCTTATGGGATGAAATACTATCAGGAGTATGATATAAATTGTTATATAGATGGGTACTTAATAGTAAAATGTAATGAGGAGCCTCCCTTCTTTTGTTTCTCCTTTTTTATTTTTCCTTTTAACTGAAAAAGAGTTTTCTTTTCATTCATTATTCATCAAGTATAATGGTTGCTTTTTTTATTGGTATAAGCAGCACAATATACTAAGGACTTACTTAGAATTAAATCTGTAAAAAAATTTTTTGAACGGGATTACTTTACCTAACTAGATCCAAACTATATAAAAAAATGAAAATGAAATTGTATCGAAGTATTTACGAAGAAATATATATTATATTATAGGTCATTCATTTGGAATTTAATCTTGAAGTGACCAAAACTTTTCCTCGCATGTGTTGATGAATAATCAACACTGCACCGCACACATGATGGGGAAGGCAATTTATTGAAGGCGGGGTGAGGGTGGAAATTAAGTGGGAAGACCGTGAGTAGAACCTTCTACGCTTACCTAAGCCCATAGCCTAGCAATTCACTTTTAGGCTCGCAGACATTCTAGTGTAACACGACACAAAGAATTTCATGCATTTATTTTGTCAAAACAATTGGTCTTTTATTATTCCAAATGCCATATATACATAGAGATATGATACGTATGATCCCCTGGCAAACAAGTTGTATTATTATTATTATTATTATTATTATTATTATTATTATTATTTTTTGTTAGAGTATAAGTATATTTTTGGGTCTTCAACAATCAGTTTAAACTTTTGATTGAGTTGGTTCTTGAACATGATATCAAAATAGAAGGGACATTTGCAGCATCCACGCTTCAAGCCTAAAAGGCATTCGCATGAGGGAGTGTGTTAGAGGATAAACATATTCCTGAGCTTTCAACCATCAACTTAAACTTTTGGTTGAGTTGGTTCTTAAATATTATTATTATTATTATTATTATTATTATTATTATTATTATTATTATTGCATTTTTACTAGTCATGTTATCGACGACAGTGATTGCCGTGAACATTTCGGCTAATTCAAATGAAGCACTCAGGTAATCATAATCAGGGGAATTAATTATTGGCTAATCTAAGATGTGTTTGGGTAGGTTGATTAAGTACATGTGATTAGACATGGGTGATTAAAGGGAGGTGATTTCTCCATGAAACCAAAATATACTTCCACATAAAATTAGTTAAATGGTCACAATTGGCCTTAGGAGCGACCGGTGCAATCCTAAACTTACATGGCAATTATAGTATACACCAGAAACTATTGCTCTTGCGATGCAAGGGTTGAGCTAGATAGTATGTTAATATTTAGAATTATAAAACGTAAGACGTTGCTTTCATTGTTGAGGTTCTTGTATTAGTTAAATAATTTTTTGTTTGTTAATGTTTTTAGGTTTATGGATGTGTCACTTTTTCAATTTCTCAATACTCAATTAGGAAGAAGATGAAAGGTATTTCAGAGTGCATAAAAAAAATAAAAAGAGAATTAATACAATCTAAAAATCAAAATGGCCTACATAAAGTTAATATCCTAACTATTAAAGTTAAGATACCTGGCAAAAGCATATGAAGTCATAGTTAAATAATTTTTTAGTTGTTAATTTTTTTAGGTTTATGAATGTGTCACTTTTTCAGTTTCTCAATAATTGATTAGGGAGAAGATGAAAAGTATTTCATAGTATATATTAAAAAAAAAAAGAATTAATGCAAGCTAAAAGTCAAAATGAGCTACATAAAGTTAATATCCTAACTATTAAAGTTAAGACACTTAGCAAAAGCATATTAAGTCAATCAATTTTAGATATATTTATATAGAGAGATAAAGTCAATCAATTTTAGATATATTTATATAGAGAGATAGTACTCTTTAGAACATTCCAAGGCATTGAAATGTCTTCTAATGGTGGGATCGAAAGTTTCTAAAGAGTTGGCATGAAATATTTGGAAGAGGGGGTGCATTTCTTAGAAAATTGAAATCAAAAAAAAAAAGGTTTGGATCACCATTTGCTTCCCACGATAATCTTTACTCCAACAGCTGCAAACAACCTTCGTCGTCAATAATGGTGAGTTTATTCTTCTTTAAGAGCGGGAAAGAGAGCTATAGATAGGGTTGGCAAAATTGACCTAAGACTTGAAATCCAAACTGAACGACCCGGACCCATACCCGACCTGACACCCGAAGTATGCTCATCCAAAAGTGGATCCGAAACCCGAACTGAACAATGTCCAACCCGAACTTTTCTACAAAGTTGCTTGTTTTGATATGACGAGCGTATTTGACCAAAAATTGGTTGATCCGAAATTGACCCGAAACGAACTATACTCGACCTAAACTGAAACGACCCGAAACATTACTTAACCCGAACATGACCTCGAAACTTGATCCGATCCGTACCTGAACCGAATGACTCGTTTGTCTGGTCTAACTATAGATGGGGCAAAGAAGCACTTGATATGGAAAAATGTGAGATACTTTTTTGAGCAACTTTATTGATTCCTTCTGCTTTTTAGCATTCCCATTTCAGACTAAAAAAAAAAAAAAAACCAAATTTCTTAAACCTTGTCCCACCAAGGTTTTCCTGGCATAAAAAGGATACCCTTTTCCTTTCTTGCATACGACGACCATCCGGGCTTGAAAGGGGCCCCCCAAAGAAATTGACAGAAAAATTCAAGGTACTTAGGATTTGTTTTTTCCCGAAAAGGAAGGGCCTAAAAATATATAGTTTTACAAAGCTTATGGTACTTTTGTGTAATTTTTCGTATATATGGATAGATGTTAATTAATTTATTCTAAAAGGAAAAAGTTTTCGTTTACATCCCTTGGACTAACAAGGATTTCATTTTGAAGTGTCATATTATAATCAATCATGTAGATAGAGATAACTATCTGCTTGAATTGAAATAAGTTGGTCCAATCATGATTTGACTTAAACAATACACTAATATAATTTTTAAGTCATTTTTAGTCATGATAGAGTACCTGGGGATGTATCCAAAGTAGACCGGGTGCATAACGAACTCAACCAGTTAGAAAATAGAAAGAAGCAAAATATTATGTGTTTTTATTAGTATATATGCTTCCATATGTCACATATATTTTTTAAGGTGTATTTGTCTCATATACTACTTAAACATATTATTGTTTATATATGGCTCATAGGAGTATATTGCTTAATATCCCTTTCCGCGTCCCTTCGATTTATGACTCATATGAGCCTGTTGTCCCATTCGTTATTGCTCGTTTCAAAAGGTGCACTTGATTTGTAAGTATCACCTAAAATTCACTGGCGAGCCTATTAATTAGCTTTAGTATTTCTATCTTATTTTTATTTTATTTTTGAATTGAGGTAAAGCTGGTTCGGGATCTGAAACAGTGCCACTATCTGGATCAGGAACTAGACCTAGTTTTGCCCTAGGAACTCGATCAATCAGGCTCTTTCTGAGTTCTCTAGGTCAGATAGCTAACACTTATAGAATCAAACCAGGGGACGAGACGTGGTTCTAGCCTAGGAACCTGGCCTGGTTCTTGGATTAGGACTTTGGTATAGTTATCTGGCCAATCCATTTATTTTGCTGTAGTTTGATCATTTTTTTCTACAAAAAAGGTTGATTTTGATTCCAAATACCTAGCAAGCGAGTCCAATCATTCATGGGGAAATTGCACTTAGGGGTGAACCCCAAGATGTGGTCCTTACAATAATACAACAACAACACCTCCCAGTATGGGTCCTACTTTCGCGGGATCTGGGGAGATCCAGCTGTAGGCAACCTTATCCCTACCGGCATTCCCACCTGTAGAGAGGTTGATTCCAAGAGACCCACAAAAAGGATTTTGTGAAAAATATTTAATAGAGGAAAGATTTTTTGAAAGCATTAAAAGGAAAAATAAAGGACACATATCTAGGAAAGACCAAGATATAATGAAAGGTAAGTAACTGGAGCCATGTAACATAAGAACAATCTATCAGAGGAAGGTGATATATCTTAGCAGCTCGAGGTCAGCAAACGATTACTTCTCCCAGAAGGAAGTACTACCTGCATACAAACACGACAAGCGAAAAGAACCACTACCAGCACTAAGCCATTGCACCGAAAGATAGCTACGGGGTAGGCTCTCTGCGATCTAAGATCCTAATCCTATCCTGCCATAGCTTCCTATCCTGAGCCATAGCTTCCTTACAATAATCTATATCTAAAAGATATGAAATCCTATGTAAACTCCTTTGTGAGAACCCTTCTGAACCCCTATATAAACAATTCATGGCAAAGACTTAAAGATAGGTGAACTAGACTTTCATAAGCTATATCATGCTTATAGCTTATTATTCCCTACTATAATTCTTCTAACTTTACTGTGGAAGGCTTTTGAAGAGCAAAATTCTCCCTTTCAAGAGCTGTTTTGCATGTAAACACTATATCGTTGTTCAAGTTGCTCAAGTTTCGCAACGAAACCCGCTACTTTATGCTAAAACAAAATAAATTCAAATATGAACAATCCACTAGTTTGGACATATCTAAACATGCTAACTGCTTATTTTCATGCATTTTATGATCTTTTTGTTTGGAGAAAACTAAAGTGGAAAAACGTTATATTATTTTAAGTGTGAACTTATTTTAGAGAGCAAATTTTGTTACTCTCCAGTGGCAGCCTAAACCCTAGACTGTGCTGAGCTCTTTCACCCTCTTTGTTGGGCTTTTGCTGTTGATGTTTCACCTTTATGGTGGTGTTATTCTCCTCCTCCACAGGTAGGGATTTGATTCTCGTTATCTCTTTCAGTACTTATAGTGCCATATTCTGATGGCATGTTGAGCAAGATATCTTTGGATGAGATTAGGGTTTTGATGGTAACGGCTCCATATTTAAAGAACGTTGTGAATAAACTGAAAATAACAGATGAAAAAGAGTTTACTGGCACCAAGTCTAGTTATGCCTTTCCAGGAAATTATGTACTAAAAACTGTTCTAATCTCAAAGCTTTGAAGAATATGCTGAAAAATGTTTGGAAACCTTCAAAGGTGGTAATCATAGAGGATCTTGCTTGTAATCTGTTTATGTTTCAACTTCTTTGAACATAAACAAAGATTTGCTGCTACATAAAGGATCTTAGGCTTTTGACAACCATATATTACCCCTTAAAGAGTTAATTAGGGATAATAAATCCTCTAAAATTATCTTTGAAAATGTCCATTTCTGGATTAGCGTGTGGGACTTCCCATAGAGAGGAAGACAAAGGCGTTGACTAAATTTCTGGGTGCTAAGGTGGGGGGCTTCATACAGATTGATGAAGATGACATTCTGACACCTTCAAAATACATGAAGTTGGAGATGTGAAAATTGCCAAACCATTCTTATGAGGCATAAGATTAAATGTGGGGGGAAGGTGACCTAAGTGGTTTAAAATCCAACGTGTGAATAATATCTAAACGCTTATAGCATCCGATATGTTTATAGGGGTTGGGATCATTTTAAGGAGAAAATTTAACACTTTGGTATCTCCAGCTTTTGTGCATGAATTGTTTGGCAACCTTTGGAAAAATTAACACTTCGGTACCTCCAGTTTTGGTGAAAATGACTTTCTGGTGCTTTTTATTATTATTTTGGCCCCTAAACTTTTAGAACTTGTAAAAAGGTCCCTAAAAGGAAAAAAATATGCAAATAAGCTATTTTAAGGGTCTTTTTAATAAAATATGCTTGTTTTATACGATTAAACTTCTCATAATGACTTTGCTGGTACTAGTTATCACAATCTACTACTTATATCTTATACTTTTTGTGGTTACACGGCCATCATGCTTAGCAAAATAATTAAAGCTTAATTAGAGAGTTTCGACCGTTACTTGAACTTAGTCGGCGCTGGATCCTGGTGTTCCTCTAGCTTCCAATTTATAGAGATTGCTAATCTCAACTACACCTTCCTTAAATAAGGTACAGCATAGATCTGCTTCATTTCTACGTCATATTGTAGTTAAGGATAGTGAGATTTTAATTAAGAAATTATAATATTTAAGACATAAGGTTTGATTGAATAATGTTCCTTGAGAGGGATTTAAACTACTAAGATCATTAGAGATGTTTACTCATGGAGAAATGGAGAATCCTTACTTCTCTTTTGCTCAAGTATGCTCAAATGACCGTATTCCTTCTCAGCACTAAACCTCTCCTTTTGTAGAGGGATTAGATTACATGGGATGCCCTAACAGCAACAGTACACACTGATTTTATATATGGCTGCAGTTACATTCACATGACTACAGTAGACTGACTTATTTTATAGACCTAATACTTGTTAAAATAGTACAATAATGGAGCAACTATTTTTCAGAGCCTTTTAATGATGACAAGACTAGTCATCATTGTTGAAATTTTGCATGCCTTCATCTTTAATAATATCTTCCAGACCATCATTATCTAGACAATCATCAAAATCTTCACTAAATTGAAGATGCTCTGGATCCCATTTATTAAATAATTCAAGAAGATATTTCTTTCCTTTTTTAATAAGAATTTTCTAGTTCCAACATCAAAGAGATAATCAAAGACATCTTCTAAAGTCGCTTCCTCTACCTTCATATATTTGCTAAACTCATTGTGATAATCGAAAGTAGTGTTTCCGCAATGCATTAGTGACTTTCCTCATTCAATCATTCCCTAACGTTGATGATAAATGTTGTAAAAATTAATGGCTCTTACTAAAGTAGGATCAGTAACTAGTTCTCGTTGTTCTGGAAACCATTCTTGTCGTCGATCATTGGGGTCATCGAAATCAACGACTTGGACCAAATAATGGGCTAGTTTAGCCTTTCCATTTTCATATTCAATTAAAGTACAATGTACCTCCACGTATAGGCATTTGTTACTTGGAATTGTTGTTTGACCATTAAGAGATGTAAGAATCCAATAGATCCTTCTGAATATGTATTGTTGAAACTTAGTTAATTTTGAGAAAAATGGGAATTTCGGATCTAGGAATTTCATAAAGTAAACTACCATCCCTACTCCCAGGCTTTAATGACAGGGTCATTTAGAGAGATTGAATTTACTAGGAAACTAACACCACCCACTCCAGACTTATCAGGAAAGTAGATTGTAGTGCTCCATGATTCTGAAATATCATAGGAATAATTATAATAGTAGTTGATGCATGATGCATAACACTCATTAAAGCATTTTTCTTGAACATGAGAACTTATTTTTTCTTAGATATCATAAGAATACCTTAGAAAATTAACTTTTAACTCTAGAAAGAAAAATCTTTGGGTTATTAAATAGGCAGAAGATAGCAGACCAAAGCATGATCTACTTTTGATACGGAATTTCAAATTATTTATAAGGACTTTGCTACAAGGAGAAATCCGTTCTAATAGTAATGACATTTTATATTGGATTTTCTGTTTTTCCAGTAGGAGTTATACTCTGATGATCACCATTAGCAAGTTCTCGAGTTAAACTATCAGTCAGAGAGTTCTTTAGTCCCCGTATATGTTTAATAGAGAAGGAAAACTACTTAAGCCATAATTACCAATACAGAAGTAGCTCTTGTACTTGCATATTTGATAAATTCTTTTTCACAAAATCAAGTATTCATTTGCAATCAGTTCGAATAGAAAAAATTTTAGGGCTAAAAATATTAAGAATTTTCAATTCCCATTATAACTACAAGGATTATTTTTTTTCCCCATCGTGTGATAGTTGCATTATGCCTTATTAAAATTTCCACTGCAATATTTGCAGATTTTTCAACTTCTTTGATTTTGAGTACCACACTCCAGTGCTCATTACTGGCATCTGTCTCAAAAATTAAATCATCTCATTCATTAAGAAAATTAAGAATAAGAAGATTTTTACACATCTTTTTGAAGTTTGAACAATCTTTGAATCACTAATAGTCCACGTCCAATTTGCTTCTTTCTTGAGTTTATGTTGCAATGGCTTTCTTGGTTTAGCTAGATTTTTAATGAAATCTAAAGTATAGGTAAGGCATCCAAGAAGAAATCTTTCTAACTGCTTCCTATCTTCAGTCGTTTTAGAAAAATTTTCTATTTTTTTCAGAATATATTTTTGTAGAATGATTTATCCAGCTTTTTTCTCTAGACCTAAAAACTCAATATCTTATTTAGCAAAAATGCAGTTGTTCTTATCTAGTATAATGCCTTGACCAATGCATCTTTAAGTGACAGCTAAGATATCATCTTTGTACTGTTTTATGATTTTGGAAAAGACAATGATATCATTGATGTAAACTAAACAATAGTAATTAAGGTCTTTGAAGATGTTATCCATTCTTTTTTGAAATATTTGAGGTGCATATTTTAGATCAAATGGCATTACTATCCATTCATAATGTCCTTGTGAAGCAATAAATGCAGTTAAAAGAATACTTTCATCATCCATTTTTATCTGCCAGTATCCGCTTTTGCAATCCATTTTTGAGAACCAAGAAGCTCCTTGAATTATATTTAGAAGGATTGTTTTTCCAGGACTATAATAACCATCGAAGACATTATTATCATTAAGCTTTTTGTAATTGATTACCATTCTAACTTTTCCTCTTTTTTCTTTGGCATGATCTCCTTGCCATGAAAGCGAGACTGGTGTGAGCACCCTTACTATTCTTAATTAATCCTTTACCCAGAAGGTCTTTAATTTGCTTATCAAATTCTTGAATGTCTTGGTGTGTATACACCATCTGTTTAACTCGGATAATAGTATTAGGATTTAACAAAATAATCTTGGCAAATGTCTTATCTTTATCCCTAAATTTTAGTGGATTATCATAATAGAGTTCTTTGCATAATTGCTCTTGTTGTTAGCAATATGCTCTTTAATAGATAACTTAAGCAATGAGATTGTCAATGCTATCTCATGTTGTGCAAGCATTACCTTCTCACCACGCTGGCTACGTGTAAACTCAGTTTTCTAATGAGTGTAAGCCTTACTTAATTTTTTAATAGAAACTGAGTGACCATTAATTGTAAATATTGTTTGTTTTATGGTCTGTGCACATGGAGAATATAATCTCTGAAAATTATTTCCAATAATCAGTACCCCATAGAACTAGTACAATGCATTGGACTCCTCCTAATTTTATGGATAACCCTTCTATGGCTTCATTATGGCTCATAATGCTATTATCAGCTATCTTTACTTATAAAGGATTCTTGGTTTTTTTTCTACATGAATTCTGGAAGTAGCGATCTTTTTCCAAAGCATATAGAACAATCACTATCTATGCAGATACACAATTCATATTTATTATGTCCCTCTAAACATACCTTTATTGAGATATAGAGCTGTTAGGATTTGTATTGGTCGTTTCATAGTATTATCTCCATAGTCATATTTTTCATTAATTCATCTTCATAGACTCGGATAATATTATTGAGATATAGATGCTGTTAGGATTTGTACTGCAAATAGCAACTTTTTCCAAACAGTTCACTTTTCTATCTAAACTTATTCTTCGGTCTACACTATGTCTTCTGGCTTCGAAACTCATTCTACTTATTTCACTGGTCATGCTAATTATATCATCTTCTTTAAGGTCTTCTCTAGCTGATGAAGACCCTTCTCCCCATTCTGATCTTGCACTCATGCTTCTTAATAATTGGGGTTTTATGATAATTTTACCATTCTCATCAATTTTTATTATATTTTTCTTATTGATTTTTGTATGATTGACAAAGCTACAAATCCATGACTTATCAATTTTTATCTCCTGAGGATTAGATTTAATCCTTTGAATTTTTTGCATAGAGGTAGGACTTCTAAATTTTTCTGCTTCTATCATTGCTACCTTAGTCTTTAGATCTATAGTATTATCTAATTTATAGATAATTTTCTAAATATCCTTAATGGATATATCCTCTTTTCATGTCTATCCCAACTGTTTTTATCTTGAAGGATTGGAAGTTTTTAGCAACTTCATCGTTTAGGCTTACACAATATCCAGGTCAGTAATTGAATCCTTCTGATCCATTACATAAATTGGTTTTAATTTTTTTGCACTGTAATTTTTAATTTTTTTTTGAAATTCAAACCGGTACGAGCCTAGAACAATGGTGCATAAATTCGGAATGTCTCCTTCTAATGAAAAAACAGTATGATGACCGGTACGATATTTATAAGCTTGATATGTTTCCAATTAATGAGATTAACTTCTCCCACATCATACCTACAGTCTTTAATTTCTAGATCTCCTTCCATCATTTCACATACATACTTACTTTTTAATTGAAAAATGAATTTTTTATAGATCATGTGTTTCTGAATTATGGGAAGGACCCAATCTCCTTTGACTTCTTCGTTTTCATTATCTACAATAAACTCTTCTCCTTGATGATCACCATGACTAATAGAGCTACTTTCATCATATGAATTGTTTCTTCATAATCACTTTTTCCATATTTATTGTCCAATACTATGTCAACAATTCTTTTGTTATTATTTTGGGCTAGGTCTAGTGCCTCTTTTTCGCTAAGTTCAACATAATTTAGGCTACCCAACGTTTTAATAAGCTTGTTGTTCTTCCTATCTTTGTGTTCATTAGCATAGTTTCCTACTTCTCCGCATGCCCAACATTTGTAGTAATTTTTCCCTGCAGGATAATAGGTAACTTTCCTAAAAAAAGTTTCGCTTTTTAGGACTTGACTTGTTATAATATTTTCTTATGTATTTCTCTCCCCTTAGCTTATTAAAGCTCCTTTTCTTATAAAATTTTCTTTTTCTTCTTCTTTCAGATTCCTTTCTCTACTGATAAAGTACACCCCAACAAGTTAGAAATTGCTTCTTAATTTTGTTTTGTTTTTGAAGATCAAAACATTGATTGTTGGCCCATTTTCTTAAATAGGAGATTCTTGAACCAAGGGTAGCAATGATATCTGGTCTTTCAAGCCATGCAATGTAATTTTTATTAATTGTGAAATGTATCGGATATGGCAATTTTCATAGAACATATCAAGATTGGCTTCATTCTGCCAAATATTATAATAATATTGAATAAATTCAGCAATATAGTTTTCATATATCCCAAATCCCATAATTCTATGTTGTAATCTTTCTTTGCCATTCTCTTAGTTTTTCTTCAGAATCATTTTTGCTCCAATAAACTCAGTTTCGATTTGCGTGTATAAATTTTTAAACATTGCAACTGGTGTTTCATAATTCTTAATGTATTTTACCGTCTTCATTTAATGAATCATACCAGTCAGCTAAAATGCCAGAAAAACTATGTTCAATGTAGTTTAGGAAATTGGCAGCAATCCATATAGTATTTAGGTTTAAGACACTATTCATGCCTGTTTTGCAATGCTCAAATATTTCTTCTTTATTACGAGCTCCATTTATGTTTAAAATGTATTCCATTTGACTGATTGGAGTAAGGTCAATTTCTTCAAAGCTAGTTTTTTTCCTTGGGATAAACCCAAAGAAAAAATTAATTGTACGTCCCGCTGGAACGTACTTAGGTCTTATAAATGAGTATTTCTTCTAGAAAGTTCACCAAGTTCTTCAGGTTAAGGAACACCATTATTACCTAGATTGGTCTTTATTTCACTTAAGTCACGTTCTTTTCCAATCTCATTGATTTCATCTTCAACAGTCATTTTACCATATTTTTTATTAAGTTTTCTTATGATTTCTTGTAATGGTAACACATTAGGATCTTCTAATTTAATCATATTCATTTGCTGTTGTATTTCTTCTTCTAATTAGACATTATTTGTCTCTTTTGACTTAATTAGGACCAGGGCAAGCAGATAATGATTCAAGCACTAATCCTAGTTAATTAGCTTAATTAATCATCAATTAGCTTAATTATCTTAATTATTTCTAGTCACGTGGCTCTGATACTATATTAAAGAGGACTTCGAGCAGTACTAGTGAGAAAAATATTACATGCACAAATTTTTAGATTTTTTGAAAGTAAGTTTTTAAGGATTGGAGTCATATTTACAAATATGAAAAGTCTTAGGAGTTATATAAAAATTTCAATAGTGATTTATCCCCAAAAGTTAATAGCACAATAACCCAATGGTCCTAGCAGTGAACGTTTTGAAAAACTGGTCCTACAAATGAATTCACCAAAGTTCGATAGTACCAAATGTAAATTACCCTTTTAAGGAAGAAGTGTTTGAGTCTAACCATCAATAGGCATATGCAGATCTATACTTGTATGGGAGCATTCAATAAAAGAAATATTGCATATATCCACACTTAAAATTGCCTCCTTTCACACTTATGCCCATGGCAGGGTCTATTCTCTATGCTTAAGGTAAGCATGCATAGAGTATCAGTGGGAAAAAATTTGCCACATTTAATAAGCATGACAGATAATGCATTACCCATGCTTATGTCTGTGAAAGATTGCATCATCTTCCACGCTTACAAGTGCTGGTAGATTCCCATCGCTTGTATCCAGTGGCCATAATACCCTTTGAATGAAAAATCATTCTTACCGTTCCCTCGCTTATAAGTGTGGTGTTATGTATTCGATAACTAAATTTCAAATGATTTACAGGAATAACTAATTTTGGGGGGAAAAGTTTTATATGAAAAAACTAACAAGTCATTGTATTAAAATATGCAAATAATTTATATTCAATTATGCATTGTAATCATTTATTTATTTATATATATAGAGAGAGATAGAGATAGAGAAAGAACATATATGATTTAAATCTAAATGATACAAAAAATACGACAACTTTATAACCGTTGAACTAATTGTCATTAATTAACATGGAAAATAACTAACATGCAACCACATAATGAAAAGTACGAGATCTATGCAAACAAATATTACTATATTGATTTCAACATGCCTATAAAGTATGTACTAACTACCTAAAAGTTAAGCTTGTTTGTAATACACATATATAAGATTGAAGCTAAACAGAACGAATGGAATGGTGCACAATTCTAGAGTTCCAAGTAAATACTTCAAGAACCCGAACTTTATATCCGGTTTTGCGGCATTCTGCCGTTGGTTTCAACTAGAAACCACCAAGCCCATACATTAGAGTTAAGTACAACAGGCGACGTTACGAAGAGGGAAAAAAAACTTTTAAGAAGATTGCAAGATGTAATTTCCATTAGCCTTTTTGTTTTGTTTAACCAAAGGTATCCATCGCCGATTGCAGTGACTGATTTCCTTACCCTACAAGCTCCACCTTAAGGATAAATGGCTGACCAAGAATTACTCTCCGTTCCCAAAGATCAAGGATCGAACCTCTGATCAATTGGTTAAGGGACGAAGTGAGCTACCACTACGCCACAACCTCTTGATTAATTTCCATTAGCTTTTATAACTAGGTACTCTCACTCTATAATATTATGTAACATCCCTAACCCTAGGCTAGTATTTTTAGTATATTCCCTAATTTTGGAAAAAATTCGGCAGAGTTCTACCTAAAACTTGGTTATTTTCCTTTCACAACATTTCATAAATACAATATGATCTTAACAATCTCAACAACCACATGTCGGAGCAAATCCACTCAGCAGGTCACAGACTTGGAGTATCCAACACAAATCCAATAACCCATTACCATCAACAATCCAAAAAATATATCAAGCCACGATAGGGCATTTCAACTGCAAAATGTTCACATTTTGCAGCCTCTCACGTAACACCTAGTCAACATTATGTGGATCAGTTTTGTAATCACATGCGGTCAAAATCTATTATAATTATATCCAACTTGTAAAAATGTCACTTGAATCAGTCAAATTAAAATTGAGAAAATATGAAAGACAAGACCATATTTACCATGCCCACAAGATAACAAAGTGTCAAAACCTTCCTTTCACCACGAGCATGCTTTCTAATTGAATCAGGATTCTTTTTCAATACCTTCTCTATTATCTTTGTCACTTCTTCATAAGTCAACTAGCAAAATGTGTTTACATAAAACATGAACGGTGTAGAACATTAAACGAAGAATTTGAAGCTCTTGTATCACTTAATTCTTACAAAAAAGGGGTAGAAAAGAAAGTTTATTCCAAAAAAAAACCCCTTATTGGATACACCACATTTTGCTTTGGTTGTTTAACATTTCCTTGCTCAGTGAACTTGTTGTTCATTTCCATGATGGTTCTCTAGCAAAGAAAATAAATAAATAAATAAAGATCTGATAATCATATACGCAACTAACACATCATTTGGAATCACAAATTTGATAACTAAAAAATACCTTTTGATTTGAAGCGCCACATTGAATTGAAGTGACAGTTAAATTGGAATTCTCATTTCTTTTTAGCTGAAGATTAGGTCTACCATCACCATTAATAGGTTGCTCATAAGTAGGAGTCCCTCCACCAGGAGTAACATATCTACTTTTTGTGTGATAATTTGGTGGCTTCGGTCAATACTAAGGCATAAACATTGTGAAATTATTATTACGCAATAAAGAATGTATTAAATATATAATTTGTACATACTGGATATTTTTTTGATGGTTTTGGTTATATGCTAGGCTCTTTATTGATATGCTTTGATGAACACAACCCTCTTCAAATGTTGTTCACTACATACCCATAAAAAACAATTTATGATAGATAACACTATAATCAAACTGAGCCTATGAAGGCACTTCAAGAGAAAGAAGTGTTACTTGATGTTAAAAATATATCCTATAACTGAGACAGTACACTTTGTACTTCCTAAAAACAAAAAAAGAAAACTACACTATTACATGCCTACCTAATGCATGCGAGACTGAGAGTGCATGTCTAGACATGCGTGACTCATGGCTTCTCTAATCACATGGTGTTTCATTGACCAAGTTTTGCATTGAACCAGTGTTCTATACATAATTCATATACATTAGACAAGAAATAAAGAAAACTTGTCAAATTAAACACTTATTTTGATATGCTATTTGCTGATTCAGGTTGAGAGTTTGTAGCTTGGGCAACAACTTTAGTAGTCAAGATATCAATTTGATTCTGCATGGACATCATTTTGTTGAGAACTTTCACTAGCAACTTATACTCACTCTTTTGATAGTTAATCTTTTGTAGTCACGTCACTACCGAACCCTGTAACCTTCATTACCCATTAGCTTACAGTGTACACTTTTCTCCATCTTTAATGTTTCTTCTGAGAACTTAATTTCAGAAGATCCAGTTTTTTCTTTAATCATAGTCATCACCAATTCCATCCAAGCAAAACAAAATGACAAGATTATATCACATATAAATTAGTACTATCAGATGAAATAAATTGGTTAGGGTCATTGAAGAAAAAAACAAATGTTTAAAAAAAATAAAAAGAGAACGATGGCTAAAAAGGCCCCTTATATTACCACAAACTTTGTGGTAACAGGCTCATGAAAAAGTCTTATCCTTTGTTCCGTGAGTCTTAATAAACCATTTAATTGGCCCAAATTCCCTATTATGTTTCCTCTCCTGAAACCATAGCATCAGTACATTTATAAATTATTGATAGAAAAGTTTATAGTATAAAATGCTATGGTAAGAAAATGACAAAAACTTATAACACATACAAATTTTTCAAGCTTAACTGCATAACTTTGTGATCTACTTGTGTAAGTGTGCAAAAGCTTCCCCCTAACTCTTTTGCCAATTTCACAATATTTCTAAGCATGTAGGTGTCACACTAAAAAGTAGAAGTTTAGTAAGGTGGATGTATTCAAATAATGAATTAGAAATACAAACATAATCAGTAATCAATAATAACTCTGACCTTGAACTTATCGAAAAAAACAAAAACCACATTGGATCGCCAACTCCTTTGGGCCGAGCAATCTTATTCTCTTTTGCAGACTCAGGTAATGGCAATGCATACAATTACTCACTAGTTGTATCTTTCTTAATATATTTCATCCTCAGTGATCATTTGTAATCCCTTAACCTCTCCCCAACAAAGCTCAAGACTTTGGAATCAACCAATGCATTAGATGGTAGCATGAACTTCTTCTGCAATTTGGGGGAAAGAATTGCAAAGATAAGCAAAATTGGAAATTCATATATCATATATCATTATCCAATATAACTCATCCGCACATTTGTTATAACTCAATCCTTGACGACTTCAGGAACTAAACGCCATTCTTTATAGTGTATGGGCACAATTCAGGGGCCTGGCCACATCAATAAGAAACCTATTAAATACACTTTCTGCCTTTTTTATTGGTTGCAAGAACTTATTCAATAGTACTAGAATCTTCTTAGAAGCATCCAAACTCTGCATAGTTTTAACATTGATTCTCCCTCTAAGTTTGATGACGTTGCCTTCTCCATTTGTAATGAAAAATGAAATCATTCGTCTAAACAAACATGACACTAAATACCTAAAATTTCTAAAATTAATCAATTCAAAACTTATGACTACTAAGGACAATTACCTATGACCATCACCTCTTCTCCATCATTGAACCCTTCTGGAATATCAACAAGATTCAGATCAAAATATACCTGAGCCACATTATCCTCATCATTGACATCATTATCATCAATATCCTCATCACTCTATAAATCTAAAGACAGGTGCTCAGGTGTCGCTTCTTCATTTTGTATAAAGTTTAAATACTTTTATAAGTGCGCTTGGAATGAAACATGATTGCAAACTATCTTTGACACCTAAACAAGAAAATCTTTAATAAACCAAAAAGTAGCTTAGGTATCCCTTTTGTGAAATGAATAACTCGGCTTATATCTGTAACCTTTTACAAAATAAAACAAGCATATATAACTCTAAACAAACGTTCCTTTCCAAACTACCAAAAGCCAAAGACATACAGATCAAGATATAATAATAACAAATAGAGAAGATGTTTTTTAACCAAAACAAAAAAAACCCCAACATAACAAATGTTCATTCTTTTATAAATATCAAATATAAGCTAATTAACCAACTTGTTTTCGAGAACCCTCACTCAACCATAGCCCAATTCACTAGGTCTCTATATCTATCCTCCTTGCAAATATTAAGAGGCATGCATTGGGGATTTAAAAACTCCACATCTGCTTGCAATGATCCTGGACGGTAAGTATCCATTGGTTTTACCCTAATGACATGCTCCTATCCGTTATCATTCTTATCTTCTACACAAAACACTTATTGTGCATGAGATGAAATGATATATGGATCATCCTTTAAAGCCCTTCTTTCATGTATTCTATGTGAGAAATTTAAAAGTGAGACCTCTTTTATCCTTCTTCAGACCCTGAAAATTCACATTCACCCAATCACATCGAAATAAATACCACTTTACACTTAGAATAATAATCTAACTCAATGATATCAACAATTTCCATAATATATTTTGCTTTCAACTTCCATCATAACCCCAAAATTTTGAGTTTTCTTTGACTCTTCTCTCTTTTGAGTGTAAAAGCGATGTCCATTGGTGAAAATGCATTCATTCTCTTAACAATTGGTTGAGGACTACCAGCCACAGCTCTAAAGGATCTTGATTCATGCTTATCAACCTCCATGTTTGAAACCTAAGTTACAAGTAGAAAAAATAATTAGAACAAATAGATAAGACTAACAAGGTAATGTAGATTGTAAACATTATAGCGTGGTTACCCTTTCCTGTAACCAGCCAGGAAATTCTTCTAGCAATAACTTTTGCTTAAATCTATCAGTTGGCTCATAAGGATAAGATATCAAATGTTTATTCAAAAGCACCCTGTAATTTATTATGATATTTTAATTTTTTTATGGTATTGAAAGAGATATGTATGCCTAAATTAGTTGTTCGTACAAACTTGGTATTCATTAATGTTATCAAGGTGGAGGAGTACATATCAATGAGTTTGTTTACAACTTAATTCATCAAGTTCAATCATTTCCACCTTTCCTTTGGTTGGCCAGGTGTAGCAAATTGTTGACCCAATTAATGTGTAAGGTTTTGATGATAACAATCCAAATGTACTAGTCAATATGCTGTGCTTGAATTATGTGTTGAGACAGGATCCGGAAAATACTTGGAGCAGTTCGAATAAGCGTGGAGCATCAAAGTCGATACATGTGCAAGGAGTCCAGCTGAAAACAAGATTCTTAGGCTTAGTATGGGTTTTATTTTTTAGATTCTTGTTAATATACTAATTAGAAGGTCTTGACTTAGCGTTTGCTTTGAAATGTTTTTAAGCACTTGAGAACACTGCCCCAGAACAGTTCTGAGAAGTCAGGTCTGCGGTGTTCTGATGTCAAAGACAAAAAACGAATTTCAAGATTTTAGAATGTTTTTTTTTAACTGACGATTTTCTTGAAATAATTAAGATTAATTTCCCTGTGTCAGTTGAGTCTAAAAAGATTTTTTCTTTAAAGATAATGTTGAGAGACTTTTTAGTAGCAGAGTCTACAAATGTTTCTTTCCTTAAAAGATACTATTGAAAGATTTTTGAAAGATTTTATCATATCCTCTAAGGAAAGAATATCAAGAGGAAAGATTTTAGGAGGTCAAGTGTGAGAGTGATCGAGGGAAGGAAATCTTCCGAACCCTACGACACAAGCTCACTATTTAAGTCGCCTCTTTCTCAAGTCTTTCTCAAGGTTTTCCAAGGGTTTAAAATTGTCTTTGTGAGTCTGAATTTTCTGAGAGAAAACCTTGAAAAAGAGTGCTAGATTGAGTCTTCAAAATTGGCATAATAGGGATTGTATTATACCTTATATTCAGCCTGTTTAGAAGCATTCAAGTAAGGTGTCTTGTTATTTCTTTTTCATCATTGAATTAAGAAATTGTCCAAGTCTTGGGAGACGTTGGACGTGGTCTCTTAGGAGACGTTGAACGTGTTGTCCGTATTGTCCAAGTCATTGGATGTGGTCTCTTAGGAGACGTTGGAGGTAGTGTCCATGTGAGGTTGTCCAAGTCTTGGGAGACATTGGACGTGGTGTTTGTAACTAGGGTCTCGGGGTAGACTAGTTACCTGTGTTTTTGTGTAACGAATTCGGCCTGTTTAGTGAAAGTATTGCTGAAATCCTATAGTAGTAGGTCGTAGTTTTTACATTTCAGTTAGGCCAGAGGTGGTTTTTCACATAAAAATATTGTGTCTCCTTTATTATTTATGCAATTAGCTTTGTTTCTCCTTCACTCCAAACACTCAATCCAAATAGTTTTCATGAGTGTTCTGAAACAATCCAGAATAGTCGGTAGACACAATTCACCCCCTCTTGTGTCCTTGTGCAATTAAATCCAATAGGTGGTATCAGAGCAGAGTTCTTATATTTAGGTTAACACTTTCAGAGATCTTGAAAAGATGAACGCTCCACAAGGAATTTTAGAGGGTCAATCTGTAACTCAACCATCATACTTCAATGGACAACACTGTAACTGGTGGAAGAATCGTATGGAGGACTACATTCAGGCTGATGACTATAAGCTATGGATGATCATTGTGAATGGTCCTGACTTTCCAATGAAGACCACGAAAGATGACAAGACCATTGCTAAAAAGCCAGAGGAGTTCAACTCGAAGGATTTCAAAATGATGGAGAAAAAGCTAAGGCTAAGAAGTTGCTGTACTTTGGCCTTGGACCAGATGAGTACACTTGGATCTTAAACTGTGAGTCCGCAAAGAAATATGGAATGCTCTTCCCGTGGCACATGAAGGAACTAACCAAGATAAGCAATCCAGGATCGAGCTGCTGATGAGAAAGTACGAGTTGTTCGAAACGAGTGACAAAGAGACGATAATGGATATGTACACTCATTTTACTCACATCACTAACAACAACAACAACAATAACTCCCAGTGTGGGTCTCGCTTTCGCGGAGTCTGGGGAGATCCAGCTGTAGGCAACCTTACCTCTACCGGTATTCCTACCCATAGAGAGGTTGATTCCTTAAGACCCACAAAACAGTTTTTTTGAAAAAGGTTTAAGAGAAAACGATTGCAAATCAATTACCAAGGAGGAGAAAAGGGTCCGGAGAGCAAATAAATAAGGAGCGAAGACATACTTCAATAAACCAGGGCTAGATGCCTTCACATCCCAGAAAAGTATGACCTGCAGACAAACACACCAAAGCCTTACCCGCCCTACCCCACCGAAGCTACTGCTACGTACGAAGCCGGTCCCCTACAATCAGAGACCTTAATCCTATCCCGCCACAACCTTCTATCCTGAGCCATGTCCTCTATCAGCCCGGCAACTCTCAGGTCCTCTCTAACCACTTTCTCTAGGCTCTTCTTCGGTCTACCCCTCCCTCTCTTTCCACCGGGTTTTACTTACATCACTAACGAGCTGAAATCGTTGAAAAAATCCTTCACCACTGAAGAATTGGTAAGAAAGATCCTATGATTTTTGCCTCAGTCGTGGGAAACGAAAGTCGTAGCCATCCAAGAAGCAAAGAAGATGAACAAGATCACATTGGATGAGCTCATTGGGAATCTTCAGACATATGAGTTAAGGGGAAGTGCCTAGGTGAAGGAAGAAGCAAAGAGAGACTAAGGCCTTGCTCTAAAAGCTTTGGAGAGTGAGGATTCGGACCTGGCTTTTGAAGAGATAGCCATGGTGACTCGAAAGTTCAGAAATTCTTCAAGAAGGCTGAAGGCAATATCAAGAAGGGAAGTACACGGAACAGTGATCATGATCAGTTTTCAAGATGCTTCATATGTGAAAAACCCAATTACATTGTGAAGAATTGCCCCATACAGAAGGAAGAACAGGGGTCAGAACAGTTCTGAAATCATGGCAAGGGACCGCAACAGAGCAGCTCCTCAAAGCGTTTCGCTACGGCAATGATGTCAGCCAGAGGTGAAACTTCAGAGGAGGAAGAAGACTCCCAAGAAGAAGAAGTTGTAGAAGCCCTGATGGCTAGAAGCGAGTCTGAATCGAATCTTGAATCAGTCGAAAGCTTGTCCCAACTCAAGGTCTTCGTGAAGCTAAAGTTGTGAAATTATTATTTGCCATAATGAATGAGTGTGAGACAATAACTACTGAAAATTACATGCTTAAAGATGTTTGTTCTGAATTGAAAAAAGATGTTAGAATGCTTGAACGAAACAAACTAGAACTTGAACATGTCAATGAAGTCCTCAAATGTGAAAAACTTAAGGCAGAAAAAGAGGCTCTCGCCCTATGTAAAGATCTTGACACACTTAAGGACCTTATGAACATAAGAGAGGAAGTGTTTAACACTGATCTCTCTTGGCTGAATAGTGAGTCCCTAGACCTGAAACTTAGACTTGAATCCCTGGTGAGTGAAAACAACCAGTTGCTCGAAAAAGCTCATAAAGCCGAATCTGACTTACTGAGAACAGACGCTAGAACAGTTCTTTAGAAGTGCTTGTATAAGGGCTGTACTTTCATTCTATTGCTGACTAACTGTTTCAGTTGCTAAATTTACGAATCTGCATTTGAATTATATTTCAACAAGGGTGTTAAGTTAACTGTGTGCATTTTTAACGATTAATTTCATTAAAAAGAACGACTATATGATTAATATTATTACTGATGTTATATTTGTAAACTATTGAATCGATGTTAACCCGAGTTTTTAAAATCGTTTTCATTTTATTTAGTCGATTCCCGAAGTTTAAACTAAAATGTTAGTTGTAGGACATTTCAACTCGAGTTTAGTCTAATCGCTAATGAGTTTAGGACTGGAACCTAGCTGTTTTATGTTAATTGAGCAACACAAAAAAAAAGGAAAAGGAAATTAGAATAAGGGGGCCAATTCGGGTGCCTGAGACCCGAGACCCCAACCCACCTCTCTTTCTGTAACACACGCAGCTCTCTCTCTCTCTCTCTCTCTCTCTCTCTCTCTCACTCTCACCGGCAACCACTGGCCGGCGTCTGGTGTCACCGTCGTCCGCCACGCGTCGTCGGCGAGAGAAGGCAGCCACCGGTCCCTTACCCATGCGTCACGGCCGTCCACCACACCACTCTCCACCTTCCACTTCTCACGGCCCAAATGACCCAGAAAACCACGCGTCTACCGCCCCAAATTCGCCACCCATGGGCCGGAATCTGGCTACCCACACCACCGTCGACCTCCTCTATAAATTTGGGGTCAAATTCAGCCCCAAATCAGCCACAATCGCCACTCAGTCGAAAGTTAGGGTTCGAGCCTTGCAAGCGCACGATTGGGGGTTCGACTTTAGGGAATTAGGGTGTGAGTCTGCTGCGAATTAAGTGGGAATTTAGGCTAATCCAAGTAACTGTTCTTCCCCTCCTAAATTATTATTACATTCGAAAATGTTTTAGCCTAAGCGACGATGCATGTTAGCTTAGGTTTAGTTAATTCCATGGACACTGTAATGAGAAACTATGCAGGTTAAGTTAGATGGATTACATGCCTAAAAGTTTAATTCAAACTGAATTATGCATGTTTAGAACAAATTTTAGCATATTCAGTTATTACATGCCTAAAAGTTTGATTCGAACTGAATTATGCATGTTTAGAATCAATTTTAGTATGTTCAGTTATTACATGCCAGAAAGTTTAGTTCGAGACGAGCTATGCATGTTTAGAATCAATTTTAGTATATTCAGTTCTTAAATGCCTGAAAGTTTAATTCGAACTGAGTTATGCATGTTTAGAATCAATGTCAGCATATTCACTTCTTACATGCCTGAAAGTTTAATTCGAAATGGGTTATGCATGTTTAGAATCAATTTTAGTATATTCAGTTAACGCATGCCTGAAGGGTTGACTTGAATGGTAACTTCGAGACAGTAAACGAATGCCAAGAATTGTATTATGTTTAAATGACCTGATTAGGTTCAAATAGTAACTTCAATATGATAAATGAATGCCTAAAGTCATATTACGCTTAAATGACATAAATAGGTTCGAATAGTAACTTCGATATAATAAACGAATATCTTGAAACGCATTATGTTTAAAGGGCCTAAATAGACTCAAATAGTAGCTTCGATGTAATAAACGAATGTTTAGAATCGTATTATGTTTAGACAACTTAATTAGGCTTGCAATGTAACTTTGAGACAATGAATGAACGCCCCGAATCGAGGCTTACCTATTTAGTTGAATTATGCTTATGAAATAGCTTTGGAAATAATATTTGAATGACGAACTGAGCATGTTTACGTCCCTTAACTGCAATACATGAATGTAATCGTGTTTCATGCTTAGTTATTTTAACTTAGTTTACTAAACATCCGTTTTAAGTTAAGGTCGTATGAATGCCTATTATATATATATGATTGTATGGTTATAACCGTTGGTTACAGCGCACTGCTAATTGTTAGTTGTTTATTCGGTGAGTTAAGCATTGGTAAGTTGCGTAAGTTTATGTATTGCTTTTCAGTATATCATAATGATGAGGATGCTAGACTGTGAAATTAAAACCGAGATGGTAGTTGGATGGTTTGAGGTAGAACTATAAATGATTCGAGGTTCTTTGTGGTACGGTGCTTATGAGAAGGGAGCCTGGGTTGTGAATTAACTACAATCGTGTAGATTTCAAGGCCATGTGTGGCTCATTGTATTGTTGAAATGATTATAAAGTGCTTGAATGTATTATGTGCAAATCCCTTTCCTTTTATGTTATTAAGATATATTATACGTGTGAAGGTGTTGTTTTGAAAAAAAAGATGTTTCTCGTGTTTTAAAAGAATAATAGCCATGACTATTAGCAATCAATGGCCTATTTTAGCTATACAAACTTCATTTTGGAAGTGAACTCGCTTGAACGGGGGAATCCATAAAGAATTTGATTAAAAAGAAAGTGCGATGTATGAAAAAGGATTTTGCTGTGAGAGGCAGCAAAATTATTAGCCGTTATGGCCGATACGGTTTCAATTGGCTAAGATAATGTGCTTCAGACAATATGTTATAAATGATGTTAGCCTAGGAGATAAGTCCTAGTACTAGGAGACCCTAGAAGACCTTGACGAGGGTCATGGTCCGATATGTTATAAGTAGCCGTCCCAGGAGTAAGAGCTTAGTGTGAGCGTTAGGTCTCACTATGGGGTTGTTAATAGATCTCACCCAATCAGCACCCTGTAGTGATCTTATGCCAGAAGTATTTTCCTACTAAGCTAAGAAAAGCAATTGGCCTTTGCCATTTTATATGTTTCGAAAGGGAAGGAGGTTTTTAGGGGCCTAAGAGGCCATATGGAATGAAGTATGAAAAGCTTATAAGGGTCGTATGACCAATGCTAAATGAAATCTCTTTTAAAAGAACAAGAGCCTCAAGAGGTTAAGAAAAATGTTTTCAATGAAAGAAAGAAAGTTTTCTATGAATACTTGGTGAAATGATTCTTAAGCATAGTTAAATATGGATTCTAATATCATGTAGCCTCATCCTTTTTCTACATTAAACCTGTCTGATTAAAAATGCATGAATTCAGTAAGAAAAGCTTATAGCATGTTAAAAGTTCTATGAATGAAGGCATCTCTCCTAAATGAATGAATGTTTGACATGTGAATAGCCTACGAGTGCGTCATATAGCTTAATATGATGATTGATGATGCATAAGTGCTTGATACGTGGTTAGTATGAGTAGTATTGCCTGTAAATGGTTTTGTTTTAAGGAGTGGAGGAAGCTCACTGAGTATGTGGTGGCTCACTTCATTTCCTTTCCCCTTTTTCCCCAGGTGATGAATGAATGAAAGACAGTGTCTACTTTCTAGGACTACTAGTCGTTTTTGTAGGTGTTCCTATGAAGCAATGTTTGTGAAGCTATTTTAATTATTATTTTGGTTAAGGAAGTGCATGAAACGAGCATGTAGTGGCTCTGGTTGTGTGTAAACCTATGTAAATTATTTGAACAAGTATTTGTAAAGGGATAAGCCTCAACCGCGAGTGTGTAACTCATGGGAAACTTCTAGTTTTTGTTGAATATTATTGTAAACTCACAGGTACCCCTTAAGTTTGCAACGCGAACTTTACGAATGTTGCAATTACAGGCGGAACTCTTGCAGTTTCGCTCCGAAAATTCCCTAGCTAACCTAGAGTTAGGTAGAATCTTTAAGAAAGTCACTAGTTACGGCAGCCTTAGGGGTCTCCCTTGGGGGATCCTGGCGGTGTGACATCCCTTGGGGGTAGAGGGGTGCTACATTGGGTGGTATAAGAGCCATAGGTTTGCATATGCATCTAGGTATGACTTTAGGAGTTTCAGTGTGTGAATTATGTGCCTTAAAGTAGAGATGGGAAAAACTGACCTGACACGATTATCGACCCGAACCCAACACGAAGTTAAGTATGTTTGGGTATAAATTTTTGACCCGTTTAATTAAATGGGTTGACACGTTCAACCTGTTTAATTAAATGGGTTGGGTTCAGGTTGAGATTCTTGATATGAAAAAGTATCTATTTAACCCGTTTAATCAAATGAGTTAAATAACTTAACTCATTTTTCCATTTGTCAATTATCCATTTACTTTTTATTAGATAATTAAGAATATAAAAATTTTTAAAAATTGTGAATTATGACGAATCAGGGGAATTATAAAGAGTAATTATTTAAACTTAATTTCTAACACTATAATTACGTATTAGTTGAAGATATTAAATGTGTAAATGGTTAATTAGGTGACTGAACTTGACTTGTTTATCTTAAACGAGTTAAGCGAGTTAACCTGTTTAAAAATTAAATGGGTACAGGTTAAGGTTTTTCAACCCGTTTAATAAACGGGTTAGGTTCAGGTCCAGCAATTTTCAACCTGTTTAAGTTCGACACGAACACGAACCCGATCCGACACGACCTATTATCCAGCTCTACCTTAAAGTGCCTACATGAGCTTACTATGTGCTTGCGTTGCTTACTTGTGTGCACAAACTGGAAATACGACTTAGGACTTCCATACAAATACGTGCTTGCTAGTTTTACTCATAACCCAATGTGGTGATGTAGGATGGTGTTTAAAATCAACGATTTTGAGTACTTTCCATTCTGGCTGGCTACGTGGAATGCAGTCATCTTCTGGGAGGCAATGGTTGGGAGCAACCAGTGGGGACCCCTGCGGGTCACTCAAAACCACTGGACTTACAAGTTCATCCGAGAAATGCCTTACACGGGAAGATAGAGTGAAGTCACCTCCATCCTTCATCTATTTCATGTACACATGGGGGCTTACACTCCGTTCACCTTCAGAGGATTAGTAGACTTCCTGATATTGGCAGAAGAACGGGTGGATTCTTTTAGGGATACCCCCTTGGAGAGGAGCGATGTCGCTATTCAACTGGTCAATACGATTTTAATTGCTCCCCCTGCTGTCCAACAACTACCAATCACAATAGTCGAAAGAAATCAAATCGAACATCAACAAATGAGGCTTCTGTTCGCGGAAAACCCTCAGGCAAAGCGATACAAGTGAGTAGCCACAATGTGGGTACGCTGGATAGATTCCTTTGGTGCACAATACCCCCGTGGTTGGCAGGCCACGATGCTGAGAATGAGGGAGCTAGTGGATGGAGCGCCCGATGTGGAATACTCCCCAACTTTCGTGTTGTGGGACCTACTAGCCCCAGTTGAGTCCAAAGGTTCGAATGAGCCAGTGGTAGATAACCCTCCTGAGGAAGATTCCTCAGGTGACATTTAGAGTCATGTGTAACCCAAAGTTGTTAATGTATGCACTGTAACTAAATAAGTCATAGCCAGTGTACCCTCGAAATGAATGAATGAGCAAGGGCATTACCCCCATGTTTCGTAATGTGTGAATGCGTGTTTTTAGTAAGGAAAAAAGAAGTGTTCGTGCGACCAGAGTAGGATCGCACCAATACTTAAAAATTATAAATGCTATCTAATATTGTCCTATGCTTTTAAATGCCTTTGACAAATCTATTTTCATACATAAAACTAAGCAACTTTGCATAAACAGTTGTGTAGCCAATGCCTCCTGGAAGGGACCCGGTGGGGGAGCCAACCGCCTTGGAAATGATTTGCCAGTTTAACAAGGTAAAGCCACCTAAGTTTGGCGGTGGAACCGACCCCCTTGCATATGAGGAGTGGTTGAGAAGAATGGAGAACTTATTCGAGGTTATGGACTGCCCCAAGGCTTTAAACTGCACCTAGTGACCCATCAATTTGAAAAAAGGCTGAATTCTGGTGGGGGACTGTCAAACCCCGAGCTGGTGAACCAGCTTTAACTTGGGAACAGCTGAAGACTATGATGGATGCCCAATATTATCCTCGAGACATGAAAAGGGCTAAGGAACAAGAGTTTTTACGCCTGAAATAGGGGCAAATGAGCGTGATGGAATACGCTGTGAAGTTTAATGAGCTTAGTCATTTCGCACCAAACCAGACCGCCACTGAGGATATGAAAATGGATCATTTTGAACAAGGCTTGAGAGGACCAATTAAACGGATGATAGCTGGGTATGTCTTTACTGGTTTCCAGGAGATGTATCAAAGAGCAGTTAAAATAGCCCAAGTCATAGAAGAGACTGAGGCTGAGAGCGGGAGAATAGGCTTAGCCAAAAGGAAATTTGGCCCAGGAGGATCCAGCACCCAGGGGAACAGCAAATCCAGAAACTTCAACGACCGGGCCAAAGGAAAACAAGTCGTGCTGAGGCAAGAGATAGAGCCCTGCAACCAGTGTGGGCGTATACATTCTGGTCAGTGCAGATATGGTACACAAGAATGCTATGGGTGTGGTGCTACAGATCACAAGATTACAAACTGCCCTATGAAGGCGTGGAATCGACAAAGCAGCACACAAGGTTCTGGCGCGGGAGCTAATCCAGTCTCACAAAGAGGCCGCCCTCCTGCGAATGCAACTTCGAGGGGTAACCGAGGTGGAAAGAGGTCACAAGCAGGTGGCCGAGTGTTTTCTCTGGAAAGTGAAGAGGTAGAGGACCCCACTGTCACTGTATTAGGTACCCTCCTTATCAAGCATCTTTATGCTCATGTTTTATTTGATTCCAAAGAAACTCGCTAACAAGCCTAGTGAGACGGATGTGCAACTTTATGTGACCACTCCCTTAGGATCTACTTATTATACTGATGTTGTTTTCAAAAACTGTACCATTCAGTTGGAAGGGAGAGTTCTCCCTGTAGATCTAGTATCACTAGATATACGAGGCTAAGATGTTATTCTAGGGATGGACTGGTTAACTAGGCATAAGGTTACTATTGACTGCGAAAGGAAGTTAGTTACCTTCTCGGCCCCTGATGGAGAAAGAGTAACCTTTAAGGGAAGTGGCCACTAAGTGACCATTCCAACTGTATCTGCTATGCAAGCAATCAAGATGCTGAGGAAAGGATGTTAGGGTTATCTGTGTGTGATTGAGGCCACATAACTAGAAGACCTAGACCTGAATGAGATTCCAGTAGTGACGGAGTTCCCGCAGGTATTCCAAGAAATACCGGGGCTACCACCCGACCAAGAAATCAAATTTACCATTGAACTTGTACCTGGAACTGCCACAATATCCAAAACACATTATCGAATGGCACCTGTTGAATTGACGGAATTGAAAACTTAGTTGCAGGAGTTATTAGACAAAGGGTTAATTCAGCCTAGCATTTTACCTTGGGGAGCACCAGTGCTCTTTGTGAAAAAGAAAGATGGAAGTCTGAGGTTATGTATAGACTATCGTCAGCTAAACAAGGTAACGGTTAAGAACAAATATCTACTTCCTCGAATTGACGACTTGTTTGATCAGTTGGCCGGTGCTTCAGTGTTCTCAAAAGTTGATTTGAGATCGGGGTACCATCAATTGAAGATCAAGAAGGAAGATGTGCCTAAAACCACTATTCGCACTCAATACGGGCATTATGAGTTCTTGGTATTACCATTTGGATTAACAAATGCTCCTACTTTCTTCATGGACTTAATGAATAGGGTCTTTAGTCCTTCCTCGATAAATTCGTAGTCGTATTCATCGATGATATCTTGATGTACTCCAAGACTAGGGAAGAACATGCAAACCACTTACGAATGGTGTTGAAGACCCTAGAAGAGCACAAGCTATATGCCAAGCTTAAAAAGTGCGAGTTTTGGTTAGAAAAGGTGCAATTTCTGGGACATATAGTGATCAAAGATGGTATATCGGTGGACCCGGCAAAGGTAGAGGCTATTGTAAATTGGCTAAGACCCACAAAGGTCTCTAAAGTGCGAAGTTTCTTAGGTATGGCTAGCTCCTATCGAAGATTCGTAGAAGGATTTTCTAAACTAGCCTTACCTATCACCAAATTACTTCGGAAGACCAACAAATTTGAATGGACCACAGAGTGCGAAGATGCCTTTCAGGAACTAAAGAGACGATTGGTATCTGCCCCAATACTAGCAATACCTGAGGGCAATGAAGGGTTTGTAATCTACAATGATGCGTCCAAGAAGGGACTGAGATATGTATTAATGTAAAAAGGCAGAGTTATCGCTTATGCCTCTCCCTAATTGAAGCCTTACGAAGAAAATTATCCAACGCATGACCTAGAATTGGCTGCGGTTGTGTTTGCCCTGAAAATCTGGAGACATTACCTCTACGGAGTAAGATGTGAAGCATATAATGATTATAAAAGCCTAAAGTATATTTTTACTTAGAAAGAATTGAATATGAGACAAAGGAGATGGTTAGAGCTTCTGAAAGATTATGATATGGAGGTTAAGTATCACCCTGGTAAGGCAAATGTGGTGGCTGCCACACTGAGTAGAAAATCTACTGGATCTATAGCCTGCCTACTTACACAAGAAAAGAGACTCCCGAAAGAGCTCGACGTGCTACAAATAGAGGTAGTACTACCAGGAAATCAAGGGTACTTAGCATTGCTTCAAATCTCTTCACCATTGGTTGAACAGATCAAGCAACAGCAGAAGGACGACCTTGAACTTATGAAGATAAGGAAGGGTGTGGAAGAAAAAAAGAATAAGGAATTTTCCATCCAAAATGAAGTGCTTTGGCACGGGAATAGACTCTGTGTACTAAACATAACAGCTCTCAAAAAAGGAGTTGTTAAAAGAAGCGCACAATTCCACACTTGCTACTCACCCTGGAGGTATGAAGATGTATCATGACTTGAAAACTCATTATTGGTGGAATGGGAAGAAGAGGGATATCGCAGACTACATGGCTCGATGTCTTACATGCCAAAAGGTGAAAATCGAGCATCAGAAACCTGGAGGCCTACCACAACCCTTGTCGATCCCGGTGTGGAAATGGGAACACATCACCATGAATTTCATGATTGGAATGCCAAAAACCATCAAAGAGCACGACAGCGTTTGGGTTATAATTGACAGGCTAACCGAGACCACACATTTCTTAGCTATTAAGGCCACTTTCACCTCTGAGCAGTTGGCTAATTTGTACATTAAGTAGATAGTTAGATTGCATGGTGTGCCACTCAGTATTGTGCCAGATCGTGATACCAAATTTGTATCTCGCTTCTGGCATGGTTTTCAAATAGCAATGGGCACAGAACTATGGTTAAGTACAGTCTTCCACCCTCAGATGGATCGACAATCAGAAAGAACCATCCAAACCCTAGAGGACATGTTGAGAGCCTGTGCACTCGATTATGCTGGAACTTGGGATCATAACTTACCTCTGGTCGAGTTTGTGTACAATAATAGTTACCACGCCAGCACAAACATTGCTCCTTTCGAGGCTTTATATGATAGACGTTGTAGAACTCCTACTTGCTGGAATGAAGTAGGTGAAAGGGAACCTTCCAAGGTTGAATTAATTAATCAAACGATCGAAATAATCAAGACAATCCACAAGAGGCTGCAAGTTGCACAGAGTAGGCAAAAGAGCTACGTGGATATTAGGAGAAGGCCACTGGAGTTTGAAGTTGGAGACCATGTATTTCTGAAAGTGTCCCCACTCAAGGGAAGCATAAGATTTGGGCAAAAAGGAAAACTGAGCCCGAGGTTCATTAGCCCGTTTGAGATTCTGCAGAAAGTAAGATAAGTTGTGTACCGACTGGCCTTACCGCCCTCATTGTAAGGCATTCACGATGTATTTCATGTATCTAGTCTTCCAAATATGTTCTAGATCCGAATCATGTCATCTGATATGAACCCCTGCAAGTCAAAGAGAATCTCACCTATGTAGAAGAACCCATTCAGATTTTGGAGAAAACGGAAAAGAAGCTCAGAAACAGGAGCATTTCGTATGTTAAGGTATTATGGAAACATCATAAGGTGGCAGAAGAAACTTGGGAATTAGAAAGCGAAATGCGTGAAAAATACCCCGCCCTATTTCTAACAGGTAAGCAATTTCGAGAACGAAATTCTTTTAAGGGGGGAGAGTGTAAGGGCCGCACTTTCATTCTATTGCTGACTAACTATTTCAGTTGCTAAATTTACGAATCTGCATTTGAATTATATTTCAACAAGGGTATTAAGTCAACTGTGTGCATTTTTAATGATTAATTTCATTAAAAAGAACGACTATATGATTAATGTTATTACTGATGTTGCTTATTCATAAATTATTGAATCGATGCTAACCCGAGTTTATAAAATCATTTTCGTTTTATTTAGTCGATTCCCGAAGTTTAAATTAAAATGTTAGTTGAAGGACATTTCAACTCAAGTTTAGTCTAATCACTAATGAGTTTGCGACTAGAACCTAGCTATTTTATGTTAATTGAGCAACACCAAAGAAAAAAACGGAAAAGGAAATTAGAATAAGGGGGGCTAATTCGGGTGCTAGAGACCCAAGACCCCCGACCCACCCGTCTCTCTCTAACACTCGCAGCTCTCTCTCTCTCTCTCTCTCTCTCTCTCTCTCTCTCTCTCTCTCTCTCTCACCGATAACCACTGGCTAGCGTCTGGCGTCACCGCTGTCCACCATGCGTCGCCAGCGAGAGGAGGCAGCCACTGGTCCCCTACCCATGCGTCACGGTCGTTCACCACACCACTCTCCACTTTTACTTTTCACGGCCCAAATAACCCAGAAAACCACGCGTCTACCGCCCCAAATTCGCCACCCACGTGCCGGAATCCAGCTACCCACACCACCGTCGACCTCTTCTATAAATTAGGGGTCAAATTCAGCCCCAAATCAGCCACAATCACCACTCAGTTGAAAGTTAGGGTTTGAGCGTTGCAAGCGCACGATTGGGGGTTCGAGTTCAGGGAATTAGGACACGACTTTGCTGCCAATTAAGTGGGAATTTAGGCTAATCCAAGTAAGTGTTCTTCCCCTCCGAAATTATTATTACGTTCAAAAATGTTTTAGCCTAAACGATGATGCATGTCAGCTTAGATTTAGTTAATTCCATGGAAACTATAATGAGAAACTATGCAGGTTAAGTTAGATGTATTACATGCCTGAAAGTTTAATTCGAACTGAATTATGCATGTTTAGAATCAATTTTAGTATATTCAGTTATTACATGCCTAAAAGTTTGATTCGAACTGAATTATGCATGTTTAGAATCAATTTTGGTATGTTCAGTTATTACATGCCTGAAAGTTTAGTTCGAGACGAGCTACACATGTTTAGAATCAATTTTAGTATATTCAGTTCTTACATGCCTGAAGGTTTAATTCGAACTGAGTTATGCATGTTTAGAATTAATGTTAGCATATTCAGTTCTTACATGCCTAAAAGTTTAATTTGAACTGAGTTATGCATGTTTAGAATCAATTTTAGTATATTCAGTTAACGCATGCCTGAACGGTTGACTTGAATGGTAACTTCGAGATAGTAAACGAATGCTAAGAATTATATTATGTTTAAATGACCTGATTAGATTCAAATAGTAACTTCGATATGATAAATGAATACCTAAAGTCGTATTAGGGTTAAATGACATAAATAGGTTCAAATAGTAACTTCGATATAATGAACGAATATCTTGAAACGCATTACGTTTAAAGGGCCTAAATAGGCTCAAATAGTAGCTTCGATGTAATAAATGAATGTTTAGAATCGTATTATGTTTAGCTGACTTAATTAGGCTTGAAATGTAACTTTAAGACAATAAATGAACGCCCTGAATCGAGACTTACCTATTTAGTTGAATTATGCTTATGAAATAGCTTTGGAAATAATATTTGAATGACGAACTGAGCATGTTTACGCCCCTTAACTGCAATACATAAATGTAATCGTGTTTCATGCTTAGTTATTTTAACTTAGTTTACTAAACATCCGTTTCAAGTTAAGGTCGTATGAATGCCTATTATATATATATGATTGTATGGTTATAACCGTTGGTTACAGCGCACTGGTAATTGCTAATTGTTTATTCGGTGAGTTAAGCATTGGTAAGTTGCGTAAGTTTATGTATCGCTTTTCAGTATATCATAATAATGAGGATGCTAGACTGTGAAATTAAAACCGAGATGGTAGTTGGATGGTTTGAGGTAGAACTATAAGTGGTTCGAGGTTTTTCTTGGTACGGTGCTTGTGAGGAGGGAGCCTGGGTTGTGAATTAACCACAATCGTATGGATTGCGAGGCCATGTGTGGCTCATTATGTTGTTGAAATGATTATGAAGTGCTTGAATGTATTATGTGCAAATCCCTTCCCTTTTATGTTATTAAGATATATTATACGTGTGAAGGTGTTGTTTTGAAAAAAAAGATGTTTCTCGTGTTTTAAAAGAATAATAGCCATGACTATTAGCAATCAATGGCCTATTTTAGCTATACAAACTTCATTTTCGAAGTGAACTCGCTTGAACGGGGGAATCCCTAAAGAATTTGATTAAAAAGAAAGTGCGATGTATGAAAAAGGATTTTGCTGTGAGAGGCAGCAAAATTATTAGCCGTTATGGCCGATACGGTTTCAATTGGCTAAGATAATGTGCTTCGGACAATATGTTATGAATGATGTTAGCCTAGGGGATAAGTCCTAGTACTAGGAGACCCTAGAAGACCCTGACGAGGGTAATGGTCCGATATGTTATAAGTAGCCATCCCGGGAGTAAGAGCTTAGTGTGAGCGTTTGGTTCACTATGGGATTGAGAATAGATCTCACCCAATCAGCACTCTGTAATGATCTTATGCCAGAAGTATTTTCCTACTAAGCTAAGAAAAGCAATTGGCCTTTGCCATTTTATATGTTTCGAAAGGAAAAAAGGTTTTTACGGGCCTAAGAGGCCATATGGAATGAGATATGAAAATCTTACAGGGGTCGTTGTACGACTAATACGAAATAAAATCTCTTTTAAAAAAACAAGAGCCTTAAGAGGTTAAGAAAAATGTTTTCAATGAAAGAAAGAAAGTTTTCTATGAATGCTTGGTGAAATAATTCTTAAGCATAGTTGAATGTGGATTCTAATATCATTTGGCCTCATCCTTTTTCTACATTGAACCTGTCTGATTAATAATGCATGAATTGAGTAAGAAAGCTTACAGTATGTTAAAAGTTCTATGAATGAAGGCATCTCTCCTGAATGAATAAATGTTTGACATGTGAATAGCCTACGAGTGCGTCATATAGCTTAATATGATGATTGGTAATACATAAATGCTTGATACGTGGTTAGTATGAGTAGTATTGCCTGTAAATGGTTTTGCCTTAAGGAGTGGAGGAACACTCACTGAGAATGTGGTGGCTCACTCCATTTCCTTTCCCCTTTTTCCCCAGGTGATGAATGAATGAAAGACAGTGTCTACTTTCTAGGACTACCAGTTGTTTTTGCAGGTGTTCCTGTGAAGCAATGTTTGTGAAGCTGCCTAAATTATTATTTTGGTTAAGGAAGTGTATGAAACGAGAATGTAGGGGCTCTGGTGGTGTGTAAACCTATGTAAATTATTTGAACAAGTATTTGGAAAGGCATAAGCCTCAACCCCGAGTATGTGACTCATGGGAAACTTCTAGTTTTTGTTGAATATTATTGTAAACTCATAGGTACCCCTTAAGTTCGCAACGTGAACTTTACAAACGTTGCAATTACAGGCGGAACTCTTGCAGTTTCGTCCCAGAAATTCTCTAACTAACCTAGAGTTAGGTGGAATCTTTAAGAAAGTCACTAGTTACGACAGCCTTAGGGGTCTCCCTTAGGGGATCCTGGTGGTGTGACATTCCTCGAGGGTAGAGGGGTGTTACAGCTTGGCTGGCTAAATACTCGCTGTAGCCGAAACAAAAAGGGACTAGGATGGGTGAATAGGTGTGTTACTAGACCAGTTAACAAAAAATATGTTGGACTTCAAGGAATGATAATCTGTTTTCGCTGTGGAAAAACTGGTCATTATCGCTATGCTTGTCCTTTGAGAAAAAGGGCTATTGAGAGAAACTCATTGTATGTTAAACAAGTGTGAATTAGAGAAGATGACTTAACCTCCATATCAAAGAAAATGGGACCTAAGTGGATCTAGGTTCCCAAAACTAACACTTAGCTGTTTTACTGGCTAAAGTGAGAAGAGGCAATCAACTATGGTTCTTGGATAGTGGTTGCTCAAGGCATATGACGGGAGACAAATCAAACTTCCTCTGACTTACAGCCTTTGATGGAGGGAGTGTGGCATTTGGAAACAACAAATCTGAAAAAATTATCGGTGTAGGTAAGATAGGTAAGTCACTCTCTCACTCTATTGATAATGTGTATTTGGTGGATGGTTTACAACATAATTTACGAAGTGTGTCTCAACTATGTGATAGAGGTATTCATGTGGGTTTCTCTTCGGATCAATGCTTGATTACCAATATCAAATCTGGTAATGTTGTTTTGAGGGGGAAGCGACACAACAATGTGTATAAATCTTGTGTTCTTTCACTTCCCCAAAATCATTTGACTTGTTTGAGTGCTCTTAATAATGATGTTATGCTTTGGCATAACAAGCTAGGACATGCAAGTCTTTCTCTTTTGAGTAAACTCATTTCTAAGGACCTAGTAGTCGGACTACCTTCCATCAAGTACAATGATGATAAGGTGTGCGATGCTTGTGCTAGAGAAAAGCAAGTTAGAGCTTCTTTCAAGTCAAAGAACTATGTTAGTACTTCCCGACCTTTTGAACTACTATATGTTGATTTGTGTGGTTCTATGAGGATCACAAGTAGAGGAGAGAAGAGGTATGTATTTGTTATAGTGGATGATTACTCTCGTTTCACTTAGACTCTATTCTTAACATCAAAGGATGAATCATTTGAAAAGTTTCTTGTTCTTCTTAAGAAAATTGAAAAGAGAGTAGGGCACTCATTGGTGAGTCTTAGGTCTGACCATGGCAAAGAGTTTGAAAACTCTAGCTTCATTGAACATTGTAATGAACACGGTGTTGATCACAATTTTTCTGCCCCCAAAACACCCCAACAGAATGGGGTGGTGGAGCGTAAAAATCGTACTCTAGAAGACATGATTAGGACTATGCTGGTCGCTAGTAGTCTTCCTAGAAACTTTTGGACAGAAGCATTGAACACATTGTGCTACATTATTAATATATGCATGATCAGACCCATACTTAACAAGACTCCTTACGAACTTTTCAAAGGATGAAAGCCCAATATTATGCACTTGAGGGTGTTTGGTTGCAAATGCTATGTGCACAATAATGGGAAGAAACCCTTGGGAAAGTTCAACCCTAGAAGTGATGAAGCCATATTCTTAGGGTACTCCTTACACAGTAAGGCATATAAAGTGTTTAATAAAAGAAACTTGTGTGTTGAGGAGAGTGTGTGTATATTCTTTGATGAGACTGACTCTGTGGTTGAGCATGATACACAGGATGAAGAGTTTGAACTTGGTCTTATAAAAAAAGACCTATCACTCACTCAAAGCTCCATATTTGATAAAGGTAAGGCTCCTGAAGGTGAACTAAGTTCTGGAACTGATAATTTAGAAGGTGGGCAGGGAGTAAACCAGTCAGGGGAAAGCACTGCTGAACCTGAACAGAACCGGCCCACTCAACCTAATTATTCCCAAACTAATATAGGAACATGCACCAGCAGAACAGTTCCAGAACCTGTTTCACCAAGTACCAGGAGAGATTGGTAAATGTATCTATGGATCCATTTATTCCACGACCCTCGAAGCACCAGAGCTCGCACCCCCTTGACCAGATCATGTCTGATATTAACATAGAGGTGCAAACCAGATCTAAACTCAGAAACTTTTGTGCCTTCTATGCTTTTCTGTCTGACATTAAACCAAAGAATGTTCATGAAGCTCTTGCAGATTCTGAGTGGGTTATTGCCGTGCAAAAGGAGCTTCATCAATCTGAAATCAACAAAATCTGGCACCTTGAACCAAGGCCTAAGGATCGATCGATAATTGGCACCAAGTGTGTTGAATTCGAGAGTACACAACCACAAGAAGGGGGGTGAATTGTGGTGTTCGATTTTCGCAAGTTGCTGACAAACAGTCTTAGACCCTGTTCGCACAGGTTGTTTCTGAGATAAGCAGAAGCGAAAATCCCACAAAATTGAATGCGGAAATAATGGACACAGGATTTTTACGTGGAAAACACCTCTAGCCCAACTGAGGTTAAAAACCACGACCTACCTCGTATAGGATTTAAACACTTCACTAAAACGGGCTAATCACGTTACAATAGTAACACACCTTGTTACAAATTGCAACCCACGTAACCGTCTTCCCTAAAACCGGTTACCCCACGTCCAAAAGTTCACTTGACTTAGGATACACTCACCTCACTTTTATAAAAGAGAGATTACAAAGAAACACCCTATTACAATACTTCTCAACTAAGCTAATATAGGGTACAATGAAGTCCTAGTATGCCAACTTTGAAAGCTCAATTAATTCATTCACAAGGCTTGGTTTTCTTTTCAAACGTTTTAGCTCATGAACTCAGATTTTTTCTCTTTGAAAACCGATGTGTCCAAGATTGTAAGAAGCCACCTTTTATAGTGCTTGGAACACAATTCATCAAATTTTTGGAAACTAAAAAATCTAAAGAATATAGAATCCTTTACCCACAAGGGATGGAAAAACTATTTTTGAAATTTTTGGAAACTAAAATCCTAGAGAAAATAGAATCCTTTAGCTACAATGGGTAAGGTGACATGAGCTGAAAACACTTCCTGAACCGCGTGCATAAGGCGGTGTTCTTCAGCAGCTAGCCCATGTTTTTCTCAACTACCTTATCCACTTGCCAAAAATTGAATATTCTTTTTATTCAAAAAGATTTTTCAAATCCCTTAAGATTTTTGATAACCGTTTTTTAGGGTAAAGAATAAGATACTCCATAGAAAAATCTTTCTTGTAAATCTTTGAAGAAGCTGCTCAAAATCCAAAAGATAAAAATCGTGCAAAGCAGTTTTTCGCAGCTTATTCTGGAAACACCCTGATCGCCCTGTTCCCAGGGTTGTTCTGAAGGGTGATCCGAAATATTTTTCGAAAAGCAAAACCGTTTCCAATGAGTGGTAAATTAAAACTTTCTAATTGGCATATTAACAAGAGTCTAAAAATATAAAACCAAATCAAATCAAGACATCTTGTTGTAACCACTAGTCATCTTGTAGAACGACTTTGCTACAAACACTTCACAGAATATGCTTCAAACACCGTACGAAACCTGTTTGTCACAGCTGCACATATCTTATGTTTCAAACACTTCACAGGATATGCTTCAAAACACCTTACAGAGCCTGTTCATCATGGTTGTTCTTACATCGCTGACTTGAGTACCTGTTCTTGATAAACCATTAGTCAAGCAGTTTTAATATATTGAAGAACAGCAGTAAAACCCTGTTGGTAAAGCCTGTTTTCATTAGTCAAGCAGTTTTAATATATTGAAGAACAACAGTAAGACTCTGTTGGTAAAGCCTGTTTGAAATAACAACAACAACACTTGGATTTGTTATCATCAAAACTTTATACATTCTAACAAATTCCCCCTTTTTGATGATGACAAACCAAGTGACCATATTGACTTTCAAGGGCAATTTAAGTGATTTGTACCAATTATTCAAATTCACATGAAGCAGTTAGTATCGAAAAGATTGTAAGAAAATTAACTCGTCCATGGCAGAACTAAAACAATATTGGTCAACCTATCTTCCCCCTTTTGGCATCATTAAAAAGTAGGGGCAAACAGTCAAACAGAGGGTGTTTGCTATCACCACCACTTGGGTAATGGAGGAAAGTCAACAGGCGATACACTCAAGTGTTTTGGTACGATAATGAGATTGGCCATCCTAGTCACGCACAAGCAATTCACAACAAAAAGCAAGCAAGGCAAAGCCAATAAAAAAAGAAGATATCCTGTCATTCATCAAAAGAGTGCAACAGAGTACAAACTGATTCACCAAGAGAAGTGAGAACAGGCTATGAGAACAACAGATGGGAACAGCTCATCCGGGGTGTTCAAGGAGCAGAAGGAGAAAATTATGCTGAAAGTGAGGAGAGAAGGGCGAGGAGATCTGCATGGCTTTTTGCATTTAAAGCTTTTTCCTCGTCCAGGGCAGCCTTTACAGCGTTAAGCTCAGTACTAAGGCGAGAGTTTTCTTCCAAAGCAGCCTCAAGCTTGGTTGAGGAACTGCCAGGAACAGGAGGACAGGGTGTTCTGGTCCCCTGTTCTGAGGCAGACCCTTCAATCAAAGCATACCCACACCCCATAAGGGTGTTACTCCCGATCTCATCAATGAACTGAGCGCCCACCTTCTTCTGCAGTGTCACCCCAAAGTGCTCAAACACACTAGTCAGAAAGAAGCCGTATCCCAGATCATGTTCCCTAGAGGTGTTTGCAATTCTTGCAATATGTCGAATCATGATGGCAGGAAGGTTAATTTGCACTTCCGTGTCCATCAGATCCATCAAACATTGATCCATGGCATCAACAAGATTGCGACCCTGGCCTCTGGGGATGACATTCTTGATGATAAACCAAAATAGCAATTGATGGAGCGATGTCATGTCCCCTTTCTTCACAGACTTGGGTGTTTGCAAGCTTGGTTGCTGGCTAAATTTCTGGGCGAGTTCCAGCAGCCTGGCTGTTCCTAGAATAGTCTTGTCTTCCCTCACATATATATCAAAGCCTGTGGAGGGAATCCTCAGAATGTCCCCTAATATCTTTGCATCAAAGCGAAGCTGCTTCCTATTAACAATACTTGTCACCACTCCTTCGGTGACAGTACAGTTGGCATAGAACTCTGCCAACTCATGTACAGAACACCCCAGCTGGGTGTTTGTAAACAACTCATACCACCCCTGTGCTTGCAGCTTGTGCAGAAACACCCCAGTCCCTGTTCCTCAAAATATTTGACCTTTATAATTTTGCCCCGGACAACCCGTCTCTGAAGCAATTGGGTCAGTTTGGCTGAGATTGCAGACGGTTTAGATTTCTTGGCTCGTTTAGGTTGGGGCTCAGTAGGAGGGTCTTGGGTGGAGGAGTGTTTGAGGGAGGCTTTTCTCTTGGGAGTTTTAAGGGGTGATGGTTTTGGTGTAGGAAGAGGCTTATTCTCTGAGGAATCTGAGAACACGGGCGTGCCCTGTTTGAAGGCAGTGTTCTCAGTGTCGCTATCTGATGAAGGCTCAGAGGAGGAATCAATCTCCTCAATAACAGGGGCTGACTGTTTGGCAGGACGAGGAGTGGAGTGAAAAGCTATTCGGGCTGATTTTCTTGTGGGTCTGTTTGTGGGTTTGGCCGAAGAGGGGATTTGTGGTTTTAGTTTGACAGGGGGTTCACTTTTTGAGGGCGCTTCGGTCTGGCCGCTTTTAGGCCTTGATGATGGTCGTGTTCTTGGTACTCTAGCACGCCTAGCCACAATTTTGTACCTTTTGCGTTTCTCACCGGTTTGTGTTACCGATGTGGCTTGTGCAGGCTTTACAGGGGACTCCTCTATTTGACCACTACTTCCCCCTTTGTTTTTTGACAAATCCTCCCCTAGGTCATCCTTAAAAACTTCAGACCTTGTTTCTGACCCTGTTTCCTGCTCAGGAAATAGCCCAAACGAATTGATGTCATCTAACTCATGGTCCAACAGAAAGAGTTCATCTAAAGCCCCAATTTCTCTTTCAGATGCCCCAACAAGTTCTTGGGGTTGACATGCGCCCGTTTCACCAAACAAAATCAATTCCCACCCAAATTTGTACGGGATGTCTTCCAATTTCAAATTCACTGTTCTAAGGTCGATACTTTTCAAAAACCCAAAAGGTTTATAGGCAATGGGTCGAGGAGGTTCAGTATTTTTACCTTTCATGAGGGCCGTCAGAAATTGTGTAGGTGCAAACAGGGCTGTGGCTATTTGCAAGGCTGTGCCCTGTGTCTGGTTACCCTGGGTCAAGGTCGAGGAGTTCTCGAAGCTAATGGGGAATGCCATTTTTCAGAGGAAGGAGAGAGATTAGGGTTTCTTGAACAGAGTTTCAGAGCAAGAGAGTTTCGATGGAGGTGAGAGATTGAGCAAGAGAGCTTTAAAGAGAGAGACATGCGAAATCTTTAAAAGATTTTGCCCGTTTTGCAACGGGCTTTTGCATTTATTTAGGCCACGCACACCTCGGGAAGAGATTAGCAATTTTCAATTTGTTGTACATATTTGACAAACAAGAGGCATACCTGTTCCTGATGCTTGTTCTTGAGGTTACTTGCTCGGTAACATTGGACAATAAGGGCAATCTCATTAGACCTCAACGAGTGTCAGCAAGTTGCAAACCTCACATATGCTAAACATAGCACACAAGTTGATTGCAAACAAAAATTTAACATGTTGTACCCGTCACTTTTAAATTTTGCAAACAGGACGAGAGAACAGGTTGGTCAGGTTGTTCTAATTAAGCCTAGTTCGAGTCTATTCCTTTCAAATTGTTCTCTACTCAATGCCTTTGTGAATATATCAGCAATTTGATTTTCAGTGGCACAAAAATTCATTGAGATCACTCCCTTTTCAACATTGTCTCTCAAGAAATGATGACGAATGTCAATATGTTTTGTTCTTTTGTGTTGACATGGATTTTTGGCAATGTTAATTGCACTTGTATTGTCACAATAAATAGGAATGCATCCTATGTCAACACAAAAGTCCTTGAGTTGTTGTCTTATCCATAATAACTGAGCACAACAAGATGCAGCTGCCACATACTCAGCTTCTGCTGTGGACAAGGCAACAGAGAGTTGTTTCTTGGTTGCCCAAGATACCAAACAAGGTCCAAGAAAGTGAGCCATACCTGAGGTGCTTTTTCTATCAACCAAGAAACCTGCATAATCAGCATCAGCATACCCAACAAGATCAAAGTTGCAACCTTTAGGATACCATAAGGCTAGATCAGGTGTATGTCTTAAGTACCTTAAAATCCTTTTTACAGCCTTAAGATGAGTTTCTTTAGGGTTAGACTGAAAACGTGCACATAGACCAACACTGAAAACAATGTCAGGTCTACTAGCCGTCAGGTATAGGAGTGACCCTATCATGCCCCTATAAGATTTCTCCTCAACTGAGGGACTACCATTATCCATTACTAACCTGGTTGAGGGAGAGATGGGAGTATCAATGGACTTGGCCGACTCCATCTTAAAACGCTTAAGTAACTCTCTGATATACTTTTGTTGATGGATCATGGTGCCGTTTGAAGTTTGCTTGATCTACAAGCCTAGAAAGAAATTAAGCTCACCCATCAAGCTCATTTCAAACTCACTCCTCATCATTTTTGAAAATTCATTGCACAAATCATGATGAGTTGCACCAAATATGATGTCATCGACATATACTTGGACAATCAACAAATGTTCCCCCTTAGATTTTAGAAACAAGGTATTGTCTACCTTGCCTCTTGTAAAACCATTTTCTAATAAAAAGCTTGACAACCGCTCATACCAAGCTCTAGGGGCTTGTTTTAAACCATAAAGTGCTTTGTCAAATTTGAAAACATAGTTAGGAAATTCATTACTTTCAAAACCAAGGGGTTGTTTGACATACACTTCCTCTTTAAGGTGCCCATTTAGAAACGCACTTTTAACATCCATTTGATATAACTTGATCTCCATGTGGGCTGCAAAAGCTATCAAGATTCGAATGGCTTCCATCCTTGCAACAGGTGCAAAAGTCTCTTCATAATCAATTCCCTCTTCTTGGTTGTAGCCTTGAACCACCAGCCGGGCCTTGTTCCTAGTGACTGTTCCGCACTCATCTAGCTTGTTACGGAACACCCACTTGGTTCCAATGATTGTTCTATCCTCTGGCTGTGGCACAAGGTGCCATACCTTGTTTCTTTCGAACTGATGGAGTTCTTCTTGCATGGCTGTGACCCAATCTGAATCTGCAAGAGCTTCATTAATATTCTTAGGCTCAATTTTTGAGAGAAAAGCATAGAAAGCACAGAAATTTTTAAGCCTAGATCTAGTTTGAACTCCTGCATTAATATCAGACAAAATTTGATCAAGAGGATGTGAACTTTGGTATTTCCATGATCGTGGTGAAAGTGGGTTCACAGATATGCTCTCCATCCTAGCTGGAATACTTGGCGAAACAAGTTGAGGCCCTATTCCCAAGCCTGTTTGGGAGCCTGTTCCTGAAATTATCTCAGAAGGGTTCGGCTGATGTTGTCCCGAACAGGGTTCCACCCTGTTTCCCCCTGTTTGGTTCACACCCTGCCTACCTTCCTGAAGAACAGCTTCAGGCCTTGATCTCTCAGGTTGATCCTTACCTGGTTCATCTTGAAGCAGCATGTCTTTTTAACAAGACCTAGTTCGAGGTCTTCCTCCTGTGCATCATTCTCACTTAGAGAGTTAGTTTCATCAAAAAGCACATGCACACTTTCTTCAACACACAAGGTTCTCTTATTAAACACTTTGTATGCCTTACTATGTGAGGAGTAACCGAGGAATATTGCCTCGTCACTCCTTGGATCAAATTTCCCTAAGGCATCCTTTCCATTATTATGCACAAAACATTTACACCCAAAAACTCTCAAATGCAAAATATTTGGTTTTCTTCCTTTAAGGATCTCATAAGGAGTTTTGTTAAGAACAGGTCTAATCATGCATCTATTTATAATATAACATGATGTGTTTAAAGCTTCAGCTCAAAACTTTCTAGGAAGACCACTAGCAACAAGCATTGTTCTAGTCATGTCCTCTAGAGTACGATTTTTGCGCTCTACCACCCCGTTCTGTTGGGGTGTTCTTGGAGCTGAAAAATTGTGATCAACACCATGCTCATTACAATAGTCAATAAAGCTCGAATTTTCAAATTCTGTACCATGGTCAGACCTTATGCATACCAAAGAGTGTCCTACCCTCTTTTCAGTCTTTTTAATGAAAGCAAGAAATTTTTCAAAAGTTTCATCTTTAGAAGCCAAAAACAAAGTCCAAGTGAAACGAGAGTAGTCATCCACTATCACAAGCACATACCTCTTGCCACCTCGGCTCATGATCCTCATTGGACCACATAAATCCATATGTATTAATTCAAGGGGTCGAGTAGTGCTTATACACTTTTTAGACTTAAATGAATTTTTGACTTGTTTGTCTTTGGCACATGCATCACATACCTTGTCATCATTGAATTTGATGGAAGGTAAGCCAATTACTAAATCTTTGGTTACAAGTTTGTTCAAAAAAGAGTGGCTTGCATGACCTAGTCTTTTGTGCCAAAGCATAACATCATCTTTTAAGGCACTCAAACAAGTCAAATTATTTTGGGGAAGAGTAGAAATACACATTTTATAAACATTTTTGTGTCGCTTCCCCCTCAACACAACATCTCCTGTGTTCATGTTTACAACCAAGCAACGTGTTGGAGATAACACTACTAGGCTGTCTTTGTCACACAGTTGGGACACACTTAGCAAGTTGTGTTTTAAACCATCCACAAAATAAACATTGTCAATTGAATGGGAGAGTAACTCACCTATCTTACCTATACCGACAATTGTCCCAGATTTGCCGTTTCCAAATGCTACACTCCCTCCTTCTGATGCTGTAAGTGAGAGAAAATTGGATTTTTCACCAGTCATATGCCTCGAACACTCACTGTCAACATACCACAGCTGCCTGTTCCCTAAACTGTTTCTTGGGTTGTTTGCTGGGTTGTTCTCTCTCACTTCAGCCTGCAAAACAAATCAAGGGTTAGTTTTGGGAACCCAGATCCACTTGGGTCCCATTCCTTTAGACGTGTAAATCTCATCTTTCCTAACCTACATTTGTTTTACATGCACTGAGTTCTTTTTAATGTCATACTTTCTTATAGGACAAGCATATCGATAATGCCCCGTTTTACCACAATGAAAACAAACAATATTTTCAGGTAATCCCACATATTTGTTATTCACTGGGTAGGTCATCTTAGGCACAAAACCTAGTCCTCTTCTATTTTGACTATGATGAGTGTTTAACCATTCCAACGCCCTTGAGGACCTGTTCCAGAGCTTGTTTGTTGCAAGGTCCGATTCTAAGTGTTTTATTTTTTCAAGCAAGTTTCTGTTTTCTCCCAGCAAAGACTCGACCTTACCTTTTAAGTCAAGAGATTCTTTTTCTAGCTCAGTCAGTTTAGTGGAACAAGTCTCTTCTTTCATGAGTAGAGTTTCTTTAAGCACATTGATGTTTTCATGCAAGGCAAGAGTCTCTTTGTCAACTTCAAGCTTTTCTAATTTAAGGGTTTCATTTTCAAGTTCTAAATCTCGAACATCCCCTTTTAATTCAGCACATATATCCATTATATTGTACACTAATTTCTCAAGAGTTGATTTATTTAGACCACGTACCTTGTTCTTGAGTTGAGTCAGACTATCCGTTGACCCATCATCTGAATCAGTGTCACTCCTTGCCATGAGTGCTACATCAGCTTCCCCAGCTTCAGACCCTTCCTCATCCTCACTTGAATCTCCCCAGGCCGCGAGCATAGCTTTTGAGAACCTTTTCGCTGAGCTGCTTACACCCTGTTTCCTCCCCTGTTTTCTGGGGTGTTCGGGTTCTTGTTCTTCCTTGTGCAGTGGGCAGTTTTTCACAATGTGGTCCAGCTTACCACACTTGAAACACCCAGTGAACTGTTCCCGAGGGGTGTTCCTGGCTTTGCCGAAGTCCTTTCTTTTGATGTTTTCTTTGACTTTCTTGAAGAACTTCTTAAATTTTTGAGTCATTATGGCAATCTTCTCCTCCTCAGAATCAGAATCATCTTCTAAGGCCTTTAGTATAAGACCTCGTTCTCTCTTTGTCTCATCTTTCTGTTGAGAATATTTCCTAAGTTCATATGTTTGGAGGTTACCAATCAGCTCATCTAGGGTGATCTTGTTCATGTCCTTAGCTTCTTGGATGGCCGTTACTTTTGCTTCCCAAGAATGAGGTAAAATTCTTAGGATCTTCCTTACCAATTCTTCGGTGGTGAAGGATTTTCCCAAGGATTTCAACTCATTCGTTATGTGAGTGAAGCGAGTGTACATGTCCATCACACTTTCACGATCACCCATCTCAAACAGCTCATACTTTCTCATAAGCAATTCAATCCGGGATTGCTTTACTTGATTGGTCCCTTCGTGAGCTACTTGCAAAGCATCCCAGATTTCTTTGGCCGACTCACATTCAGATATGCGAGTATATTCATCAAGACCTAGGCCAAAATATAAGAGTTTCTTGGCCTTGGCATTCTTCTCCATCATCTTATAATCTTCAGCATTGAACTCCTTAGGCTCCTCGGGGATTGACTTTCCACTTCAGTTGTTTTCTTAGGGATGAGTGGTCCATGCTTGATGAGCATCCACAACTCATAGTCCTCGGCTTGGATGTAGTTTTCCATCCTATTCTTCCACCAACTATAGTGTTGGCTATTAAAGTATGGTAGACGAGTTATGAATTGACCTTCAAGCATGCCTTGTGGAGTACTCATCTTCAAGGATCTCTCAAAGTTGTTAGCCTTTCAAAGGAGAACCTGCTCTGATACCACTTGTTGAATTAGAGAGTATACAACCACAAGAGGGGGTGAATTGTGGTATCTGATTTTCGCAAGTTGCTGACAAACAGTCTTAGACCCTGTTCGCACAGGTTGTTTCTGAGATAAGCAGAAGCGAAAATCCAACAAAATTGAATGTGGAAATAATGGACACAGGATTTTTACGTGGAAAACACCTCTAGCCCAACTGAGGTTAAAAACCACGACCTACCTCGTGTAGGATTTAAACACTTCACTAAACGGGCTAATCACGTCACAATAGTAACACACCTTGTTACAACTTGTAACACACGTAACCTGTCTTCCCTAAGACAAGTTACCCCACGTCCAAAATGCCCTTGATTTGGACACACACTCTACTCACTCTTGTGAAAGAAGAATGTAAAGAAAAAACACCCTATTACAATGCTTCTCAACTAAGCTAATATAGGGTACAATGAAGTCCTAGTATGCCAACTTTGAAAGCTCAATTAATTCACTCACAAGGCTCGGTTTTCTTTTCAAACGTTTTAGCTCATGAACTCAGATTTTTTCTCTCTTTGAAAACCGATGTGTCCAAGATTGTAAGAAGCCGCCTTTTATAGTGCTTGGAACACAATTCATCAAATTTTTGGAAACTAAAAAATCTGAAGAATATAGAATCCTTTACCCACAAGGGATGGAAAAACTATTTCTGAAATTTTTGGAAACTAAAATCCTAGAGAAAATAGAATCCTTTAGCTACAAGGGGTAAGGTGACATGAGCTGAAAACACTTCCTGAACCGCGTGCATAAGACGGTGTTCTTCAGCAGCTAGCCCATGTTTTTCTCAACTACCTTATCCACTTGCCAAAAATTGGATATTCTTTTTATTCAAAAGATTTTGCAAATCCCTTAAGATTTTTGATAACTGTTTTTTAGGGTAAAGAATAAGATACTCCATAGAAAAATCTTTCTTGCAAATCTTTGAAGAAGCTACCCAAAATCCAAAAGATAAAAATCGTGCAAAGCAGTTTTTCGCAGCTTATTCTGGAAACACCCTGATCGCCCTATTTCCAGGGTTGTTCTGAAGGGTGATCCGAAATATTTTCCGAAAAGCAAAACCGTTTCCAGTGAGTGGTAAATTAAAACTTTCTAATTGGCATATTAACAAGAGTCTAAAAATATAAAACCAAATCAAATCAAGACATCTTGTTGTAACCACTAGTCATCTTGTAGAACGACTTTGCTGCAAACACTTCACAGAATATGCTTCAAACACCGCACGGAACCTGTTTGTCACAGCTGCCCATATCTTATTTTTCAAACACTTCACAGCATATGCTTCAAAACACCTTACAGAGCCTGTTCCTCATGGTTGTTCTTACATCGCTGACTTGAGTACCTATTCTTGATAAACCATTAGTCAAGCAGTTTTAATATATTGAAGAACAACAGTAAAACCCTGTTGGTAAAGCCTGTTTCCATTAGTCAAGCAGTTTTAATATATTGAAGAACAACAGTAAGACCCTGTTGGTAAAGCCTGTTTAAAACAACAACAACAACACTTGGATTTGTTATCATCAAAACTTTATACATTCTAACAAAGTGGGTGTTTAAGAACAAACTGGATGAGTTCAGAGTAGTAACTCAAAACAAAGCTAGGCTAGTGGTTCAACGTTACAACCAAGAAGAGGGAATCGACTATGAGGAAACATTTGCCCCTGTTGCAAGGATTGAGGCTATCCGCATTTTGGTGGCCTTTGCAGCTCACATGGAGATCAAGTTGTATCAAATGGACGTCAAGAGTGCATTTCTCAATGGATAGCTTAAGGAAGAGGTGTATGTACGGCAACCCCTTGGTTTTGAAAATCATGGTTTCCATAACCATGTGTTTAAACTTAACAAAGCTCTTTATGGTTTAAAACAAGCTCTTAGAGCTTGGTATGAACGCTTCTCAAAATTTCTAATTGATAATGGCTTCCAAAGGGGAAAGGTAGACAATACCCTGTTTCTCAAATCAAAGGGGGAACATCTGCTGATTGTTCAAGTATATGTCGATGACATTATATTCGGTGCACCCAACAGAGATTTATGTGATGATTTTCCAAAATTGATGAGGAGTGAGTTTAAGATGAGCATGATGGGCGAGCTTAATTTTTTCCTAGGCTTGCAAATCAAGCAAACCTCAAATGGAACTATGATACATCAATAAAAATATATCAAGGAGTTAATTAAGCGGTTTGGAATGGAATCGGCTACGCGCATAGACACACCCATCTTTCCTTCAACCAGATTGGTTGTGGATGATGGGAGTCTATCAGTTGAGGAGAAATCCTATAGGGGCATGATAGGGTCGCATCTATACCTAACCACTAGTAGACCTAACATTGTTTTCAGTGTTGGTTTGTGTGCCCGTTTTCAGTCAAATCCTAAAGAAACACATTTAAAAGCTGTAAAATGAATTTTGAGATATTTAAAATACACCTCGGACTTAGCTTTATGGTATCCTTGAGGATACAATTTTAATCTCATTGGGTATGCGGATGCTGATTATGCTGGATTCTCAGTTGGTAGAAAAAGCACCTCAGGTATGACTCATTTTCTTGGACCCTATTTGGTCTCTTGGGCAACCAAGAAACAACACTTAGTTGCCATGTCCACAGCAAAAGCCGAGTATATAGCGGCAGCTTCTTGTTGTGCTTAATTGTTGTGGATAAGGCAACAACTCAAGGAGTTTTCTGTTGACACGGGATGCATTCCGATATTTTGTGATAACACAAGTGCAATTAACATTGCCAAAAACCCATGTCAACATAAAAGGACTAAGCATATTGGCATATATTATCATTTTTTGAGAGACAATGTTGAAAAGGGCTTAATTTCAATGAATTTTTGTGCCACTAATAAGCAAATTGCTGACATCTTTACCAAGGTACTGAGTAGAGAGCAGTTTGAGAGGAATAGACTTGAATTGGGTATGATTAAAAGAATTTGAACATGCTTGTTTAACCCCAATGATTGACTAGTTGAGAGTTTTTAGGCCAAATAAATTGTTATTAGTTAAGGGTTTTTCGGCCAAATAAATTGTTACAATGAATGCATTCAATTTTGGTGCTTTTACTGGCACATGTGTGAAATCTAATATGCTGGTACTCGTTGAGGTCTAATGATATTGCCCTTAGTGTCCTGAGACACTGAACTTTTGACAGTAAGAACAGGCTCTAGGAACATACCTGACCACTATTTATATCATGTGCTGACCAAGTGGCGTTATTAAAGGAATGTTGAAAACCGAAATTTTCCTTTTCATTACAACTAACCTATAATTTATACCATACCTAGTGTAATGATGTGCTGCATGCAAAACATTCTTTCTCTTCAAGAATGGCCGAAATAAAGTCTCCCATAAACTCCCTCGATTTTCGAGCTACTCATGTCACCATTAAATCCCTCCACTCTCTCTCGCCATAACCCATCCATCCATCCCCCTCTCTCTCTCCCAAGAACCCAATTTCCCTCTCTTTCCTTAAACCTCTTAAAAACCCTAACTCCAAATCACCTCAAATCCTCCAATTCTCACAATGGTAAGAACTCGTGGCGGTCAAGCATCCTTTAAACGCAAGAGTTATCACCCAAGATCACTACGAGACCAACTATCAAGAAAAAGGGGCGGAATTGGGATGAGTTCTAAGGGAACATCATCAGCACCTTCATCGCCACAAACGATCTCGATTGGTATGGAAGACCCTCTGTCACCTTCTTTTCGATTACTCCCTCTATTTTTGGGTTCTTGAAGAGCTTAGACTTAAGATCAGTAAACTTGAGCCCTGATATGGTACCTTTAGTACACCTAATTACGGGTTGGAAGATTATGGTGTATGACCCGGTTGTGGCCAAGTCTAAATTAAGGGGGAACAAGTGTTCGAACTGGTTGAAGAGTGTAATGAACCAAAGAAGAAGAAAATTAGAAAAAAACATGACACTTGCTGAGAGATATGAGCATTTCCTTCAGAAATCTGTGGTTTGGGGGAAGGTAGTTAAGGTGTCATACTTTCAGCAACAGGGCGTTCTTAGAGAAGTTGGAAGCTCAGGAATGGTTAGACCTGTTCACGGATACTAAGAGAGGATGTTCGATTCCTAACTTGGCTAAGCTCCATGCGAACTGTGTTGTCACCAATGGAGTGGTGACCAGCACAGTTAATGATCATAACCAACGGTTTGATGTTAAGAAGTTAGCTGAGTTACTTAGGGTGTCCTCCTAAGGTTTTGATGTGTATATGCCAGAGGATAAGAGCATCTTAGGTGAAGAACGGCTATTGGAATTGACCTAGAAGTTAGTCTAAAAACCCCATCTGACTGTGTTCCGGTCTGTAAGAAAAGGGGAAATGATGTCATTGCATTGATTGTTGTTTTAGTTTGTGATTAAGAATATTATTCCTCGAGGTCAGGGACGTAACCTTGCTGATCCCATGGACATGTGCTACACTGATTTATTGGATAGGGGTGAGCAAATTAACTTGCCTACAATCATGATTAGCCATATTGGGAGAATTTCCAACATGTCCAAGGATCATGACATGGGGTATGGATTCTTGCTGACGTCAGTGTTTGAGAAGCTTGGGATTTCTTTGCAAAAGAGAATAGGCTTTCAGGTTAGTGATGATATTGGCAACAGCACGTTGATTGGGTGTGGTTTCAAAGTGACAAAAGGCGGTAGTGCAACTTTAGAGCAGGGGCTCCAAACACCACTTAGACTTGTTCCCAGTGAAGCCTCCACATCCAGAGCTCCTATAATTGATACACTGTTGCAGGACCAGATCACATTGAAGGGGAGATAGCTGAAGTAAAGCAGGCGATTACAGAGGAAAAGGCTCTCAATGCCAAACGACACAAGGATCTGCTGAGTGCCCTTCTTGCCCTCACAGCCAAATTCCCTCCTCCACCTTCCTCTACCTGAACCTGTTTCTTTCCCTGTTTCTAACACTGTTTTTCAAACACTTCGTTATGTATGTGACTACTAATGGTTTATAGCTGTTTTTGGATGGTTAATGCATTTATGCTATAACTTTGCTTGTTGCATGTGTTATTTGTTTGTGCGAGACTTGGATTGCCAATATTATTACTGTACCATATACTTGAGTGTATCGTTGTTACTTCCCGCATTACCGCTTTGGTGGTGATTGTATCCACACTGGATTTTCGTTTTCGATCTCCACACCCTTTTCGATGATGTCAAAAGGGGGAAGATGAGTATGACCTTGTTTTGATTGGTTTGCCTAGTTTAAGTTGACCTTTTAACTCTTGTTTTCTCTCTAATGTGAGGGGGATAACTGTTTTGGCACTAATGTATATTTGCCCTATCTCACTATTAATTGTCATTGATAACTTACCGTCATTTGGTTTGTCATCATCAAAAAGGGGAAAATTATTGACCTAATTAATGTGTAAGGTTTTGATGATAACAATCCAAATGTACCAGTCAATATGTTGTGCTTAAATTATGTGTTGAGACAGGATCCGAAAAATACTTGGAGCAGTTCGAATGAGCGTGGAGCATCAAAGTCGATACATGTGCAAGAAGTCCAGCTGATAACAAGAGTCTTAGGCTTAGTATGGGTTTTATTTTTTAGACTCTTGTCAATATGCCAATTAGAAGGTCTTGACTTAGTGTTTGCTTTGAAATATTTTTATGTACTTCAGAACACTGCCTCAGAACAGTTCTGAGAAGTCAGGTATGCGGTGTTCTGACGTCAAAGACAAAAAACGAATTTCATGATTTTAGATTTTTTTTTTTCCTTACTGACGATTTTATTGAAATAACTAGGATTAATTTCCCTGTGTCAGTTGAGTCTAAAAAGATTTTTTCTTTAAAGATAATATTGAGAGATTTTTTAGTAGTAGAGTCTAAAAAGGTTTTTTTCCTTAAAAGATACTATCAAAAGATTTTTGAAAGATTTTATCCTATCCTTTAAGGGAAGAATATCAAGAGGAAAGATTTTAGGAGGTTGACTGTTAAAGTGATTGAGGGAAGGAAATCTTCCTAACCCTATGGCACAAGCTTACTATTTAAGTTGCCTCTTTCTCAAGTCTTTCTCAAGGTTTTCCAAGGGTTTAAAATTGTCTTTGTGAGTCTGAATTTTCTGAAAGAAAACCTTCAAAGAGAGTGCAAAATCGAGTCTTCAATATTGGCATAATAGGGATTGTATTATACCTTACATTCAGCTTGTTTAGAAGCATTCAAGTAGGGTGTATTGTTATTTCTTTTTCAGAATTGAATTAAGAAATTGTCTAAGTTTTTGGAGATGTTGGACATGGTCTCTTAGGAGACATTGGACGTGTTGTTCGTGTTGTCCAAGTCATTGGACATGGTCTCTTAGGAGACGTTGGAGGTGGTGTCCGTGTGAGGTTGACCAAGTCTTGGGAAACATTGGACGTGGTGTTTGTAATAAGGGTCTCGGGAAAGACTAGTTACGTGTGTTACGTGTGTAACGAATTTGGCCCATTTAGTGAAAGTATTGCTGAAATTCTACAATGGTAGGTCGTGGTTTTTACACCTCAGTTGGGCCACAAGTGGTATTCCACGTAAAAATATTGTGTCTCCTTTATTATTTCCGCAATTAGCTTTGTTTCTGCTTCACTCCAAACACTCGGTCCAAATAGTTTCCACGAGTGTTCTGAAACAATCCAGAAAAGTCGATAGACATAATTCACCCATGTCTTGTGTCCTTGTGCAATTAAATCTAGTATAAATAGATACATATCCTCATTTGGGTTGGCAGCATCATTTCTTTGTGGTCGGTTAAAAATCATTTCCACTCCTTGAAAATACCTCAAACAAAAAGCTATACACTCTTGAGCAATATATCCTTCTGCAATTGAACCCTTAGGTTACGCCCTATTATGTACAAGTGCTTTCAAGGATGCCAAAAACCTATATAAAACATAAGCATAGGCACGCATGAGTATATATTTAGAGTTAATATTTAAGCATACATTGAAAGCATGAATTCTAACCTTTCAATTGGATACATCCACCTATATATAACTCGCCCTCCATTCTTTGCTTCCGCAGTTAAGTGCACAATTAGATGCACCATAATAGTGAAAAAACTAAGTGGGAACAGTTTCTCCATTCTACATAGTGCCACAACTATATTAGCTCTGGCTTCTTCTACCTTCTCAATAATAAGCTCTTTGGCACATAACTCCTTCATAATTGTCGACATAGCCCAAATAATATCTATAAGATCATTATATTTTACAGCCCTTAATATAATCAGAAGCAAGTCTTGCATAAGAATGTGACAATCATGGCTTTTTAAATTGAACAACTTGTGCTTCTTCAAATTAATACAACGGGATATGTTGCTTGCATATCCGTCTACGATTCTTAAATGCTTTAAAACACTAATTAGTCGTGTCTTCTCTTCAGATGACAAAGTATAAGGAGCGCTTGAAAGTTTGTATTTGCCATTTGGTAGTAAAATGGGATAAAGTTCTGGCCTTATTTTCATGGCTTGAAGATCTTATCACACATTCAAGTTATCTTTAGATTTTCCCTCAAGGTTCAATGATGTCCCCAACAAATTATCACATATATTTTTCTCAATATACATCATGTCTAAATTATGGCGAAGAGTGTTGTCCTCTCAATATGGCAAATTAAAAAATATACTCATCTTTTTCTATATTTCTTTGTCATCCTTTTCATCCGTGTCCATATGTTGAGTTTCACCCTTACCATATGCAAATGTAGTTCCCTTTGTCTCTACCAACACAACACTTCCACTAAGAGGTTCTAGAGTGCAACCATGCTCTACATTCCTATTAAATTCAGTAGCATTATATCGAAATGGATGGTCTTTAGGCAACCATCGTTTATGATCCATGTAATAGAACTTATTGTCCATTTTCTAACAAAACAGCATATGTACCCTTTACATAAGATGGGAAGCGAAACGACCCTTTGTACTTCATCCAAATAAATTTGCATATGCGGAAAAGTCATTAATAGTCCAATGAGGAGCTCCAAGCAATTTAAAATGTGTCCTAGTGTATGCATCAAATGCATCTACCCCTTTCCATAATTATAAAAACTCTTTTGTTGTTGCTTGAAGAAAAGCATCAATATCCATGCCTGGTGCCTTTTTCCCTAAATAATCATGGAAAGAATAATAGAGAGTTGTTTCATGCAAAGCCATGGCGTCAAATTATAGGGAATTAACAAGAGTAGCCAAAGTCCTATGAGTAGTATTCATAACATAAAAAAAGATTAAATCCATCACTTGTAAGCCCCAATCTAACATTACGTGGATCTGCGATAAAAGTAGGATTTTCCTCATCAAAATCTTTCCACGCCTTACCATCTACAGGATACATAAGAATTCCATCCTTTATCCTACATTTATGATGCCAAACCACATCCTCAGCTATTTTAGAGGACTCGTACATCCCAAGTAGTTTCAGAATAAGTGGAAAACAACATACAACCTTAAGTGGCAATTTCTTTTCCTTCTCTCCCCATCGTGAAGTGTGGCACTTATTGCATTCTTCTAGGTTTTCCCTCCCATCCCAATACAAAATGCAATCGTTAGGACAAGCATGCATTTTTTCATGGTAAAGTCCCAAATCCTTTTTTAACCACTTACATTTACTCTAAGATGATGGAAATGAATTAATTTGAGGGAACATAGTAGATAACAGTTCAAGCAACACATCAAAGGGCTTAATTGACCACCTATGCATGGATTTCAAATGAAATAAATGCAAAAAGAAGGATAATTTCAAAAATTTTAACCCTGAAAATAATTGTTGTTTTGCTTGCTCAACTAGCTTCTATATCAAGTACCTTTAATGTGTTCTCTCTCATTCAGTACATAATTAGAATCAAGCTCATCATAAGATTCACTATACTCCTAATCATAAGATCTCCAATGTTAAATGCACTATTATCGTTATCATTTTGAGTGCATCCTTGCTTATTTATCCCAAAAATATCATTCAACATTCCTATAGTATCAATAGGAGCCAACAAATTAGGCTCAACATTGATGTCACTATGGCTTCCACTACGAGTTCCGAAACAGATGACATGAATATTGCTTCCCTATGATGCACTCATTCTTTGTAGCTTGACAGAAATCTGTTGAACATTAGATGATGTGTCACAACATCTCTAGTAAACTAACATTTTCATCCAAGCTTGCATTGATTACATAGGCAATGTATAATGTTACTACCATCGACATTGGCAAATACAAAATCTAGAAACTTTTTAATTCCAGTTGTATATTTCGTAGATCCCCTATCCCTGTCAATCCAACTTTTGTCCATTTTTGTCATTAGTTGTAAGAAAAGAAGGTAGTTGTTTCAATTAGTCAAAAAATGATTGTTTCAATAAGTATCAAGACTCACACAGTTCAAATCCTACTCACAAAGAAAAGAAACCACATGCAATGTAAGACCAAAAAGCCAAAATCACATACTAAAAGAACTAGAGGCATATGAGAGATTACTAAAAAATAAAATAACATTATAGAGAGAACAACTCCTCATTTAGATTGCACTCTTCATTCATAGGGAATTTGTAGTTCTTTGAATCAAAGTAAAACCAAGGTTGCTTCCTTGTCAATTAATAATTTACAATGTGCAATGAAATTTTAGCCAATTTAGCCAAATTTCAGCCAATTTAACCAAACTTCCTTTTCTTTGTGTTCCAGTGCTGTATCAGCTGATTAAAGACTCCAGCCAAAAGACTTCAGTTCTAGACGTCAATACTAGAGAGAAATATGTATTAGGAATTCAGGCTAAGAAACAATGCGCAAAACTGCTCATAGGTATGTAGATGTAAGCTAGAAGGTAAGAGGGTTAAACACTCATGGGTCACTTTCATGCAGATTTCACATTTGGGTTGAAGTACTTCTCCAAAGTCAGTAATTGTAGGCTCAAAAAAAGACATCGGAGAAATTGCAGCAAATGAAAAAGAGCCAACTTAATGCCTACATATACAACCTTTATTAAGGAATAGAAGAATCCTTAAACAAGGCAACATGTGTGTGTGTGTACATACGCAATATTTATTGTGTATACATTTCAGAATCCTGAACATAATTAATCATATCAAATAAAGTGGGCGAAAAACAAACCATAAACAAACACCCAAATCCTGAGTATGCGGTAATAATTAGTATGATAATTATCTTAGAAAATTACAGTTAATCATAACTAGTGTACTATATAATCACAAGCACATGATCAATACACCCACATATATCAGGATAACGCCACAACATTTCTTTTATCTTTTTTTCTTTATTTATCTAAATGAACAGATTCAAGCAAATCTGCGTGGTCATTGTGGTAAGAAGAGAAGTGTACATAGTTTTTTTTTTCCCTATTCAACTCTGATGGAATAGTGTTAGGGGAGAAATAGAATCATGATGGTGATTAGATCTGAAGTAGCATGTTGTTGCCAGCTACAAGGTAGTTTCTTACGTGGGATCAGAGATGCATACCTGATGCACGTATGTATTTAGAACCCAAATTTAACATTATTGCTTTAAGCTGCCAGCAAGACCGTTAACTATCTACATTGTTAATTCTGACTACTTGAACATTAAAAGAAGGTTAACATCTCTTATGCCTGCCCCAGCTCACTGACATCTACCCTGTAAGTATTTCTACATTATTTGCTTCTTTTGCCTGGTTATCAGACTCAACAACCTTTAAACACATTGTTTTACTCCTTAAAATGTAAGGTTTGAATAAGAAATAAGATATACTCTAGCATTGCATTTCTCAAACTTAACAAGCATCTTCCCTGCCTCAATCACGAATTGTTGGCCACTAAACCAGGCCTTCAAAGGAGGTTAAACTTAATGATTGAAGCAAAGAAGATGGTATTGTCACAGCAACTGAAGACAATAAAAAATTCCATGTTCTGAATCAGATGATCTCTTTGTAATTAAGCTCGACAGCGAAGGGCTTAAGCATACTTTGAAGCAAACTTATTGAAGAAAGCAAGCATCTGGCAAGTCTATTTGACAGAGGATATGTATGCAAGAATTGAATGTAATCTATGCAATATGGATTTCAAATTACAAAATGACAACGAAACCAACAAAGACAAATTTCTTGGGACAAGATTAAGCCAAAAATCAATAATTTCAGCACTCAAACAGAATTACTTGGACAACTCTTGCTAAATTTCAATGTTAAGCCATACAATTCAAAGAGTGAGAGAAAGCGGGTGATAATCTGGGCAGAAGAACTAGCAAGAATCCTTGCCACGACAGCCAGGAGACGCCGGTATCAGAGGGGACAATTGAGAAGAGTAGAGGAAGGGCACGACGATGATGCGTACTAGGGGCAGAACCAACAGTACGCATGGACGGCTAGAACCACTGCCGTGGAGAGAGCGACTAAGATTAGAACGATCGGAACCCTCGCCGTCAAGCTACAGCACTACCTAACCGGACGAAACACCACTAGGGTTTTCTGAAAAAGCTAAGGGGCGCACGAGAATGGCTTCAGTTGGGGCTCTGAGAAGAGCAATCTCAACTAAGCTCTTGTTGTTTTTCTTCTTTTTAATTCAATGGTAATTTAATTTGGCGGTTTACGTGAAAATACATTTCAAAAAATAAAAAAAGGGCTACCACACTTAATATCCGTGTTGACTATGTCCTATTCACGAGATACATGTCTTCACACTTAACATGCGCGAATATACCTTAGTTAGTTACTATCACTCTTATAAGAGTAGTTATATTTTTCATCACTTATTATGTGTAGAGAGAATTTCAAATGCTTATTTGTACTTATTTTCCCGCTACACTTAGCCATGTGTGGTTAAATAAGAGTAGAAGAATGACCTTTTCTTATAGTGGGTGTCCATGGACAATGGACACCACTCTCCCAGCAAAACATTCTCATGAGCTATTTTAAATGGGATTAGATTATTATATGTGGACACTCTAAATTAGGTGTAGAAATTTATACACTTTTTAAATATATCCAATCTTCACATTGGCATTTTTACTTTTTTTAAATATAAAAAATATAATTATAAAGTTCGAATTTGATAGAAAAGCAAGATAAAATTAAATATACCCAAACCCAAATCTCTCTGTCTCCCTCATCTGGAGATTAGACTTTTAATTTAATCTAATTCTAATTGGTTTAATTTCCTTTATTGTTATTATTTATTTTTTCTGCTGTTTAGTTGGAATGTCTTCTTGGTGTAGAATTTTCTTAACTTGGCACTAACGATTCATTTGATGTTGATACTATTTCTTTTTTTCCCCTTGTGGTGCAATTAACTGCTGCAGATTGCTTATTTATAGTTGTATTCCATGTGTGACGTCTTCACTTCATGTCTCAATTTTTTTGGGTGTTATTGATTGCTGCTGACAATTTGTCCTCTATAATTAACAGTTGTAATAAATGCTAGGTTATCGTTACATTAATTTGTGACTGAGGGATCCAAATTTAAGTAATCTTCAATATCAACATTTGAAAGATTTTGCGGATTAGGTCTTGAATATTAGTACTGGTAGCTTATAGGGGATTTTGGTACACCAGTAAGTGAACCCAATTGGATAGAGATTCCATCGGAATTCCTTGTACCTAATGACAGTGAAGGATTGAGGAAGTTAATATAATAAATTTATCCGAATTTATCTACCTAAGTGCAAATCCTACATGCAAGAGCACTGCATACTGGCTCCTACAAATAATGATGCTAATCAATTGAACTTACAGATGTTAGCTATGCTTCCTAATGAGTCTCGCACTTACTTGAGTTCAGATACATTTTATGAGAGTGAACACCATCCCAATGTAGATTATATCAACCTCCCTGAGATATTACACGGGCTTAATATTTCATGCTTGCCTAATCATGAAATTCATTGAAAGTCAGCAACCCTGTAGTAATGTTGAGAAATCTTGATCTATCTTTGGGGTTATGTAATGGGATACGCCTAATCATTGAGCAACTTGGGAAAAAGGTTCTTGAAGCATGGATCATTACAAGTTGAAATATTTGACAAAAGGTGTTTATACCGCGTGTCGATCTTACCCTGTCAAAAGAGGACATGCCATTTGCATTCAAATGTAGACAATTTACGATTAAATTGGCTTTTGCAATAACCATCAACAAAAGCCAAGTGAAGACATTAACTATGTTGGAGTATATCTTCCCAAGTCAGTCTTCTGTTATGGCCAACTTCATGTTCTAGTATCACGTGTCTCCTCACCATTGGGGTTACGATTCTTGATTATGAACAAGAATAGCGTGCCCAATAATGTTACCAAAAATATTGTCTGCACAGAAGTCTTCAATGGTATCCGCACTCCACCTCACTAAACCATTTGTTGTATATTTCTTCGCAATTGTAAAGTTTTCAAACAAATATTGTGCCCAAACATTTGCAGCATATTTCTTTTCATCACTGACCCCAGCTTTTTTTTTTTTTTTTGAGTTGGACTGAAATCTTCATTATTTGTTTATTGTCTAGATCAACGTATTGACGTCAACTTGAAAACTATTCAAAGAAACCTTCGAACAACCATTGCTTATTCAAAAACTTAATTATGGAGCAATGCACCCGTCTTAACTGGTTTATGTTAATTCAAAATATGAAAAATCGCAAACAACAAACGTAGTAGTAGAGATACCATACTTTTTTTTTTTGGAGTAAAAAGTAGAGTATATTATTATTGTGTGTCAACTTCTACTAGCGTAGAAATACGAGACGGGACATTTGTAAAATAAAAGAGATGGAACGTTTGTACAAAATAGACAACTATAGTATGTATCATATAATTGGTTTTTTTATTGATATTGTACAATAGTGATGATGTTAACAGATGGGAATTCCTATTCTAAACATCAAGATCCGCCACTGTCAATAGGGGTCATGGCTTAGAGGCTCACCCATTAAGAAGAGGAAAAGAGGGGATGAAGAAATGTGCAAGGAGGAGAGGTGCAAACTTCTAGGGGTTAGAAATGGTGTATAGGCAGCAAAGTTCTGTCTAAACTAAACTATAATAACTCTAACTCTAAGATTCCTACAGAAGGGAAAAGAAACGGGAAAAGAAGGGGTGGCATGGTGGCTATGCTATTTTATGAGGCACAACTTGTGAATGCGGGACTAGATGCATCCAAAATGAAGCTAGAGGATTTTGGTAAGAAAAAGGTTTTGCAGAGGAAAGTCCGAGTAATTAGGGAATTCAAATGGGGCTCTGTAATTGAGATTGTGGTTATAGAGTAACCGTGCCCACAACAATGGCTATCCTCAATGGCAGTTACTCCAATTGGAACCAGGAAGTGATTAGCAACATTAATGTCCAGATTAAAACTTGTGAGCAAGAACTAAAGTAGGTACAAAATATAGAGGTGAGGAGAGACGTTCTTGGTCAAATGAGTATGCTTCAAAGGCAAAAGAAAATGCTTTGAGCGCCATGAGTAAAAGTGGAATTTCTAAAGTTTGGTGACTCAAACACATGTTGGTTTCATGCTGATAAACTTTGGAGCAATTTTGCCATTCTTCTAGGAAAAATATGAGCTGAGAGAATGGAGCTCATTCTTTCATTATTCGCTCAAAATGAATATAACAGTGTCTCTGTATATATACAATACAATATTCTCATTGGAAAGAGAAAAAGAGAGAAAGAGTATTTCCTGCTAACAAACAAAAGATCAAAGAAAGGAAATTAGTTACATGGTGTAACCAATCTCTCTGCCACTTGCACAACAGACGCACAGTCTTCTCTCTTTCTCTGCATTTTCTGTTGGTTGAGCTGCATTCTTTGTTGGTTTAATTTCTTGAAGGTTAACACCCCCTTCAAATTGAACGATGAATGAATCCCCAATTTGGACATTATAAAATGATGAGCATCCCCAATTAGGGGTTTGGTACATATATTAGCCGATTGAGCTTTGGTAGGTACATGGTTTAAGCTAATAAGTCCTTCCATGAGTTTTTGCCTCATGAAGTGGCAATCTATCTCCATGTGTTTGGTTCTCTCATGGAAGACCAGATTTTTAGCAATGTAGATAACTATGAGGTTATCGCACTTCGCTAGAATAGGGGTAACTGAGGTGATAGCATGCTCATTTAGCAACCTGATCAGCCAAGATAATTCAGTTGTAAGCCTTCTTAGACTCTTATATTCAGCTTCAGCTTAAGAGATGGATATTGTTGCTGAGATGGATATTGTAACCTGTTTCTTGGACTTCCAAGAGATTAAAATGTTACCAACCACTAATTGACTTCCAAGTATGGGGACAAGAAGCCCAATCGCACCACAATATGCTAGAAGATCAAATGTTAGGTGCCGGTGGACAAGAAGCCCTAGAACAGGCTTACTTTTTAGTACTTAAGAACATGTATTGCAACTTTCATATGTGGCTCTTTGAGGGTCTATAAAAACTAGCTAAGGTGTTAGACTGAAAAAGTTATGCTAGGTCTGGTGTTTGCGAGAAAGTTAAACTTTCCCACTAAGCTTCTATAAATAGAAGGGTCCTGTAGGAGTGCACCTTCATCAGGTCTGAGTTTCACATTGTAATCAAGGGGATAAACTACTGCAGTCATCTGAAGGCAATCAAACTCTATCAGTAAATCCATTGTGAACTTTATCTATGTGAGAAGTAGCCCCTAGTCAGTGTTCAATATTTCTATCCCAAGGAAGAAATGAGCATATCCCAAGTATTTAATCTTGAAGTTGGTATCATGAAAAGTCTTAAGGGAGGTTATCTCTTCTTTATCATTTCCAGTTAGTAGTATGTCATCTACATATACTGCTAGGAAAAAAACTAAAGTTTTATCTCTTCTACAAAAAAGAGAATGATCATTTTCAGAGTGTTTGTATCCTCTTTTAAGAAGTACTTCACCCATATTGACATAGCATTGCCTTGAAGCCTGTTTGAGATCATATAGGGATTTGTTTAACTTGTAAACAACATGTGGGATATTTGAATGTACTCCTAAAGGAAATTTCATATTCATGTAAAACCCAATGAAGAAATGCGTTATTTACATCTAATTGATGTAAATGCCACCTCTTTTTCGCAACAATTGGAATCAAAACTCTTATAGTTGTCATCTTAACAACTGGAGAAAAAGTTTCAGTGTAATGTATTCCTTCTTTTTGAGTAAAGCCCTTCATCACAAGTCTGGCTTTAAATCTCTCTATGCTACCATCGGCCTTGCAGTTCACTTTATATACCATTTACAGGCTATGGGTTTCTTTCTTTGAGGAAGTGAAAATATATCCTAGGCTTTGGTATCTTAGAGGGTTTGTAAGTCTTTGTCCATTGTTGCTTGCTAATCTGGATGCAAATAGCTTTTGCATAAGATTGGGGCTCAGTAATGATTAGTCTTTCAAGAAGCTGTGGTTGGTGGTATTGAGCCAAGGTGACGGCAATGTTGATGGCTTTCTTTTTTGTTTCAAGGAGTCTGAAAATGGGAATATACTCTCACAAAAAATGACATCTTTGGAGTTATAGATATTTTGTATGTCAAGATCTATTACTTTGTAAGCTTTCTTTCCATATGGATAGCCAAGGAAAACATATGGAATTGCCATAGCTTGGAATTTATCTCTACCGTACTTATGTGTAAACATGTAGCACAAACATCCAAACACCCTGAGATGTTCATAAGAAGGTGGTTTGCCATAAAAAAGCTCATTTGGTATTCTATTCTTCAAGGCTTTGTTAGGCAGCCGATTTATCAAATAAGTAGCAGTCCAAGCACCATCCCCCTAAAATCTTAGGGATAGATTGGATTGAAACAATAGAGCTCTAGAAACCTGAACGAGATGTTTGTGCTTTCTTTCAACTATCCCATTTTGCTGTGGGGTTTGGACACAACTAGTTTGATGAATAATCCCAGTAGATGCAAAGAAATCCAAAGCTACATGACTCTTCCGTAACTCTAAGGCATTATTAATCCTGATTGTCTTGACATTGCCTAAAAATGGGGTTTGAGCCATTTTCACAAAGGATCTGATCAGATCAAATGCTTCATATTTTGCCACCATTAATTGAGTCCAGGTAGCGCTTGTATAATCATCTACTATATTTAGGAAAAACCTCTAGCCTGAATAGGGTTTGGTATGATAAGGTCTCCAAGTGTCCACATGGATAAATTCAAAGGGAGTGGAAATGAAAATTCTACTTAATTTGAAAGGCAGCCTTTGCTGGTTTTGCTTTAGGACAAATGTGCACATCATCACCAAAACTAGGAGAGATAAAATCAATTGGCCACAACTTCATTCTCTTAACAAGTACATGACTAATTCTTTTATGCCAAATGTCAAAACTTGGCTCCTTCGAAGCTTGATTCCATGACAATTCCTAATGCCTATCTATAACAGATAGTTTCTTACATACATAACATTTTTTAACAAAAGGCTCTCCAAACTTTACTTCATTCATCAATCTCCTATCCAAAATGTATAATGGAAAGGCCTCTCTACCAATTGTCATAAGCCTCTTCAGAGAAAGGCCCTGCAAGGCATATAAATTTTTAGAAAAAAACTACTTTGCTATGTAGCTAACTGGTCAATTTCTTAATGGATAGCAGATTATACTTAAATAAGGGGCAAGGAGGACATGATTGAATTCAATGCAATCACTTAATTATAGCTTCTCATAGTGAATGACCTAAACTTTATATCCATTTCATAAGGAAACTGATACAGGCCTTTCAAGCAAATATAAATCGTGTAGAGCTTTAGTATCAAAGCACATATGGTCACTGGCTTTAGAATCTAACACCCAATAGTCATTGTCTAATTTGTAACTGTAATAGATTGCATTGGAATTGTAAGTAACAGAAATAAAAGGTGATGTGATGCATGCCATACTTGTTGCAATAATCTCTTAATCAATATGTTCTTGCTGACTATGACCTGTCAAATTAAAGAAAACTGAAATAATTGTTTGCTTTGCTCTGCATTTAAACCTGGAAGCATTGGAGGTTGAATATTAGATAAGGTATCCTGAGAGTCATTCTCAGTCCAAGTATTGTAGTCTCTCCTGTTTTATCCTTGATGATGAGCACCTCTAGCTTTATTTCCAAGTTTATTTGGATAACCATGTATTTTGTAACATTTGTCTATAGTGTGCCCTGTCCTTTTGCAGTGATCACGGAAAAATTGTGGTCTCTTTCCTTCAAATTTTTTTACAGGTGTTTGACTGTTTGGTGGTTCCAGCAGATGAAGAAGCATTCTTATTGAGAAAATGAGTTTCAGCCTTCACATGCCTCTGTCACTCTTCATCTAGCAAGAAGAGAGTAAGCTTGACTTATGGAGGGAAAAGGTGACATCATCAGAATGTTCCCCCTCACTGTAGTATAACTTCCATTGAGTCCTATTAGGAACTAGATAAACTTTTGCTCTTCAGTGTAATTTTATTGTTTTCCATTGATTCCACACTCACATGTTGCACAAGTGCACATAAGAACAGCACTAACAGCACTTGATTCATCCCATAGGTGCCTTACTATGGTGTAATAACTTGTAATATCCAAATCTCCTTGAGTAAGGCATGAAACATCGTTTTGAACATGGAATAACCTAGCCTTGTTAGACTGACCAAATCTTCCCTCTAGATCCTTCCAAAGATCTTAAGTAGTATCAAAATACAAAACACTATTTCTGATATTCTCATTCAGAGAATTTACAACCATGATAGAACCATAGCATTATTCCTTTGTCAAAGAATAAAAAGAGGAGAATTAGGATACGGTTTAGCAAAGCTTCCATCAATGAAAGCTAGCTTTTGTCTCGCAGATAAAGCTATAATTACATATCTTTTCCAATTATCAAAGTTTTCTGCATTGAAGATGTTTGAAACGAGAGGTTGAGCTAGATTATCTGAAGGAAAAACAAATAGAGGAACTGTAGGTTTGATTTGTGTACCACAATTGCCTTAAACTGCCATGGCTTAGGTGATCATCAAATGTATGAAGATAAAAAGGACAAGAACCCTAGAAATCAAATTCTGAATCTCTGAACGAAGGCTAGATCAATTGAGGATACAATTCAATTGATCGAAATATGAAGAGAAAAAGGATAATTGTTCAAAGATTGATAAGGTTGAATCGATTGATGAAAACCTGTTCAATCGATTGAAAAAGAAGAAGAAAATTTGTGAGATTCAAAATTCTCAGCTGATGCTCTGATACATATAAACTCTTGAGCGATTTCGCCATTCTTCCAAGAAAAATAAAAGTTGAGAAAATGGAGCTCATTCTTTCAGTATTAACTGAAAATGAATAGAACAGTATCTCTGTGTATACAAAATCCAATATCCTCAGTGGAAAGAGAAACGAGAGAGAAAGAGAGTATTTCCCGCTGACAACTAAAAAAGGAAAGAAAGGAAATTAGTTACATAGTGTAACCAATCTCTTTGCCACTTGCACAATAGAAGCCTAGTCTTCCCTTTTTTTCTTTGCATTTTGTGTTGGTTGAGCTTCATTCTCTGTTGGTTTAATTTCTTGAATACTGACACATGCTAGAGCAAGTAGAAAATGGAAGACCAAGACCATGTCTATGCTTAAGGACGATGAGGAGAATATTATGAAGGAAAATCGTGACTGGGTAGAATGGCGGGAGGTTTCTAGCCAACTTGTTCACTTCAATGGGAGAAGGAGAATTGGATTCTATTATAGCTACTATACTAAGGTGTTAAAGTTTTTATATCAATTAGGATTTCAACAAATAAGTCATGCATACATGCTCAAATAAGGTTCCATCCCAAAACTAATTGGTAATGGGTGGAGTAACTCACAAGCTTATATACATGCTCAAGTCCTTTAATTTCATCAATATGGGACAACATCCACTATCATATTCTTTGAATTTGTTATCAATGTGGGACAATACCCACTTTCATACTCCAATATGTTAGAGTATAAACCTATTCCTGGGCCTTCAACCATCAGCTTAAACTTTTGGTTGAGATGGTTCTTGAACACGGTATCAAAGCCTTTCTGAGTGAGAGGTCTTATGTTCGAATCTCAGTAATCCTCATATTGATTTATTGCACAAGATAAGGCTGGCCTTTACAACATCCACCCTTCAAGTCCAAAGGGCATTCGCGTTAGGGAGCGTATTAGAGTATAAACCTATTCCTGGGCCTTCAACCATCAGCTTAAGCTTTTGGTTGAGTTGGTTCTTGAACTTAGTATCAGAGCCTTTCTGAGTGAGAGGTCTTAGATTTGAATCTCAGCAGCCCCATATTGATTTATTGCGCAAGGTAAGGTGGGCCTTTGCAGCATCCACACTTCAAGCCCAATGGGCATTCGCGTGAAGTGGGGTGTTAGAGTATAAACCTATTCCTGAGCCTTTAACCATCAACTTAAGATGCATACAAGCTCAAATGAGGTTCCAATCCAAAACCAATTGGCTATGGGTGGAGTAACTCACAAGCTTATATACATGCTCAAGCCCTTTAATTTCATCAATATAGGATAACACCCACTATCATATTCTTTAAATTTTATCAATATGGGACAATACCCACTTTCATATTCCAACACATCCCCTCACGTGTGGGCTACTAATAAGGCCCAACACGTGCACACAATTTTAATCAAACAGGGATGATGGTAAATCAAGATCGAGCAACCTGTTCAAGAACCATCTCAACTAAAAGGTTAAGCTGATGGTTGAAGGCTCAGGAATAGATTTATACTCTAACGCGCCCCCTCACGCGAATGCCCTTTGGGCTTGAAGCGTGGATGATGCAAAGGCCCACCTTACCTTGTACAGTAAAACAATATGAGGGCTGCTGAGATTCAAACCTGAGACTTCCCACTCAGAAAGGCTCTGATACCATGTTCAAGAACCATCTTAACCAAAAGCTTAAGCTGATGGTTGAAGGCTTAGGAATAGGTTTATAATCTAATATAAGATGAGTTATTACGGTGATATTATTGTGTACTAGCTAAACCATATGACAAAGTAAGGTTGACATAACTCCCAACGTGATGCAGTTAAGCATGGTGCTTGGACCTAATGGCTTCAATGTGTTGATGTCACTATGGTAATGATTGACATTCTGAATGGTTCGAAGATTCCTTAATAGTTGAATCATACCCAGCTCGTGCTAATTCTTAAAACACACAATCCTACCAAACTGTTACTTATGCTGCACTGATGGTTACTATAATGACTACCAATTAGTTGAAGACTCTTCCCCAAGCTTGATTTCATAGACACATGTGCCTGTTCTCCACCTATACCCCAAGTAAATTGATTTTTGACAATATTCTTTTGTTTTTTTACTCCACAAACATAAAATTGGATATGAGTAAAGCTTGAGATAGGGCAGAATGAGGTTTCTTGAGAAAGGTTATGCTAAAACTAGGTTTATAGGAAGGATTAGGTCAATGAGGTTGTGTGACATGCTAAATCTACCAGTTTTTCCTCCATTATAAATGGCTCTCTAGTTGGTAATTTGGTACCTTCTAGAGGTTTACGATAAGGTGACCCAATTTTACCTTATTGTTTCCACTTTGTTACCTAGGATTACTGAAGAAAGATTGAGCCAAAGGCCATCTAAGAAGTCATCAAATATGTCAAAATGCTCCTTTTACTGAAAATTCTTTAATTTTTCAATAAGGTTACCTATGACCAAGCGCCTGTGATCAAGGAGATTTTAGCCCACTATATAACTATCTTTGGACAACAAATTAACCGCAGCAAATCTAGTTTGGTTTTCTTCTAAGGCATTCTACTGTCCAAGTGTAATGAACATTCAAGAGGTGTTGGTCCAGGAGAAATACCTTTGTCTAATTTCATAATGTCCCGTCCCCACCTGATATGTGGACAATTACTAGAAATGACCTTAAGGATTATCAATTGGTCCCAGACATCACCATAAGCCCTTTTAGCATGCACCTTTCTTTTAGCATGCACCTTTCTTTTAGCATGCACCATAATTATGGAAGCTTACTTTGGAGAAGTCTTGGGATGGGTAATCTGTTGGGAAACTTCCCAGGCAGTGTGTGACTAAAGACGAAGCATGTCGAAAAGGCTCATGGTGATTGATGGGGAGAGTCAGTGACCCTTGAAACTATTTCTGTTAACTATTCACGACCCAGGGAAGAGTTGCAGCATTACAAATGGCGTCAGAGCCAACGTTGAATCATGAGTTGTGACAATGGACAGGAGAGACCTAGACAGTCATCTAGCGGGACAAAAATACGGGTAATGGACTGTCAGTCAAGAGAACTTGTAGGTTGATCAACACAACAAAGATATTGTGTTCTTCAGGTAGGGGCGATTCTAATACCTTGAGTATAGTTATAAGGTTTAAAGTATTTGAAGTGACTACTTATACCACCAATAGTGCATTTTTCTTTTTGAAAGTCCACTCTTAAGAACTTTACATTTAAGCATGCTTACTGTGGTGAAGTCTTGGAGTAGGTGGCCTCTTGGGAAGTTTCTCATGCTGCATGTGAGCGAGGATAAAAAATATCTAAAAGGCTCATGGTAATTTATGGGGGCAATCAATGATCTTTGATCAAGCCGTTTTGAGTAATGCCCGTGGCCCAGGGAGGGGCCAGGGTGTTACACCTTACTCACATTAGGATGTCAAAAACTAAGGCTCTTTGGTCCTTGCCAATCAAATCTAGAATTGAAAAATGCCTCTCTGATTGGATGGATAGACTTATCTCTTGGGCCGCGAGGGTAGTGCTAATAAAGGTAGTTGCCCCAGCAATCCGAACCTCAGCTATTAGCATTTACCTAAGGATTTATGTGTATCTATTTAATCACTCATCAATCATTTTTTGCCAAGGCCACAAGCAAAATGGCAACACGATTCTCTGGGTGAGTAGTTCCATATTGTGTTTAAAAAAAACAAAAGAGAGAGAGAACTATGGTTCCGGGTCTAGAGACTTAGAAGCATTCAATGACGCCCTCTTGACTAAAAAATTATGGCATGAAATGATCGATTCTTGGTTTTCAAAATTTTGAAGGCTCACTTCTCTCATACATTGCGATATTCTAGATGCAAAGTTGGGTCTGACGCCTAGCTATTCTTAGGGATGTATCTGGGTAGCCCAAGAGGTCATATTTAAGAGTTCTCGTTGGATTGTGGGAATGGGAACACACTGAATGTACGACAAAGAAGATGATTGTGGCGTCCCTAATATTTTAAGCTTGTTTTATAAATGTGGTTGACCAGCTGACCTTATTGGCAAGTCCATTGGCTCTTGGTATGGAGCCCTAATTGGGAAATGGCTCCTTCGCGATGTTGTTAATCAGATTTTGCAAATTGCTCTTTACAGTTCTTGGCTTGATGATTAGCATATTTGTTGTATTGTCATTGGGGTTGGAAATTTGGGGTGGCAGCGGGTTTGATGAAACTCGTTGGGAAGGTGATTTTCCCTGGTCACCTCTTAATTGCTTATCACCAGTCGAAGACAAGATGGGTTAGTACAGTTTGGAAAGTTCTTGACTGTTGCTTGGGAATGTGTTGGAATATAATGAACCATTTTATCTCCGGTAAGAGGGATCAAAATCTATCATCATTATGTGAATGTGCTATTACGATTGTCTAGGGTTATAGGGATGTCAGATAGGATATGGAGACAAGGGTGGTGGCGCCAAAGGACTATTGGTCATCACTGGCTTTAGGTTAATCTATCATCATTGTGCAAACGTGCTATTATGTTTGTCCGAAGTTACAGGTATATTAGGGCATATGGGAACAAGGGTGTGGAGCAAGAGGATTACTGGACGTCGCTGGCTTTCAATTGCTTCAAGGTAAATTTCAATGCAAGCAAATCAGGTGAGACAGAGTTTGGTTGGCCATTTGTAGTGCGTGATCGTCGGTTATGTTATGTTAGCCGGGGTGAAATAGGGAAATAATTTTTCAGAGGTAGACCTTCAAGAGGCTTATGCCTGCCATTTTTGCAATGAAAAAGCGTTGGCTTTTGGTTACAAAAAGATTGAGGCCTTGTTTGGTAAAGAGTTTTTTGGCCTCAAAAAACTCTTTTTATAGGAATCAACTGTTTGACTTGGGTCAAAAAACTCTTTTGGTTGTTTGATTAGATAGTTTTTTGAATTAGCTTTTTGGGTACAACAAGCTAATTTAGAAAAAGCTCTTTGGAAGAGCTTTTTGCGTCAGCTTATTACTGTTTAACATCAAATTTACTATATTATCCCCCTTCTTTTGACATAATTACATTTATAGTAGTTAGTACAAAACCCTACTCTACATGTAACATTGGACTTTTTGTTTTAGATTTTTTTTGTTGGTTTTTTGGTCTTTTGGGACAAGAGTTGTGGAAGGTGATGATGTTTAAATTAATAATTTTAATTTCAAAATTTTCTTCAATTTAAGAAATAATATAGATTAATTAGTATTTTGTGGTGCAGATCTTTCTAAATGTTATTATGTTATAAATTTCAATTATTACCAAAAATAAAATTAAAATCAATTAAACAAAAAACCTATGGTAATAAGCATCAAATTTGGGTGAAGATATAATTGTAATTTTATATATTTCACCAGTCACAATCTATAATTCACAATTCATGTTAAAAAGAAAAATGAAAATGCAATAAAACTAATTATGTTATTAAAAAAGTAATGAAGTTTTGTTAAGGGGCACAAGTGAAATTTCACCAAATAAGCTTGTTAGAAACAGCTAATTTTACCCAACACTTTTTTCAAAAACAGCTAATACAATCAGCTAAGTCAAATAGCTATTGCAATCAGCTAATATCTAACAGTTGATTCAATCAGCTAACAGCTAACAGCTGATTGCCAAACAAAGCCTGAGTGAAACGAGACTCAATGTCTAGGTTAGAGAGCAAGTCCATTCCCAATACATGTTGGTTTTTAATTTGTTCTACATTTATGTTCTTCTTTTGAGTTTGTTTTTAATTTATAGTAAGAGGGGTTGTAATACAATCACACATACGATTGCCCACTATTAGCCTTGTGACTTGCAGGAAAGGATCCAGTTGGAGAGGCCCGATATTCTCTTACCATCTAAAACCATCAAACTAACAAAGTCACGAAGACATGTATGCTTTTATCAAATGTAATATAATATAATATGCTGTATGCCTTCTTTTGATTATTAAAGAAACGAAAGCCAAATAATTAAAGAAACGAAAAGGCAAGTTGATTTTTAAAGACAAAAAGGATACATTTTAGAGATAACGTTCTCGAGATGCAATGCTGAGAAGGGTGTCAAATTGATTGATGATAATCAAGTTATTCTCACAATCAATGGGCGGTGGTAGACAAAGTGATGAAAAAGGCAAACCGAATCAAATGCAATATAATTAGGACGTATGTAAATGACCAGCAAATGGGAGAGAATTTTGTAAGCAACATGTTAGATGAGATTTTGTCATCATTGTGTGCTCAAATTGTCTTCCTTGTGCTTCGTGGCAAAATATCCCTAGGGCTCCGAGACCTCAAAATTCCAAAGGTAGTTGAAATTGATGTTATATAATGTTATACTAATCAACCTTAACCCTAGACATCAACTCTAATAATTGTGAGAATTTGATCAAATTATGCTAAGGATCCCATGTTTAGATTCAACTCTACTGTGGATCAGTGATGAAGGATTGGGAAAAATTTTGATGGAAATGGTGGTGAATGTTTATATGAAACTAAATTAGATTAAGGAACACTATTTAGATTAAATGGTAATTAAGTACTCTCTATTTAATAGAAGAGGTTGCGGTTTTAAATCTCACGCATTGTAAGATTTGTCTCCTTTTATGTTGTAAGGTTTTCCCACTTACCTCTTTTTAGCATAGGACGTTTATCCTCTTAGATCCACAAAGTAGATTGGCCTGACCATAAAAAAAATATATATATAAAATATAGAAATTAAATTAGATTGATTAATATCTAAAATTTTCACTACCATCAGTTGTGAATGGATTATATAAGTAGCTTTTATGTGACAGACGTGGTCACATTTATTCAATCCTATTATTTTGTATTAATAGATAATACTCTATATATATATATATGTGTGTGTGTGTGTATATATATATTGTTTTTCTGGCATTTGATCCTACATTTCACTAGAGTCGAGCTATTATTGGCCTAGTAGGGGATAAAGCTCTCCGATCATAAATTTTCTCCATTCACAAGACTCAAACTCGAGACCTTGTTTAAGGGGAACACATGTCAAATTACTTCAACCAACCTATGTTTGTGTGTGTGTGTGTATATATATATGGAAGAAGGATAATAGTGTTACAAAACAATATTTTAAGACACCTGTGACACACACAAGTTTTTTTTTTTTTAAAATGGTTAAAGTGGAAGACTTCTCTCTTAATTTGGAGCACTGGTTCAACGAATTACTCTCCGTTCAAAGGTTATAAAATTACAATCCTCTAAGCAATTGACTAGAAATGCGTGAATAACGACCCTTTATGAATGCTTCTAGTAAAGAGGGAGAAAAGCAAGAGATGGCAATTCTATCCCTATGCCCCAGTGAAATAAATACTCTATAACTAGGCTAATTAACATCATCTTTTTCACAGAAAGTGGGCTTAATTTATGTTATTCTAACACACAATTTTTTAAAAAAAGTTCAAATAATTTTATATATATATATATATATATATATATATATATATATATATATGTATGTATGTATATGTATTTATGTATGTATTGGTTCAGATGAGTCAATAAAGATTAGTACAATACAATGGGGAGAGAGAAATTGAACCTATATCATAGAATTTTTGACTAACATCTAATGTGACCAGGACTTCGATTTTAACATCTAGACCGAAACCTTATTGGCTCAAACTATATTTTTTTAATCAAAAGAGAATTTATTAATGAAAAATCATTCATATCTATATTAATCATCGCGGAATAAGAATAAATGTAGAATATTATATATAATTAACCCTACCTCAATAACAAAAATACTTCGTATTGGCCCTATGCTCATAGCATTCTGGCCACATATAGCATCTTTCAACTCTATTACATCTACGAGTTAGCAATTTTGAATACCCCTCTAATACTTTGGAACTGAATCCAGAACTAGTCAAGTCGGTTTCTAAGTTTTGGTAATTGGAACTGGAATTCATAGTGCCAGTCTCCAAAGTTCCTCTAGTTCCAATTTCTATTCCAATTAGGGGCGTTCATTATTCGGTCCAAATCCGAACCGGGCCGGACCGAATGAATTCGGTCCGGTCCGCGGTCCACAATTTTTTTTTATTCGGTCTTCGGTCCGGTCCGGACCGAGAACCGAATAAAAAAATTTTGAAAGCAGACTTTTTACTTATTCAATTTTAATTTTCTTTTGCAACTTATAATTTCTCAAACGTTCAAGAATATTGATTTGTTTTTCATGGTGAAAATATGTTGAAATTGTTTATATTAAAATAAATAAAGATGTTCATATCGTAAAAATTTGTTAGGTTGACAACTCGGTTCGGTTCGGTCCGGTCCCTTTTTTTGGGTCCGATCCCGGTCCGGTCCTTGACTTATTCGGTCCGGTCTACGGTCCATAATTTTCCTTTTATTCGGTCCTCGGTCCAATCCGGTCCGGTCCGGGTTTGGACCGATGAACACCCCTAATTCCTATTCTGGATATTTGCTATGTCTAATTCTGTAATTTTTCAACTAGCTTATTGGATTTCCTTTTTTGTTTTTTTTTTTTTTGGGTAATTGAGTGGGGAATGTCTGATATGCCCAAATTCAAAACTCAAAGCGGAAAATTAGTAGTCCCCAATGCTCTACAATTTTACAAAATAAAAGCAACTAAGGACGTGTTATTGTGAAAGTATTTAAAATAAAGAATAAAAGAATGGGCACTCCTAACATAGTTAATTAATTACAAGTACAAAAAGTTAAATAACTTGGTTAGCAGTCTAATCTGATTCACAACCTAAAGTCAAAACACTCAAAAAAAAGTCATTATAAATAGAAAGAGTCCATGAAAGATGTCAAATTACATGTCAGAACATCGTTCTAATTTCAATTTCGTGTGTTACTTTGGAGAAGGAAATATAATTGGAACCAATTCGACCGTTTCCTAATTTTTGGGGATCAGAATCAGAATTGAACCTTTTTGATTAGTTCCAAGGCACCCATGCATCATGCTTGCCTCTAGTTAAATCTATCTTTCTTGAACATTACAAGCAATGACATGATTTCACAAAATATGTATCTATATTAGAGTTGGCTTGATGGGAACACTATTGTGATGTAGCCATATGAATTTCCACTATTGATTCATTTTTAATTAAAATTAATAAATCTTTTATATATATATATATATATATATATATACACACACACCATATCAAAACAAAAAAATACCATAACATACTCTTTGGTTAGTTCCACAACTTTAACAAAACTCCCACTGTAGAAGTGAAAGAAATAATATGTTAACAATAGGCAAGAAGACAAAAACCTTTATAGAGAACACTCTATTTTTTCAGCAAAAGGAAAAATTTATTGAAAGAAAATAGAATACTATACTTAATTAAAAAGAATATAATAAAATGAGCTAATTTTACATTGGGTGAGAGGCAATAATGGCATCAATAATTTAGAAAAGGGAACAAACGATGTGGAACAAATAGAATTTAAATAAAAAGGAAAAAAGGATAGGAGGAGCAGGAGGAGCTTCAAATTATGTTTATTATTAGATAGTAGTTGGGAGTTTCTTTCGTATCAAACACTTAGGCTAGTCATAGGGAAAAAAATTCACATTAAATATTTGTCACCAATAAACTTTACTTAACGACGGTTTGTCTGCCTTCCATATATGATGAATACCGAGGGTTTCCTTCTTTATTTTACTTCATTTCCTAAGTCTTTTAATTTTAAGTAAAGTTGAGAAAGTCTGACCTAATAAGATAATACGATCCGAATTCGATCTGAAGTTAGTGAGAGAAATCCGAATCGAACACGAACTAAACTGATTTCCTTCCGAATGCGACATGATTTGACCGTTTAGCATGAAAACATGTAATTTTTAATTTTAAATAGATCTAAACTATTTGCAAAACTGATATAAAATTGACTTATTAATTAAACAGGTCAATTCGAACTGATCCGTTACCAAACTCTAGTTCTAAGATTTGTCTATTTAAAAAATGACCCTTTTTTTAATAATGGCAACAACTACTCTACATGAAATCTTAATGAACAAAATTCAGTAATACCTAAACATATATAAACAATCTTACTCCTATAAATGTCCACGAATTTTTCTTTATTCTGAAAAACAAGTCGAGAGGGGGGGCTGAAAAATCAATGATCATGACATGCCGAGGTCAATTTTCTCATCCCATCTTTATCAAAATGGTTGGATTTTATATAGGGACAAATGTCGCCTTAATAAAGAGGAAGGGTCCCATTGGAAAAATTGGAATTGGGCAGATCTTTATCCCGAGTAGCTCGTAGGCCGTATCTTCCATGGCCTAATCTAATACCCTCGGTGGATTATAAAATTTCAAAGGGATCGTTACGGGGCATTGAATTCAACAATGAATTAGGCACCCACTCAAACCATAGGTCTGTTTTTTGACAATTAAAACAGAAGTGTGGCCCCACCATACACTTTTTTACCCCCACACGAACACTGCCTTTGAATTGCCCTAATAATGTAATTTGAATAAACAAATATGCAGCTTATAGTGCTGTTTGACAAATAGTTGTTAATTGTTAATTATTAGTTGTTAATTATTTATATTAGTTATTAATTATTAATTATTTAAATTAGTTGTTTATAAAAAAATGATTTCATGAAATTAGCTGTTTCTAATAAAATTGATAAAATTAGCTATTGTTAACCGTAAATATGTTTTCAAAATTAAAACAGAATGGAGATCCCACCACACACTTTTTACCCCACACCAACACTACCTTTGAATTGCCCCAATAATCCAATTTGAATAAACTAAAATGGAGCATACGTTAATTAATGCTCCTTGAAGAGGTTGTTGACGATGAAATATATTAGGGTCTCATTACCCCTATTAATGGAGAATAATGCACCCAAATAAATAACTAAAAATTGGGAGACTCTAGCTGTCTGCTTTTATCACATTGCTAGGCTAGTGCCGCTCACAATTGCCTGTAAATTTCCATCTAATTTGTAGGACTAATGTGTGTCTCTTAACCAACTATCTCAATCTCTTTTCCCCTTTTTATTGACGTCTAAATCTATCATTAGTTTAACATATTGGGGTACTAGTTCGTATCCGTGTGTTTGCACGGGGCATCTAAATAGTAGAAATTTAATATAAATATGTAGTAATATTATAAACAAAGTGAATAATGCTGAACAAAATTAAAAATAGAAATAAAAATTTTCTACAAATAATATTCTAAGTATGCCATTCGATTTATGTAAGAAAACCAAGAATTTTTTGATTGGATAGGAAAACTAAGAAGTTGAATTTATATAATATAAAATCTTAGCATAAGCAAGATAAATTTTTTTTAATTAATCACCTAATTAGACTTCTCATTCTTGTAATATTGACTTCTGTATTTTTTTTGGGGGGGGGGAGTTTAATGTGTAAATCTAAGTTTAAGAAATAACTTCTAACAAGTTTATCTTTGACATATTCTTTTACATCGGTCATCCATCAAGTAGGGGTCACTTGAGATTGTATATTTAGAAAATAATAAATGATGTTGCCCCTAAAACATAACAAATATATAAAATTCACATTGCATACATCCGTTTTTTGTAGTGAGTTTCAATGACCCCCAACTCAGTGGTGGCTTGAAGAAAATAAATACTGAAATGTCAAACTATGAGGAATTATTTCTTAAGATTAGATTAATGGCATTGAATACCGTCAAAGACTTAATGGTTTTAACCAAAAAAAAAAAAAAAAAAAAAAAAAAAAAAAAAACAAAGAGAGAGAGACAAAAGAACCCTCAAAAGTTGAGTTAGTTCACTTAATGGCATCCATAAGTCATTTTATTATTATTATTAATCTAATCTCTTCTTCTCTTTTCTAGCTAGTGACATACCCTGTCTCCACATTGGATCAACAATGGGATCAGAGGGATCAAAAACTGATAATTCATATAAAGCCAGTGGATCTTTATTTATTTATAATATAAATGTTTGATCTTAGAATTATACTATAAAACTTTCTTTAAACTTTCGTCAAATATTTAAACTGATAGCTGAAAATTTAAAAAAACATTTATGATATTCTTACGAGATGCGCTATTTATATTTTTTTCCTAACCAATATGTATGGGACAATCCAACCAACAGACAAATCTGGTTCCTATTTGCATCATAAATTCAGATGAGCTTCTTTGCTCGCACCTAGGCCGCATTGTTTGGTATTTAATCCACCTATCCGGTGTCCAGATTTTTGATATTTTTCTATTGTCAGTGTCTGATGTTTGGACCATTTTTAACGGTCATAAGTAGTGTTCGATAATAGTATTTTGAGTAGTATTTAGTATTTTAACCAAGTTCATACACTAATCAGTTTATTTTTAGTGTTCGGTGACCTAGTATTTTGACTAGCATTTCAAGTAGTATTTAGCATTTTAGATAGCATTTTTGAAAAGCTTACGATATTAGTTTTTGGCATTTAGAAGTAGCGTTTCATATTTTTTGGTCAAAAAATACATTTTGAAAATTTTATATTTGGAAATTATCTATATCTTTTTACGTCAATTTACATTAATAAACCCAACAGTTAAATTTATCGAAACACTTATTTCAACCGTTCTTCTAAACATTTATCTGCTAATAGCTAAATTAGAAACGCTATCAGCGACCTGAACAGTTATCTGCTATCTAAACAACTAATTTTACCGAATAGGGCCATAATACGCGAATCTAAACCTAGACAAATTTGATCGATCATACTCCGAGTTTTAAATTAGGGTGCAAATAATATGACATATTCTTTAGTTTTTATTTAGGTATATAAATTCGAAGGATCAAATCAGACAAGATTTTGTCAATGTTTATTGCGACCCCTTTTTTTAACTTGAATTTTTCTCCACATCAAACGGACAGAAAAGAACTGATAAAGTAATTGGACCATCATTTCTAATTGGTTTGGCACTGTTTTTCTTCAACGTTATAGTGGATTTTTTGTTTTTTTCCTTTTTGGGTGGTCGGGTGCGATTGGTAACAGATTTGACGAGTACACGTTTCATGTATCTAGTAGTCTGAATGGGCTCCACGTAGTCGCAATCTGGAAGTGCTTTTTATACCTTGAAAATAATCGTTGGCTAAGTCCATCAAAGTAATTTGTCTTTTAGCTTTTTCTATAGAAAATATAACGATTTTATTAATAAAGCACCAAACAGTACATACAATAAAAATCGTACATTAATAATTATAGATCTTAAACATAGAGATGTAATTCAACTTTTAAACAACAATAATCATGAACAACTTTTTTTTTTTAAAAAAAAAAGCAATTAGGAATCTCATTGACACAGGGAGAGAGAACGAAAACCAAGATTTAGAAGGGGTGATGCTGGCAAATTATTGCACGCACTCACAAGCACATGCTCATAAATGTCAAGTACATATTATTGTTTTGAAGTATATTATTATATTTTATTTGTGAATATAAATTTATCTATATGACTTTTTGGGATCATGTATTTTTAGAATTATGATATCGGATAGAGAAGATTGTCCTGAATTACATAAAACGTGAGGCAGTGAAATTTGAGAAATACTTCAAATCTACAACTTCATACGAGTGCAAAAAAAGAAGATGATTAGATGAAGGGTCTGTTTTATTTCGCGTTTTAGATAAATAGATAGATGTAAAGAGCTGTAAGTAGCTGTAAGAAACTGTAAGAAGATGTAAGGAACTGTAAGAAGATGTAAGGAGCTGTAAGGATGGATGTAAGGAGTTGTTGAATTGTTGAAGAGTTGTATGTATAATTTATGTTTACAATGAATGTTTTGAATGAAAAATAATAATATTAAAATAATATACTTATTAAAAATAAACAATTAATTCAGTTAATTACACAACAATAAAATATATCAATTCCCATAAATTTGGTGAATAAAATTTCATCCAAGATTTTTTATATGAACATTAGTTTGATCGAATAAGCAAAGTATAACAAAAAAAAAAACTTTTTTGACAAAATTGAATACAACTCTTTAAATAAATTTCTATTTTAAGTAAATAATTTTAAATATAAATAAATGCATGGTCATCTATAATAATATATATTTCATGTTGAAATTCAAATATAATTTACGTCGTTATATTATGTTTTTATTTTTATATAAATATTGTGTTCATAAGATATTTATAAATTTTGTATATTGGTAGTATCATTAAAAAATATATATATATTTCTGTAACTAAAATAAATTAATGTTATAGAAAATCTATAAGATATGAGAATATGTATGAAGATTTAAGGAGATGTAAGGAGATGTAAAAAGATGTAAGGAGATGTAAGGAGATGTAAGCTCTTAGCTAAATCCTAAAAAATACGAAATAGAACAGGGCCGAAGTGTTGCTCTGACGTAAGCATGAAGTTGGTGTCAAAAATTTATATTGAAATTTCATTTATATAGAATTTACTCCTCCTTGTGCACTTAAAAAAATGACATAAATTATATCTTGCATAGTTGTCTTCTTTCTTTTAAGAGTTTTTGAACGATAGTAATCTGACCTATGGGATGTTTGGATGTCAATAATCTAATTTGAAGAAATTACTTTAAACAATTTGATCTATTGAGGTATTTATTTTCAGGGCATATTCTTTTTGATTTATGAGTATTGATGTTTATTGTTGAACACGTTGAATCAAGATGAAACATGCTGAAACACATTGAATCATATTGAAACATGCTGAAACACATTGAATTATACTGAATCATGCTGAAAACAAATATAAATAGATATTTTTAACAAGTACTTAACACTGCTAAATTGTGCTGAAAGTCACTGAATTGTGTTGAAGGTTATTGAATGTTGATGATAAGTACTTATAATAAATCGAAATGAACATGCCCTAATAGTACAGGGCTGATTTTAGATTGTATTTTAAAGTTAGTTCCAAATGATATTGCCATTAAAACAAAACAAACATACGAAATTTAGGTTGCTTACATTCGTCCACTCCTTTCTCCTTTTCTTGTCTAGCTTGTGGGGCTGCTGATTATTAAATAGTAGCCGGTAGAAAGGCCCTTTTACTTTGATTCATTTAGCTGATTTTAATTTTTGGTGGTATTGTTTGTTTATTTTAATAAATTTTCTTGTGAAAGTTAGATTTCTATCATTCCTGTGAGAGTTAGCGTTTCTTTCCTTGTCGTGAGAGTTCTGGTTTCACTTTCTAGGATTTTATTTCTCGCCTTTAGTATGAATTATTTCTTTTGCCTCTTTGTACAAATTTTATCAAGGTTGTTGAATCATTTAAAGATTAGTTTTCTGATTTATCTATGTGTTTTATTGGATTTGCTTAAGAATGACTCAACAATGGAAGTTTATATGAGTCGATCAAGATGATGTTTCTTTAAAGTTAGATTTATCACATCACATGGATACATATTCTATGAAGTCGTACTATACCTCGCTGACATTTGGGAAAGACAAAGTGAACTCGAAGAATGCGATTTGTACTAAGAATGATGTTGCATGTATACAACCGACTGGAAGTATATTTTCAAGTAACTTTGTTGAAAAAGAGATCTGTTTTGATATTTTAGATTTGTTCGTATCAGCAAATTACCAATTAAGTGTTGTATGGCTGTTCATTAATGAAGTTTTCTAATTCTATCTTTTAAAAAAAAAAGCTGCATGAATTCATTTGCAAGTTTAGATTAAATGTCTTGAAAAATACAATCTAAAATCATGCTACAGTATTGAAAATAAATATCTCAAAAGGTGAATATGATATTATGGCGTCCAAACCCCAATAATTTGGATTGTTGGCGCCCACAAACACTTCTTTAAGTTTTTCATTTTTCAATCCATAAATGGATTGTTTGAAAAATAAATAACCATTATTTCCAAAATTGAAAATTAGTGGGAACATCAATGTTTGGCGTAATTGTTTAAAGGATCCTTACTTTTTGAAAATTATTTGTAGGTGCTTTAACATTTCTTGAAATAACAACTTTGCAGGTTCATTTCTCATGTGAAATAGAATAATTATCATTTCGCACAAACAAATCAAGCGATAACAATGAAAAAAAATATTTAAATATAAATTTTCTAAACTAAATAAAAAACTGTAATAGTAAATACTAAAATTCACATATAATATAATTAGAATATCTTGCATATATTTTTCTCATTTAGTTTGGATAATTTTTTATAAGAAATTACTCAATTATCACATATATTAGTTTTGTTCATATTGCACATAAACTTTACTAAATTATTCTATAAGTCACCACAACGTTTCTAAATTTTCATACTTTTTGTGAATTTTATTTATAATTTTTAGAGTATTTTTGAAATTTTAGTATTTTATATATTTATGAAGTATTTTTATTATATAATTTTATTATAATTTGAATAATTTGTATTCTGCATAAATTTTTTGTATTCTGCATAAATTTTATCATGTACTAAATTATTTTTATATCTATTTTACAATAATTATTGCATACTCAAATTTTATCTTAAATTTTTTTGATGATTTTCTTCATATGAAATGGCAAGTACATCATTCTGATGAAAAAGGGGCCTATGAAAGTATTCAAGAAAAATTTATCTACAAATATTTCAAAACATGAGGTCCGTAAAATAAACTACCATTGTGTAAATTTTTTTGGTTCTAAAACATAAATTATTGTGAGTTAATATTTCAGTGGACAAAAATTGGAAACATCTTAAGCAGATTGGATCCCATTAGCTGCTCTCTCAACTTTTGTTTTCCAATTTACTCTATGTACCCGTGGTTAAATAACTTTCGATCTGAAATTTATAATTTTGAGATTTAAAAACCCCCACATCGATGAAAATTGATTAGGAATTTATGATATTTATTTTTTTTAAATGATGAGTGCTATGATTGTAATATGATTCTGCAATTTTTGTACACATTGAAATACGATTTTATATGAGTTTCATGATATTTTTATACATAATTATATTTAAAAATTCATTATTACAAAAAAAATTTGTATCAAAATTTTAAGAAAAATGATTAAATTGGATTTCCAATTTATAGAATTTTTATTCTTATAAAAATAATTTTCAAGATACCAAACAAGAATCAAAATCTTATAATTATCGATCTAATTTTATAATTTTGATTGTAAAGACTCCTAAATTGATCCAAAGTGATCTCCTAATCCTAGCAACTTTGACGAGCCCCCTTATTTTTGAGGAAAATTGTTAGATATAAACATATGTATCTAGCATGGTATACACCCTAGAGTTGTGTAATAGACGCGCGCTAAATATGCTGTATTGTATCTTTTTTTCCGTAGTAGTGTGTCTTTTCTGTTTTACAGTCTACTTTTTTCTTTTTGTAGTATACTCTTTGTTTCTTGCAGTATATCTTTTCTAGTTTATAGTGTATCTTTTCGTATCCGCAGTGTATCTTTTATTCCCTACAATGTATTTTTTTCTAGTCGGTTGGGTTGGGAGAATTACGAAAATGCTTGTTGGATTAGAGAAAATAAAATAGGGGTTTAGCCCAATTATATAATGCCCCTTATATAAGTATATACCCGAGCATGGTATATAGATATGTACCTTAGAGTTACCGTATTTTTGATACCTTTATGGATGTTTGACAATTTATATTCTTAGAGCAGAACAAAATTTAGTATGGTACTGGTTCTCATATTTAATATATGATAGTTTCATCAATTAAAGAGAAAAGATGATCGTTATAGTTACAGTGATAGTTTCATTGATTAAAAAGAAAAGATGATCGTTCTAAAAACAAGGTCATCAAAATTCGGAAAAGAATGCTCCTATTCCCATATTGGTTACCCATTAACCATGAGGAGCATCTCATAGTAAAATGAAAAAAAATCAAAAATCATGACGACCAAGCGTATTCATTACCATTCATTTTGCTAAATTTATCTGCATTGAATTGAACTTAATTTATTAATAGTAAATCGAACTTATTTTTACTTAATAACACTATATTGAATTGAACTAAACTTATTATATATTAAATTCTAAACTTATTTTTGTTGATTTAAACTGAACTTATTTTTCTTGAATTGAATTAATGTTTTCTAAGTTACACTTATTGTGTTTTTAATAAACTAAGTTGAACTGGATTTATTCTAGGGAAAATATTTTTTGAAGAAAACTGGACCTAACCATAAAAATATTTCCCATTTTTAGGGTGTATTCGTAGAATGCTCCAATTCCCATATCTATCATTTTATTTTATTTTTTTGCGTAAATGAGGTGCAAATACTGATCGATGTAGCATGGTTTCAAACTTAGATCTTTGGTAATAGCTCTCAGAGACTTTACCAGTTGAGTTTACTGAAATTCACATTTTCACATCCATTTGCAAACATATTAAAACACAGATATCTAAAGGAGACTTATACCTACATGGCGATTAATTTGGGAAGGTTTGAATACAGATAACCTAATTTCAAATGTAAACAACTTATCACACCATATATGTTGTCCTTAAAAAATTCAAAAGCATATTTAAGTTTTAATCATTAATACGATAAATACCATCGATCGGATTTGGGCGCATTCCCCAAGAATGGCTTGTTATTCAGATGTGCTTGTGAAGATTTTTTTGAAAATCTTAAAATAATTGATTTTGGTCTTTGCAGATGATAAAGTTCAAGTAGAGACATCGGCAAGTTTCTTTTTCAGGATAAAACTAGCAAAAAACCAATTTTGGATTTTTAAAGAATATCACTTTTCTAATCAAGCCTTAAATTGAAGGGACAATATAGCAGTGATACGATCTACAAGGACCTAGTTAGAAATGATACTCAAAAGGTTATCGGATAATCCTCAATATAGGGGGTCATGTAACTCGATTGGCTAGAATCGAGGGGTCTAGACTCGAGGGTAAAGGTATAGCATCAGTATAAAATGCCTCCTGATGTCGTCCATTTTTACTAATGGCTCGTACTAACACTACAAAAAAAAGACCAAATAAAGACGGAATCAGCAACGGAATAAGGCTTATCGGCAACAGAATTTTTATATCAGCGATGGAATTGGCGACAGAAGATGGATATCGGAATTTCGCTCGTCTTTGAGCACCTGGCGACGGAATTTGAAATTTCCATCGTAGAGAACGACGGAATCAACGGCGGATATTGCGACATACTTTTTTTGGCGGGGAAAAATTGGCGTGGAGGGGAGTGATGGAGTAAGATATCCATCGCCGTCAGTGATGGAAATAGCGACGGAAATTCCATCGCTGATGGCAAAGGATGGTATATTCCGTCGCTACCTTCTGCCCCCCCAAAAAAAATTAATGTTGAGGTTCCGTCGCCAGTCCACCGCTAAGTTTCTAATTTTTTTAAAAATAACAACGCTTGTTTTTGATTGTATCCCTCAATACATACATTTCAATCCCTGCAAGAAATTTACAAGCAATTTGCACTCAATCAACATCCAATGGCTTCGAATATGACTTCATTCGAAGCGTTCTCAACAATTTCAAACCACATAAAGGTGGAATATCACATCTAAAGCAACACTTCCAACCAAAAGTTTTGAATTCATAAAGTATAAGTCCCAAATAAAGTCTCTACATATCACAAACTACAAATCCAATCAAACCAGAAGTTGCTAGTAATTAAAAGTAACGTTATGTTTGCGGAAGAAGAAGAAGTAGGCGCCAAATGGGAGGGGAATGAAATAAGCACCAAGGGGAGGGGAATGAAATAATTTAGCACCAATGGTAGGGGAAGTAAGCAGGAAGATATGCACTCCATAAAAAACCAAGCAGGAGCCACTAGTTGGGGGAAAACTGCAACCAACTCAATCACCAAGGTAAGGATCATCCTCTTCCTCTTCCTCTTCCTCATCCTCGTCTTCATTATGTTGCAAATGATGAGTAAATGGTGGCTGAGATCCCGAGCCAGAAGCTTGTTTCATTTGGAAGAAAGTTTGAAGGCGCTGATCGATGCTCATCATTTGTTGGCTCAGTGGTTGGTTGATTTGTGTGAGCAATTTGTCCGATTTCTCCAGTTGCGTACATTTCTCCATAAGCAACCGGTAGCTTTCAGCTTGTAAAGTTAGCTCACTCCCCAAATTGTTTACTACACCCCTTAAGTCATTGCGCTCTTGTTGCGATGGCGTATAACTGGTACCTACTGACAGGCATTTAAGTGAAGTACGCATTAATATTGCAATTAAATGAATTCATCATATAACCATAGTCATTGAAGCTGTATTATGAAAACTGTACCGACTCTTTGAGTGGGATTGAAGTAACCGGATTTCCTAATGTTGACAGCCTCATCGCCAATGCCATACATACGGCCCTTCTTGTTCTTGTACGTCTTCACCTACAACTCATTTGGGTTTGGAAGTGGCTGGGTTAGATCTTGAGAAGTGCCATCCTCGATTCCTTGAGAGTTGATAACATCTTGGAAATCACGTTCAAAGAATTCCTACAATATCGCAACATGCGCAAGAAATCATGTATATTATAATTAATAAAAGTAAAGTATACAAGTTCATGTTGAACTACCAACAAAGATTGAAAATAGCTAATTGCTTACATATGCTTGTTGTGATTTCTTGTCAACCCAAGGGGTATCTTCTTTGTCATGGAGTTTGTGAGTGCGGCGGAATAATTCAACAATCGTGGGCTCCGTCCCAAGTTGTTCCCTCTATGTACGTACCAGAAAGAATGATGTCAACCACAAGCCAAAGTACAGTATTGAAATTAAAGAAATACATAGCAAATTCATTTACTAGACGCCGCTTATGCTCATGCATAGGGATAGAGTCACAGGTGTAGAGAGATGGGCCACCACTTTCTGGAGTGCCCAATCGGTTCTTTCAGGCCGTTTCACGCAATTTCTTATAATTTCATTCGCCCAGTGCTATTGGAGTCCCTCCCATTGAGCTTCACCGAGCCGAACAGGCTTCTTGTTATGCTTCCTTGCTCTGCCAATGAAGTGTCTCAAGCTTGCATTACCTCGGTTTTCAAAATTCCTTCTAATACGGTCTTCATGGATCGGATCCCAAGTAAACTACTTCTACAATTATGAAAACAACAAAGACATTAAATAATACAATAGTAATTTATCACGTTCACATAAACTATTAATATGTAGTCACTATAGTTACCTTGAACTTTCCAAACCACAAATCTCATACGGGTTTGGGCACTATACCCCAAGTAGGCCAAGCTCCATCATATTTGTTTTGCAATATGAGCGAAATCCTACTAACAGCACCATCATTGGGGAGAAACCTAATTGAACATAACACATCAAATTGATTACTTGTTATGCAAAATTCATGTAATAGTTCACAACATATAACAATTGAAGATTTATCCGTTACCATCAGGCTCAATCCAAGTCTTTGCTCGAGTGCTCCTATGACTGGATTGTTCTTCACTTTCACCAGTTGCAATGTTGTCTTGGGACTGGTTTGTGTTAGGGTCAATAGGCTGGGGAATAGGCTGCACAGTGTTCACAAAATGGGGGTTTGGAGGAATATTGTAAGCAAATTGGCTGTACATGGTGCTTTGGTTGTTGAGCAGCTTGAACCATATTATAAAATAGTTCTCGATAAATGCTTGACCCCTCTTTCCTTACATTTTGATTTGCTATTATAGTGTCATCAACCATGTCCTCTATTCGATCTATGTAGGTTTCATAGTAGTCATCATTAATATGACTGGAATCTCTAACTTCGAAAATTTCACTATTTGAATACCTAGAAGTATATTGTTGAGGTTCTATTTTCCCATGACTTATCCAAAACCAATACCCTTGCACAAAACCCTTATACATAAGGTGCATCTTGACCTCATCGGGTGTCAAGTACACCCTATTTTTGTATTTCGCATAAGGATATCTATACTTTCCTCCATTCAGAAACTCTGTCTGTCTACGTGCAAATTGATCGAATTGGTTTACTCCATTTAGAAATTCTTACGTATAACCACTATGATTAGACAGTAATCTATTATACATCCACCTACGATGTGGAGGACCATTCATATTCTACTCAAATAACAATAACCACATAAGGTATTTGATAAGAATTAATTTCAATTAAAATTATAATAATTACATAAATTACTCAATTATATATTATATATGTTTACTTATAAATTTCTACATGTACCCAAAAAAAATTATAAATTTCTACAAATATACTTATATTCTGACGAATTTTACAAAACTAATAATTCATACAAAGTTGATCACTTTATTCCACCAACATATCAAATTTCAACTTAAAATTATCAAATCTAAGTGTACATCACATTGGGCAAAATCTTCAGAAAAATAAGAGCTACAACTTCATACGAACATCACATTTTAACAAAATTATAAACTAAAGCATCTCAATCCACTAACATATCAACATTCAAGTTCACATCACCAAACCTAAACCCTAAATGGTATTGAGTAGTATCTCCAACCAAATTAGAATAATAACCTCACACAAATACCACATTTTAACAACATTATCAATTAAAATATTTCATTCCACCAACATATGAAATTTCAACTTCAAACTACCAAACCTCAACCCTAAATCGCATTTACCTAATTCTTGTAACGAATTAGAGCAATAACCTCATACAAATACCACATTTCAACAACATTGTCAATTAAACCATTTCATTCCACCACCATATCAAATTTTAACTTCAAACTGTCAAACCTAAATCCTAAATCGCATTTACCCAAATCTTGCACCAAATTAGAGCAATAACCTCACACAAATACCATATTTCAATATGAATATGAACTAACTATGAAATTCTAACAATCTAATACAAAAATTTGTAGAAATTACAACTAATTGAAGAAACTTACCTCAAACTTGATTAAAAAACTGACAAGAGGGGGGAGTTGGTGGCAGTCGGCGTCTACCGGCGGTGGGGGGAGGGCGGCGACGGCAGCGGACTGAGCCGGCGGCGGCTGGGTGGTGCTGCTGTGGTCGTTCGCTTGCACAGAGTTGTTCGCCTCTCTCTCTCTCTCTCTCTCTCTCTCTCTCTGTGTGTTGTGTCCCGTCGACTAAGTGAAACCAGATTTCTGGTTTCACTTAAATGGACTGGCGACGGAAATTCCGTCACTAGCCCCAAAAAAAATTGAAATTTTCGTGGCTGGGCGACAGAAATCCTATAAAAAAATTAATTTTTTTATTGGCGACGGAATTATGGGTCTGTCGCCATTTTTGTCGCATACTCTGACTTTTTTTTGGTACTGTTTTTACGTCGCCATATCCGTCGCTGAGTCCGTCGTTAAGCAATTCCATTGCTGTATTCTGTCGTTATTTTGAACTTTTCTAGTTGTGTAATCAAATTAGAATATAATAAAGATACACTATTAAAAGAAGTCAGGAGAAGATTAGTAATTAAAATGTAGAGAATTACAATGTCAGAATAAAAGGTAGTAATAAAATAGATACTACTACAAGCGGGGTGCTAGATTCATAAACCAAAATTACAAAAAATTCAAAATCAAATTAAATAAATAGAAGAAAGGAGAATAAGGGGAAAGAGAAAGGTAGGTTTGCAAAGTCAATGTTCTCAGGTTCTTAAGGAACCCCCAGGATTGAGCCTTGATTGGTATTTTAGAGGGTTTTGAGGATGAATTTGTGCCAAGTTAAATCAAGTTTTGTTAACCTCTCGGCATTCTCTTAGATTTTTTTTTTCCTGGAGATTTGTCCTAGTTTGAGGACTACATGAGGGGTTGTTTTTATAGGAAACATAGATGTCCTTAGGTTTCATAAACAAACCACCATCTTGGAGAGCCCAAAAATCAATACATGTCTAAGAGCTGGGTATAGTGAACCTACCTAAACCCAGTCAGGTTACAGTGAACTAGAACGAGCTCAATTAGGTTCAAGTGAATTGGCCCGAACCAAGCTATTTTTGGGCTAGGCTATTCTTGGGTTTTCATTTCTAAACTATTCACATCATAACTTTCACATTGGACCTCCAAATAGAGTATTTTTTTTTTTATTTGAAATCTTATTGACCCTAGTTTCTATTCACGCGGACTTCATATTATTGGGATAAGTGCGAAGGAAGATATAAAAAAATGAACATATGTCATTTTCAACTCATGTAGGTAGAAGTTTCTACAAATATAAGGCTGCCTACATCCTCAATTTGGGCCTAATAAGGCTTTTTGAATCGTTTAAGCTTTTTGTGGGTACATTTAGATTTGGATCTTTGGTTAAGGGATATTGATATATTTTCAGGCCCTGAATTTTTATATTTGAAGTCCCAAATCTTGTTAATTTGCTTTATTATCATCATATTTTTTTTTAATATTCGAGGCACTTTTTAGGTGTCTACAAGCACACAATTAATCTTTTTGGTTTTTCCTTATCCAAAATACTATCAAGTATAATTAATAGTGTAAAAAGTAAATTCCAATAAAGGTGCCCATAATTCATTATTTCATTAAATTTTACTAAAATAACTAAAAAATGAAATAAATAATGTATAATAGGTCGGATTATTATGCATGGAGATCAAAAGATAGCTCAAATAACATCATATAATGGTTATAAATTAATTGTGCTATCAACTTTGATGTTAATTAATTATATTACTCTAGTTTCATCATCATATATTCAAATAACACAATTAGTATAATGTGGTTGCTACAGAATTGTTGCCATTAAGCTAATTATAAGATTTCTTAACATAATTATTTGTAAATTTCATCAAAAACTACTACAAAAAGCACCTAAAAACTTGACTAAAAACACTAAAAAAATAAAATAAAATTGTGTGTGGCACGATAGATAATTATTTAATTGAGTAATTTGACGTACACTTACCAAGCGTTCTAATATTAGTGGTTGATTTTCTACCACCTTTAGCACGTCCCCACCACAGGTTTTAGGTGTCAATTAGTTAGTTCTATATGTTCTTATGCCAATTCTTTTGTAACTATTCGCAAGTTTTTGGGTAAAGTAGTGTCATATAAGAGTTATATTGGGACAAATTCCTGTGGAAAATTAGGCAAACTTTTTGAAAATTTTTAGTTGACTAATCATTTATAATAGAGTGACTTATTTGGAGATGAACAATTATTCACCGAATAATGACTTTTATAAACGCCCCTAAATGAATTAGTAGACATCCTCATATTCATTAAAAAAAGCCCTTATAAATGTATCCATCTCATAATAAGTCATCGGTAGAATAGTTTCACGCAAGGCCCGATACTACTACGGCTGCTACTACTATTATTGTTGCTGTTGCTAATAATAATAATAATAATAATAATAATTTCTTATGCACTTGAAAAACATCCTAATTATTAATGGTTGGATTTTCTATTATTGGTGTTGTCACATTGCTCAAACGTCTAAAGCAATTTATTTTGGAAGATGATAAATGTCTTGTGGCCCTCAACCTACATTAATATATTATATTTTTAAAAATGACTAGATTTTCAATAATTACTATTAATTATAAAATTTTGAAGCCTTGGTATTTTTTGAATATGCTGATGCATACAAATGACACCTTGATTAGATCAATCATATCCACAAAAATATATCATATGTGTAGTTTTATAGTTGTCAAAAATCATGGATAAAAAGATATTTTCCACAAATTATAAGAGGTAACGCCCTTCCATCGTTCAATCTACTTTTCTTTTTTCATTTAATACATAATAATATGGTACTTTAGTTAGAAGATGTAGCAACACATTTACCATATTGTTTTAATTTTATATTGTTTTAATATACATACATACATACATGCACATATATATATACATATATGTATATACGCACACATACACACACACAAAAATACAAAAACGCAACCCCATTATGACGGAAAAAGTGACGAGCAATAATACCCGTTGCACACTCGATGAAAAATAAGATGGAATCCGACAGATTTTAGAAATTCTGACAGGAATTACAACAAACTAAATTTCCAACAGAAATTCCAACAGGTTTCCATTAAAAATTTGAATTTAGACGTAAATTCATTAGAATTCTGCACAATTTTTAAAAATAAAAATTCAGATCTGGATTTAAAAAGTTGGGTTGCGAGGTTTGGGGGGAGCGATATTGTGAGGCTTCAAGAGAAGAGGGAATGAGGAGAGAGACAGAGTAAGTGAGATTGAGAGAGATCGGCGGAGCAAGCTGGCTGCGGGTGGCATCCGTCGGAGCATCCATCGTCGCCAAATTTCTTAACTTATTACGCAGGTAAGTGCTTGGTTTTGAGGTATATTATTACTTACATTTAAAATCTTTGAGTTGGCTGGTGATTTTTTGGTGGTTGGGTGGTTTTCTTCGGTGTGCCTCTGCCGCTGCTGCTACTGGCCAAAGTTCATTTGGAAAATCTTTTGCCAACTTGAAAGGCCAGTATACTGTATATGTTGTTGAAATTTCCATATTTTAGAAGTATATTAATTTGGATAAATGAAATAATTTTGTTAAATTTATTTTTTGTGTTATATATGTTTAATTAGTTTGACATGTTTTGTTGGGTAAATTATGTATGTGGAAAATTATTTTTGCAATATGTGAATATAAAATGTTAAGTAAATAGTTTATTTTTTAATTTGATTTTTTAAGTATGTTTATTTGAGTAAATGAAATAGTTATGCTAAGTTTTTTTTTTTGGTAATATATGTTTAATTAGATTGATATATTTTGTTGGGTAAAATATGTATATGGAAATTTATTTTCAAAATATATGAATATAAAGTATTAAGTAAATATATTTAGTTACACATCAATATAGAATTTTAAGTAAATAGTTTAATTTTTAATTTGATTTGTTGTTAAGTATGTTTATTTAGATAAATGAAATAGTCATGTTAAGTTAATTTTTTGTAGTATATATGTTTAATTAGATTGATATGTTTTGTTGGGTAAAATATGTATGTGGAAATTTATTTTCAGCATATGTGAATATGAAGTGTTAAATAAATATATTTAGTTATGAGTTTCATATGTTCAGTAAATATGTGTTTGATTTATGTTAAGTAAATATATGATATTCACGTAATTTAGTTAGAATGTATTTTGTGAAATGATGATGTTCATTTGTAAGTAAATTACAAAATAATGATAAAAGTTTGTATCGAATTAAAGTATTTTTGAATTTATTTTCAACTTTAAAAACAATTGAAGCAAAAAATAATAATGTTTAAATTTTTTTAGAAAAATTCCCACAGAAATTCCAATGGAAATTCCTGTTGAAATTTCTGCTTCCATAGGAGATCCCATCGGAAGCCATAGCAATGGCCATCGGACTTAACTCTAATGGAAAATGCGGCGGGTCTTATTCCGTCGGATATCTGAAGGATGCCCGTCGAAGATGCCTTTTTCTGATGGAAAAACGCTGAAATCCCATCGGAAATTTCATTGCTATAGGCATGCGTATTTGTAGTGGCCTTTGTATCCTACCGAATCATTACTTGGTTTTTGTCTCATGAAGATATTTTCATATCTTTGTAAATAAAAGCTATTTCAGTGAATTAAAGGACAAAGACTATATGGTACTCCCAAATGTACGTGCTTCGATAAGCCAAGTAAGTGCTAGCATATATATGTAAAACTATCTATATAATAAATATACGTGCGAATATATATACATGACAAATGTGAGTACACACTCCCAAGCGTAATATATACATTGTCACCAAAAAAAAAAAAAACAATTTTTACTTGTTTGAAAAAATTAATTATTATAGTGTTATTTGTAATTCTTACAATTGGATACCAAATAAGGGTTTGAAGATAGTTCTAATTTACAATCAAATTTACAAACTTCTTTATTTTCTCGCTTTTAAAAGTTCTACTAAATTAATCACGTATCAAACACCTCAAGCAAAACATCACTTGTATGTTTTGCCTGCTTTTTCATGTGGATGTGGATTCCTAATATCTTCTCGTGTAGGCCCTGTTTGGCAAATAACTGTTAGCTGTTAGCTGTTTCTTTTAGCTGTTTTAATTAGCTGTTTGCATTAGTGATTTCAATCAGCTGTTTTTAAAAAAGTGTTAAGTAAAATTAGCTGTTTTTAAAAAATATATTTAATAAAATTCCACATATACCCATATCTCTCATTTACCATTGAAGATGAATATTTTAATTATTTAGTCACTTATTTCTGTTTCAATATGAATTATATTTACGTGATATGTGAATATTTCCTTCATTTAGGTAATCCCATTTTATTACTAGTTATTAAATCTTCTTATTGGTTTATACATGATTTTTTCAAATCTAATTTTCTTTTCAATATAAATTAAAAGTTATGCGATGTTTAAGGCCCATTAAACAACCTTGTTATGTTGTTCACTTAGAAAAATTTCTATTTGTTATTAGTTTAACTTTCTTTTAATATGAATTGATTTTTTTGAAGCAGAGATAAATAGAGAATTAAAATTTGCATTACATTTAATATTACTATATAAAATTAGAAAAAAGTAATGATTTTATGTTTTTATCAACCACTAACATAAATTATGAAGGTATAGTTATTATAAATTATTATTTAATTTCAATTTGATGAAGCAAGTAAAAACTTAGAAGAGAAAGTGCAAGAAAATATATGGATTTTGTTTATGGTATTTAATGAAGGGCAATTTAGTCTTTTATATTAAAAGCCCAAACAACCAATATGAAAAAGTTACAAATGTTAGTTTTTTTGAAAAACACCTTTTTTGGGTGATAAGGACAGAATATTTTGCAAATATTTTGTGATAAAATAGATAGATTTTCTAAATACTTTTTATTCCTAATTTTTTGTAGCTTGCCGTCCAAGTAAGCGTTAGGGTTACATTTGCTCTCTTGTATTTATGTATCCATGAGCTGTGTGCCATGAATGAGAAGATCATCATCAGAATTCTATTCTTCTCCCTCTCTTGTTCTTGCTTAATTTTGCATGGTATCAGAGCCTGTACGACTCTAAATTATTGAAGGCGGAAAGCCATAGGAAAGGATGATGAGACTAAAAACAATAACTCTAAACCAAAAGAATTTATCATCGATATCCAATCTCCCTATTTTCTTCATCCATCTGATTCACCAAGAGCAATCATAACCACAGTCAGATTCAATGGAAAAACTATGACCTGTGAGAACAAGCTATGCAAGCATCACTCAAAGCCAAAAATAAATTGGCTTTCATTGACGAAAAGTTAACTAGGGGCGTGATCAAGGATGGAGTCCAATGCATGGGAGATGTCGAATTCTATGATCATCTCATGGATTATGAACTTAATAGATCCTAAGCTACAACTGAGTGGGGATTATGTTGACTTTGCTCAAAAGATGTGGAAGAACATTCGGAAATGATATTCTGCTCCGAATGCCCCTAGAATTCATCAACTAAAAGCTGCCATTGCATCAAGCAAACAGGAAGGTCAGGACGTGGTGGATTTCTTTTCCAAAGTAATGAGTTTGGTGGAATGAATTAGAGAATTATATGAAGCTAACCACTTGTGCTTGCAAGGCAAGCGAGAAGATGGCTAAGATGGTGGAAAACAATAAAGTACACCAATTCCTGATGGGGCTCGCTGACGAGTCTTTTTCTATGGTTCGGAGTTAAATTTTGGCTTTGGAACCATTACCTTCATTGGATAAAATTTTCAACGTGGTTCAGCATGGTTGCCTTTGCTGTGACACAAACCCCGAAACCAACTAAAGATTAGTATCATGAAAGACCGGTTTGCAGCCATTGTTGGGAAGGTGGGGCATGACAAGATTGCTTGCCACGAATTGATCAGATACCCACCCAGATGGAATACTCGAGGATGTAGAGGCAGTCGCGGTAGAAGGCTCGCTGGAAGAGGCAGATGACATTTCCAGGCCAAGGAAGAGGCGTGTTGTCTGGCACGGTGACTGCCGCAGTACTTGGCCACGAAGTATCATATGTAGTGCAGGTTTAGGGGAAGACTTCTGCCTATGTACACCTGACACATGAACCTGAGGGAAGCCGCTCTAAAATACATAATTTCACCTTGGATCAATTATAACGTCTCTTGAGCTTGATTGAGACCCTAAAGGCAAGACTTGACAAGTTATCAAGTAAAAACCATGACTCTTTGACAGTGGTGCTTCGTACCACATGATACGTGATGTGGAATTATTGACTAATGTTAGAAATATTGATGCCATTCCTGTTGGTTCGGCGAATGGGTCCATGATTTATGCAATCAAAAAAAGGATTTGTCACATTAAATTCCAAGTTAATTCTACAAGAAGTGCTTTATGTGCTCAGTTTGGATTGTAATTTGATATCTGTTGCCCAATTGCTAGATGAAATTTGTTGCATGGTAATTTTTACTAAACGGCTTTCTGTGATACAGGACCTTACTATGAAGAACTTGATTAGAGTGGGTGAACCTAGAAGAGGGGTCTTCATGTACAAGGATGGTCCGATGGCAAGTGTTCAAGTCTACAAGGCTATTTCTTATGAATTATGGCATCGTAGAATGGGGCATCCTTCAAGTCACGCTCTTTCTAAAGTACCTAGTGATATTCTTTTAGATACCAAGAATAAACATGAATTTTGTGATGTGTGTCTACGTGGAAAGAAAACTCATATACCCTTGCCTATTAGTGAAAATAAAGCCTCGAGGTGTTTTGATCTCATACATTATGATATATGGGGTGGATATCGTGTTAAGTCATTTTGTAGTGCTAGCTATTTTTTTACTAGCCTTGATGATACTAGTAGGGGTGTACTAAATGCATGAAAAAAGTGAAGCCTCACAATTGGTAAAGAATTTTTGCATGATGGTTAACACTCAATTTGGAGCTAAGGTAAAAGTCATTAGAAGCGACAATGGAAAGGAATTTACTTCAGGACCTATGAAAAAGTTTTATGGGGAACATGAGATTATACACCAAACTAGCTGCGTCGATACACCTCAACAAAATGGAAGGGTTGAAAGGAAAAATCGTCATGTTTTGAATGTCACTAGGGCCCCACGATTTTAAGCCCATCTGCCACTTGAATTCTGGGGAGAGTGTGTTTTAACTGCTGCATATCTTATAAATAGAATACCTTCCTGAATATAGGACAAAAAAAAAACACCTTATGAAGTCCTATTTAACGCTAAGCCTTCATATGAGCATATTAGGGTTTTTTGGGTGATTATGCTATGTTTTTAATAATCAAAAGCCAAAGGACAAGTTTACAGAGCGGAGTAAAAGGTGTATTTTCATTGGATATCCACATGGAAAAAAGGGTTGGAAAGTCTACGATCTTGAGAATGGAAATATATTTATAAGTTGAGATGTCATATTTTGCGAAGAAAAATTTTGGTTTTATGAGGTTAAAGTGGATGAAGACCCCGAAGGATGGTGCTATGATCACATATCACCGATTCCTTAATGCGAAACTGGGCTGAACAATGAAATTTTCCACCATGAAACTTACGGTCTAGCCCACTCATAGATGGTGGAGAACAGCAGGAACAGAGCGCCATACGTTGGGCTAGGAATTGGTAGGAGCTCAGTTCACTGCAGTACCGAGCAGGTTGAGCCAGTCACTAGAAGCACAGCAGAAGCAAGCCCGGAGCAAATTGGGCTGGGGGCGAGAATGGTACTAGTGGGCCTGAAATCATTGGGGAGGGTTAGCCCGTTAATCTAATTGAGATAGACCATAGCAAACAAGTCCAAAAAATGCTAAGTCATCTTCAGGATTATATTTGCTATCATGCAGTTGTACAAGGCCCCTCAACTCATGTTATCACACTCCAAAAGGTTCCTTCAGGTAAGCCGTACCCCATTGATAATTATGTTACCTGCAATAAATTTTTAGATGCACATAAATGTTATCTCTTTGCAACAACAAAACTTATGGAGCCAAAATTCTATCATGAGGTAGTTAAAGATGAGCATTGGAGAGAAGCCATGGCCAAGGAAATAGAAGCTTTGGAACTCAACAACACTTGGGTTTTCGTGGACTTGCCTCCAGGATGCAAACCCATTAATTGCAAATGGGTGTATAGGGTGAAGTACAATGCTGATGGAAGCATAGAGAGATATAAGACCAGATTGGTGATTCGAGGAGACAAGCAAGTAGAAGGGTTTGATTTTATAGAGACGTTTGCACTTGTTGCAAAAATGACAAGTGTATGGTGTTTTCTTGACGTTACAGTGGCCAGGGGTTGGGAATTGCATCGAATGGACGTCAATAATAGCTTCCTATACGGAAATCTCAAAGACAAGGTATACATGACCTTACCTTCCGGGTTCAGAACCTCCAATCCCAATAAGTTGTGCAAGCTTCAAAAATTTTTGTATGGTTTGAAGTAGGCTCCAAGGCAATGGTTTGCTAAGCTTTCTTCTAAGCTTCTTGAATAGGACTTCATTATATTATATGCAGATTATTCCCTCTTCACTTACCAAAAGAATGGTAAGTTTATGGCTTTGCTAGTCTATGTTGATGACTTGGTCCTCACTGGAAATGATAGTGACATATGTTCTGCTTTCAAAGCAAATTTGTATAGTTGCGTTCACGTTAGAAATTTGGGCCACTAAACTATTTTCTGGGAATTGAAGTAGTTCGCAACTCACAAGGCTTATTTTTATCTCAGCGTAAGTATGTTTTGGAAATTGTTGAGGAGTGTGGTTTGTTTGGTACTAAAGCTACCGGTTTTCCTATGGAGACCAATCATAAATTGGGTCTTGCAATAGGGAAGACTCTCAATGATCCTACTTAGTATAGGATACTCATGGGTCGACTTATATACTTGACTGTAGTCGACCAGAGTTAAGTTATTCCGTGCATATTTTGTCTCAGTTTATGCAAGATCCCAAAGAAGAGCACATGGATGCAGCCATGCACATTCTATGCTATTTGAAAGCCAATCCTGGGCAAGGGTTGTTCATGAAAAGTGATTCCGATTTGCGGATAGTTGCGTATTGTGATTCTAACTAGGAGCATGCCCCATCCCTAGACGGTCTCTAACAGGATATTTTGTGACTCTTGGTGGTTCACCTATTTCTTGGAAGACCAAGAAACATACCACAGTGTCGTGTTCTTCAGCAGAAGCTGAATATCGAGCAATGGTTGCTACAACTAGTGAGTTTATTTAGATTCGTTCTTTCCTTGCATCGCTACGTGTGTTTGTGAAGCTTCCTGTGAAACTCTTTTGTGATAATCAGGCAACATTGCACATTGCGAAAAATCCAGTTTTCCATGAGCGAGCTAAACATATAGAGATTGATTATCATTTTGTTCGGGAACGCATTATATCTGGTGAATTGATCACAGATTATCTTCCATCAAAGTATCAACTTGTTGATATTTGTACTAAGGCGCTTGGCAAACAACAGTTCCTGTTTCTGCAGTCTAAGTTGGGCATTATTAATCCTCATGCTCTAACTTGAGGGGGAGTGATAAGGACATAATACTTTGTAAATATTTTGTGATAAAATAGATAGATTCTGTAAATATTTTTGATTCTTAATTTTTTTAGCTTGCCGTTCAAGTAAGCGATAGGGTTATGTTTGCTCTCTTGTATTTATGTATCCATGAGCCGTGTGCCATGAATGAGGAGATCATCATCAGAATTCTATTCTTGTCCATCTCTTGTTCTTGCTTAATTTTACATGGGGTGAAAAATTATTTCAAAAAGTCATTTACCGAACAACCCAAATAACTATTTGATTTTTAGTCAAACAGCCAACACCACCGTAAAAAGTTAATTTTAAGCAAAAAGTCATCCAAAAGGCATCTACCAAACACCCCTATAATAAGACTTTTGTAGTGCGATGCTTATTTAGAAGGTCTTAATATATGGAATAGAAGTGTGTGCCAATTAGTTCATGATAAAATTTCTAAACAGTTTTGTGCTTTCTTTTATGCCTTCCAAAAAAAAATAAATAAATAACTCTAGTAAGTTCACCGTTCATGAATTGTATCTACATTAACTTAAGTTGCATTAAAAATTGTGTCGGCTATTTAATTAGTCTCATTTTATTTTTGTTTTAGAACTTCTATTTTAAAAATTAAACTGAGACTACTTTTCTTCTATTATTGCCAGATCGTGTTAGTGGAGAAGTTGTTGTAAGTGTCATAAGTGCATTAAAGTAAATGATGGTAAATGATTGCATTTAATTGATTTATTTAAATTTACTTGCCAAACTGAAGGAATCAATAGAATTCGTAAAAATATTAAAACGTGAACATATATGATATATTGAGTTGTCTAGAGGGTGAAAACAATTAGAATTAAACAGAGGTGTATTCAATTATATAATTAAGATAATTTGAATCTACCTTCCACCCAAGATTCAAGATACAATTAACTTGATTTTCATATAAATTTAAGTTAATTTGACCTAGTCGGAGCTTGGCATAAATTTTCATACAAAATGCTCATATTTATAGAACAATTTGATTGAACCATCCGACAATATTAAACTTGAAAATATTTCCTACTAAAATTCATAATAAGTCCAACAAAAAAATAAATTCAAAATACATTAAACAAATAAATTTAGAATAAAAGTCCGATAAATGAGCTTAAGTTAAGTTTAATTCAGAGTAAATTTAACAAAATAAATTAAAAAAAGATCTCAATTTTTTCTTTTTTGCAAATGGAAAACCTGAACTTTTTTTTGGAAGGGCACGAATGAAATTCAAGGACCAAAATAGGCAGGATCTCAATCCAAGTCTCTAGTAATAACTCCCAAAAATTTTATCAGTTAAACTAATTGACATAAATAAAAATCTTAACTTAATTAGATAAAATTAAAACCTCATCAGTCCAAACGTAATTGAATTGAAATCCAGTAGCACAGTGAACTACCCTATTAAAAATTGTTTGTTGGGACCCCAAAACGGGGAACAGGAAGCACTAAAACCAGCAGAGTCATTGGAGCGCAACAGAAATGGACAATTTGCCTCCTGGCTCTCTCTCTCTATCTCTCTCTCTCTCTCCGGTGAGTCGTGGGTCGGCCCCCGGTTGTCTTGTTCGGTCGAAATAATGGACCCTCCTCGCCCCTCTAGCCTTTATAAAATAATCTCGGATCCATAAACACGAGTTATTATGTATTGTGATTTTCTTTTTTTATGGTCCCGTTTTAAAAAAATGTAACCTATGTGATTCAAAGTATGTATATATTGAATTTTTCAAAATGTCAGTTCAATTTCTACTTTGTTCAAGATTTCTACATGTTAAAATAGTATATTGTAATTTTTTTCGGTAGTAAAAAATAACATACTGCTATAAATGGATAATGGAAAGCCCTTTTTTTTTTAAAAAAAAAAAGATGTTGCCAGCGCTACTGAGCCACCTGTAAGTGTTGGCCTGTAATCGGGGTTACAGAAGAATACAAAGATTAAAATATTATTGGCTAGGATTAGTAAAATTTTGTCCCACCATTATATATCATAACGTATCATACCATAGCATAGCATATCATATCTTTATTATAAATTGAAAATTAAATAGAATTTATATATAAATGACTCATAATTTGAAATATAAGATAGATTCGCCATGCAAAATGATCATGCATCTATGTTTTGCCATGTAGGATGAACATCAATTTGGCGAAACATACTTTGATTAAAAAGTGACCATCCAAATTACGAAACCACGAAAAGGTGTAATCATTTACATGCATGTCATAGATAATAATTAACACAATCAACACTAGTAGGTTTAAGTGGTAATTTGTCATTTGTTCCTCTTAAGTAAGGTCTCGAGTTCGAGTTTTATAAACGGAGAAATATGTGACGAGAGAGCTCTACTCTTTTATGGGCCAATAATAACTCCATTCTAGTAAATCAAAAGCTCAATGGCTAAAAAATAATAATAATAACTAAAACAAGAATTATTGAAAATAACTATGAAAATTTTAGATAAACTAATAGTAGTATTCATGAAGGGAAAAAAAGAGACTAAAAAGACGTGAATGTTATCAAATTAAGAATATCAATAATGTTTCAATTATCTTAAAAATCCAGCTTGATGTAATAATTGAATAAAATTGTCTATTAATTACCCCAAACTAGTCATAGTGTTTGGGTTAGACTTTTGAAAAAGAGCAGGCTCGTGTGTATGTGCATGCGCGCCCATATATACACACACATACAGACACATATATACACACAGACTGACACACACACGCGCACGTATACACACACACACACACACACACACATATATATATATATATATATTTATATATATATAGACTTATGTGACAATAATAAAAAAATTTAGAAACAAATTAACTCAAACAATGAAAGGAATATTCCAGCTCCTTGTTGGATTGTCTGATTTTGTTAAAGGGGATTTACTCTTTAAACACTTAGGTGTCCTTATCTCAGCTCCCATACTTACCCCTACTGATTGTCAAATATTGGTGGATAAGATTATGTCAAAGGTTAGTGCTTAACGAAGTAGACATCTGTCGTATGCAACAAGAGTAACTCTCATAACTTAATCCTCAAGTTATAACGTTTTGGCCTTAAATTTTCATAATACCTCAGCTAATTATGAAGAAACTAGAAGCTATTCCCTATTCAGACATAATTTCCGACAGAATCCCATCGGAAGGAATGATTTTCCTATGGGTTTTTCAATGGGATCCGTCAGAAATTTCATTGTCGGAAAATTAGAATTTACAACGGAAATTCTAACAGAATTTCACCGGAAATAGCAATCCCATCGGAATTCTTGTAGGAAAACCCATCAGAAATTCCATTACTTGTTGGAAATGGAATCATGTTTGGAGTCCGGGGCACTATTTCCCAAAGTTGGATGTGCCTTGGTGTCAGAAGAAAAATATGTAGGCTTAATGAGGAAATGAAAGGCATGTTATTTAATCTCTCTACTAGATATAAACCTTTTATAGATACAAATTCTAGAGTCATGACTCATGATGCAACCATGATGATAAATATCCAAGTTGTATAGGATTTTTAGGAGATAATGCTTGCAATTTAACAGGATTTATGTGCATGCTTGAGTGTCGTATACCCCTTTTCTGCTATGCGCTTGGGTTTTCTATTTATGTAGATCTTGGCTAAACAAACCCCAGGGTACTTGGGAAAAAGATGAGAGAAGCCAAAACAAAGTTTACCCAGGGATACAATTTGGTCAAATGGGCAAATTTATTCTATGACCCTTCTTGTTACTTTCCCATGAAGCAGACCTTCCAAAGGCAAATGATTTGCCCAGGTTAACAAACAGCAGGGAAACTGCCTAGCCAAAGCCTATCGCGACCATGGTTGCAGTGGATGTCATGACCTAATTGTGGTGGATCCCATGGACCATGGCAGGCCGGTTTTTGCACATGTGTTCAGTTCCTGCTCAGCTTTGGTGATTACTTCTTTTCCATTGATTTATAAGGCATGACTTATCACCCATCCTTCCATCGTTGTAGATTAGAGTTTTCTTCGATGAAAGAGAGAGATAGAGAGAGAGAAAGATAGAGAGCAAGTAGAAGAAGAAGATTTGTTATGAGACCATGGATCGAGCCAATAGTGAGAGATTCAAGCATACCATAAAAACTGAGCATCTATTTTCTTTTGTATTCTCTTTTCTTCATTAATTTTATCACTTTCTAGATCGACAGATTAGATTATATTATTTCATGCCAGAATTGTATTTTTGATCCATGGAGTATGTTGAACTTGTGATTGAATCTCATTTTGTATTGATCATTTGGATGCTTTGGAATTCTTGGTAGTTTAATTAAATCTTGGAGTGGCTATTTTCTGTTGAGAAACTTCATCGGTTTCTTGTATGTTTTAGACATCGTATGAAGTACTGAAAATTGAAATTTTAAGTTGGAATGCCATGTTTAACTTGTTTGTGTGATCACTTAAGAAAGAGTCGCCGTTCAAGAAAACTTATTTAATAATTATATGTTTAATGAATCTAGACTAATAAAAAACCTCTTGAGAGATGATGAATGAATAGATTTAGGCATTTCACTATGTCTTGAGAGAGCGGTTAGTTTAATACCTTGATTATTGGTTTTGAAATTATCCAACTTAGAAGAGGTATTTATCCTTGCTTGAATTGATTGATTCACTTGTCTAGCTTAATTTCAAGATAATCTATCCCAAATATTTGGTCCAGTCATTGAAGTTAACTTTTAAAAAACAGTGTTGATTCGCTTAGCCTATCTAAATAGCATATAGCTTGATAAACTCACCTAATATCTTATGCGGCCTTGAAGTGCTACAATGCTAACCTTGTGCGCTCATGGGCCAATCGCATGGTCCTCTAGAACAAAGTGGCTTGCCGTAAAAGTATTCTGCCTAAGAACAAAGTGTTTATGCAACTGCTCTATTAGGACAAACGTTCTGTCAAAATCAGACCAACTAAATTTACACAAATCAACAGCATGTATGTAGTTTGCGGTTTGCAAGAAGAAAATAAGAAGCACCTCTTTTCATTGTAATTATGCAACAAAAGTGAGGAAAGTCGTCCGGTACAAACCACAGGACATGAAAATGCCTTGATTTTCATGCAGTTGTATCGGTCATTGTCGAAGAACAAGCTGAATAAGGTGAAGAGATGATTTATGAATTGCTTCACTGCTACTTACCATCTCAAGTGTCGCATGATAGAATTGAGTTAATATTCTAGAATAGGCAACTTAATAAACATCGAAAAACGAGCAGAGCAATATTTGAAGTCATAAAGAATATGTTAAATGACATTGGCTTACGGGAAAAACCAAAACACAATAGTTGGACTTCTGTATAAATGACTAAACTTTGCACATTGAGGGAAACCTTCATGAAGAATGATATAAATGCTTTTAGATTATTTAGTTTCCCCCAAGTGTGAGGGATTTTCAGATGTGTAACAAAGTTTTACCTTTTTTAAAAGAACTAAAAGAAGTATTTATATGTATTGCCTAAGCTAACAAGTAGTTCTAGTGTTTATTCTTAAAAAGTATGAATTTAAAGATTTTGAAGAAATTACTCTTTGTTTTTCTCCTCATGTTCTTACTAAGAAAAGCCCTAATTTCGTGTAACTGAAGGGCGTTACCATTAACAATTTTACTAAGGGTAAGTCCTAATCTTTTCAATTATTATGTCTTTGGTAGTGTGTTTTTCCTTAGTTTAAATTTTATCTCTCCACTTGTAACAGTTGGTTTCTCCCCCTCTTCGGATGAATGGTACGATCTTCCCTCCCAGAGAGTTTAAATAAACTTAATTTCACTTTTGTCAGATGTGGGATGAAATTGTCGATTGATTTCACTGTGAGCTTTCAATGGATGCCAATTGACTGGATACGATCCATGATAATATTAAGCGTTTTTCACAATAAAGGTATCCTAGTTCTATAAATCTCATTTCCAAGCACTGCATCAAGAAATAGCGAGCGAGAGGAAGATAAGCGACAAGTGTATTAGTAATTAATTTTCTTAAATAAGAAATTTATATATTGTGTTATTGTAGAGATTCGTATTCATTTTAATTTGATATCTTTTATAAGTGTCGTACGATTTTTAATCAATCACCACAGGAAATTTCGTTGTTAGCTAGCATCGGATAAAATTGATCGCCAAACGCAATAATCCGACGCGAAATCTATTTAGCGACAAGTTCAAATTGGATAAAATTAATCACGAAGAATCCCGTCGCTAAAAAAAAAAATAGCATCCGATTAAAAAATTCGTCTTTATTAGAATTAGATTTTGCGTTGGATAACAATCCGATGCTAATTAGCGACGGAGACATTGTAGATGCTATTAGAGACAAATACTAGAGATTAGCGTCCGATAGATCCGATGTTATTAGAGACACACGATTTATTTTGTCGCTAAAATGGAGATGAAGATTCATTTCCCAGGCCAACGTTAGCGTCGGATGTTTCTGATGTATGTGTGGGTGGTAAGTGATCCAAATCACCAAATCAAACTCAAACTCAAAAACAAACCAAAGTGAAAAGAGAAATGAAAGATGGATGGAATGGAAGAAGATCTTCAACACACAAAAAAAAGGATAGAACAAGATCTTGCAATTGAGATAATCCTTCACGGAGCCACTCAATGACCTGATCTTGGGCTAATTCTCTTGTCTTAACCAAGGAATCACTCCAATGGAGAAGATAGAGAACCTAGAACACCACTTGAATTTGCCACAATTCAAGATATAGAACTAGGAATTTTAGATGCACTTTCGAGAAACACACTCAAAGTACTTGTATTGCTTTTGGAATTGGAGTACAAGCTGAATGATCCCTCAACCCACACGCCTAGCCCCTTTTATAGTAGAGAACAACACAAATGAAAGGGCATAAGTTACAAGAAATAAACATAGGGCACACCAAAGGACACATTAATGTGTCGGTTACAAATAATCAAGGGGAAGGAGAAAAGATGAGTTCCTTGAGATGCCACAACTCCTTGGCTACATAAATTACATTAACCCCCTGGTATAAGAAGGGTCTCATGTCCAAATGCAGCTGAAAAGGTTCAAGAACCGAATGGGAACACCAAACATCCTCCTTCTTTAATGCACTCACACCCTTACAGCAGCTCTGACTTTGGACGGCCATATCTCGCGATTTATTAGGCCAACTTGCGTGATTTTGGGCTTGCTGGAAAGCCCTGGATGTGTAGTTTCCAGAAAGCACAAGTTTACCCAATTTGGACCAGCCGTTTGAAAGTGATGGCCCAAACAATGAAGACTGCTCAGACTAGACCGCATTTCAGTACTTTATTTTGTGGGCTGAAGTTGGCCAACCAAATGGACTCCAAATAATGCGTGGTTGGTCTTGTTAGAAATCTCTTTTCTTAGGCTTTATTAATGTAATGACCATAAGAATTTTGGCCCATTACATTTTGCAACAGATGCACAAAACCGGACAAGCATTCGATCGAACTGGGCATGAAAAGGGGGCTGTGATTTGACGCATTCCGGACCTTGGTTGCAATCTCCTTGGCCTCCTTGGCCTTCTTCTGACCTTCCTAGACTTCTCCAGAGGCATTAGGGTTTTGGGCATGATGGTCTCCATTATTGAAATGCAAGGTACTCTTAATCCCCATTTAGAAAACCCGTTTGGAAAAGGCACTTTGAAGTTCAAATAAAACTCCATAACGTGTCTTTTGTCATGAAATTCAAATATTGGAACTAAAGAAGGGCCTTGCCATGCATGAATTTGTATGGAGCTTACCTTCCATAAAGTTGAGTTGAAAGAATGAAAATGATACCCTTGAAAATATACATCAGTTTCTTATTTAGTGCTTGCATATCCAACGCTAATGAAGCTAGACATGGCAAATGGATCATTCGGGTCGCGTATGGATCAGGTACTAGTTCAGTTTGGATCACTTTCGGGTCAATTATGTTCGGTTTGGGTTCGGGTGAAGTTCGATGAAGTTCAGGTTTGGGTCACTTTCGACAACCATGTTTGGGTCGGATTCGGTTCAGTTTGGGTGAAGTTCGGGTTTGGGTCACTTACGGGTACCATGTTCGGGTCGGTACGGGTTTGGTTCGGATGGAATTCAGGCCGGGTTTATTTCGGGTTGTCTACAATAGCCCGATTCGTATCGGGTATGGTCAAGTGTAATTTGGGTCGGGTGGGATTCAATTCAATGTTTGGATCAATATCGGGTCAGGTGTAAATCGAATCGGGTATAAATCAAGTTGAATTAATTTCGAATCATTGTATGTTTTCAATGTAGTTATCTTTAGTTCTTTACTCTTAAATTGTATTTAAAAGATAAAAACCATCTAATTAGACAAACCTATTTATTCTATATTCCTCATTTAATTCATACATTAATGATTAATTGATTTTATATATATATATATATATATATATATATATATATATATATTTAATGGAAAATTATATGGGGTTAGTTCTAAATCTACTAAGAAAGTTAGTAAATTACAAATACAAGTCTACATCCCATCCCTAACCCTATATCAGATGCGCCGTGTAATTATCCAAAGGATTATGTGTCGTTAAGCCAAGTTTCAAGCATTTCAATTGAGTTCATCCGATGACAAAATAAGTGAACCAATCTAATGCAAATCATTTATCAATGGTCTCATTTGTGAGTTCCAATACCAAAATATACCTTGAAAAATTAAAAAAAAGGAAAGAAAATAGCGAAATTTTTATTTAGACCCCGGTGTTGGTTTATAACTTTATGTTTGTCATATTTGGAGTTGGTAAATGGAAACAAGTTGGTTCAAGTCGACATTTTTAGTAATCGACTCAATGTGTTTTTGATAGCTCGTTAAGTAATCATACATCAAAATTCAAAGATTTGTCATTGTGAGATTAATAACTTGATCTGTATTTGCTCAATGAGTCAAAACTAAAAAGCAACGACAATATATGAGTATGTGTCAATTAGCATTACATTTATGTGATTGTGAATGCTCGTTATCAAAATTTGAGACTTGGAATTTAATTGTTCAAAATTCAAATAAGTCACATTATTATGAGATTATATGCAACCATACATTCTTGAATATGATTTTGTAGAATTAAACATGTTATGAAGATGACTTAGAATCGTAGATCAGTAGTGCAGAATTTTTGATAGTGGTCACATCATGATATTATAAATTTATAATCATAGTATGCATTGCATTAAATCATTAAGTGAATCAAATAATGAAATAGGATTGCTAGATCCTAATAAGTTTAATAAATTATTAATCATACTTATCTTTTCTTAATTCCTGTTGTGACAAAATATTTTTTTCTCTTATATTTTTACTACATATATATCAAATTAAAAACTTAAAACTATCAACTTTTTATTTTTTCATCTTAAGTTTTTAATTGATTTCATTTGTAAAAATTCTCTCTTAAATTATTTTTTTCCCACCTAAACTCAACTAATTGAGTTTGAAATATTCAAAATTCACCCCAAAGAGAAAAGACTAAAACCTCCCAAAAAAAGTTACTACTTATTGGGGTAAAATTGAGTTGGGTGAGAAACGGATCGGTTTCAAATCAGGTACGGGTCGGTTCGGGGTTGGATTGTCCATTTTCGGTTCACTTCGGATCGGGTCACTACAGATCGGGTTTGAATTGGTCAGGTTATTTCTGTTCATGCTACAATTCGGGTTTCGTTTGGTTATAGATCGGTTTACTTCGGATGTTCGGGTCCAAATTGGTTCATCCCATTTTAGGTGTTGGTTCGGGTATGAATCCAGCTTGTTTGGTTTGGGTTTCAGGTCTCGGATAAATTTTTCCACGTCTAAATGGAGCCAAACAATTGTCCGTCGCTAAATTTAGAATTTGCAGTCAATTTTAGCATTGACCTATCCGACACCAATAGGATGCAATCTGTCACTAATTTGTTTTCAATATGGGCTATTTTTTTTTTTTTTTTGCATTTGCTGTACATATACATGATCCTTTCACTCATATACATGTTACACATTCATAACATCTCAAGCTCATCCATACATACACAAGCAGCAATCCACCTCCAAAACACACCATTATCCAACAAAGTTCCTCGATTCACAATCATACCATCAAGTATCTAACAAGTTTCAACAGAAACCGTCTCACAACACAACATGCAGAGATGCAAACTGTACTAATTAGAAAATATCCTGCCAAATTTCATAACGCAAATTGTAGTTCACAGCTAGCTAGATGGGTTAGAACTAGAACCATACAACATGTAAACTCTCGATTGGAGGCTTCTGATGAGTCTCATTGCCTCTTCAAATTGACGTTGCTGATCCTCCACAACTTTTTGTTGATTCTTTATGGTATTTTGCTGATTCTCCACGAGTTTTTCTCTATTCATCAAGTTGCTACCAGGTTGGCTTAAGTTCAAATTGCACCTTAAAGTACTATGAGGAAGTGCATGTAGAACCTGTAGAGACAGTAGAGGCAGTTGGCTTCTCATAGAACAATATGGTAGCCTTCCCAATCCAGAGATGGTGGATTTCTTGCTCCATCCACTCGATACTTCATAATATAGCTTCTCTGCCTCCGGTGTTCCTTCTTCAACACCTTGCTCAACTCTAAGGGCCTCACATTTTTCCTGTCATAAAGAGTTTATGTATATTCAAAGACTTGACAATAGAAGTATATCAAAGGAACATAAAGTAATACACCAAACTTTAAATTCATATAAAACCAAATAAGAAAATATGAAATTGTGTTATTACCCGTAAGTCTTTAGACCTATCATCCACAAAAATCTTACTAGATTGAGCATACTCCTTACTATGACTCTATGCAAACAACATAGAGGGGGTATGAGTCTTCCCTTCTTTTATCTGAAGAAAAAAATATGCAATTAATTCACAGAAAACTCAATTATATAACTTAGAATGAAAACAAACTATTTGAATTTTATACCATTTTTCTCGCAATATCAACCATTGAGATGGACCCTTGTATATGTGAGGTTCCTGCATTTGGCCATTCCATCCCGTTCTTCAAGCATTGCACATATTTTGTTTGAAATTCTTGGGTACTTCTCTTGGCCTTTAACATTGCCCACTCATCCTTAGACATCCAAAGAAATGTCTTTATATTTAGGGTGTTTTGCAGCATTGTTGGCTAAGTTCCTTAGATTTTTACCAACTGTCCTATATCATACTTAGGCCTGTTTTTTTCGTTGTTAAATCCCAATTTATTAACATCAATCAAGTTCAATCCACTTCAATACACTTCAACAACTTCAATAAAAAATACTCACTTCGACTAACTTTAACCCATTTCAATCCAATTCCCAATATTTTAACCAACTTCTATCTATCATACCCAAAAAAAAAAAAAATTCAACCAATTTTAACCAACTTCAATTCACTTCAACTCACTTCAATCAAATTCAACAAAAAAATACCTACTTCAACCTACTTCAACCCACTTCAATCAATCTTATTAACTTCACCCATTTACCAATCCATATTTTCCAATGAAAAGAACATGCCCTAAATAAACTTTTACATCAAGCTCTGAGGCCTAAGTATACTGACCCTATTTGAAGAAATACAAAACACATCACAAAAAAGCAATACATAGAGACATTCACAATACATAAACATTCAGATTTTTACCTCAAAAATCGTCCACCAAGCTCCAGCCCATGCTTAAGGAGATCCAAAATACATGTATATTGACCATCACAAAACTCTTTACAGAGACAGATATAGCCCATGACAAAGTTGGACTAGTAAACCCGTAACAATAATTATTTTTCATAAATAAGATGAAATCAAAGTATAAAAATAATCTCAAAATAAGAATATTCACAAGATAAATGCGAGTAGTTCCCCTTCAATAAAACTTTCTTTCTAAATGCTACGTCCTATTGTGAGCCTTGTCCCTCCATTGACTGAGATGGGACAACTGACTGATTGATAGCAGAACTGGACCCCGTACCAGTAACATACTCATTGTGATTTAGTGCAAAATCTTCTCTTTTGAGGCATACTTGTAATTTATACAACATATCATAAATATTTAGATAAAAACAAAAATCAAAGAACTGTTTCGACACCAAAACTGTCCAATTAAGTACTTGTAATTGAGGTTATTTTTTTAGATTTTATTTAGTTTTGTGATTTTTGTAGTAAATGAAATAATTAGGTGTGAGCAAGGTTCTCAGGTCCCCTAGAACCGATTCGAAACTTGTCAAACAGTTCCAGTTCTTTTAAAAAACCCCCGAAACCAGAACCTGGAACATGTTTAAAGAAAGAAAAATGAACAATTACCGCTGATTGTGACAGACCTTGAGCATGTCTGCAGGCTTGTGAATCACTCTAATTATTGCCGATTGGTTTTGAGTTGGAATCTCATTTGATCCTGTATACATGACTCGTTTGTTTAAGATCCAATTATATAAAGTTTAATATGAGATATGTTGAATTGTGTGGAACTGATGTATATTAATAGAGACTAATTGTACTGAATTATAAAGAATGTTGTTCAATTGTGCTGAATTATATTAAATTATGCTAAATTATATTGAACGCTATGAATTATATTAAAAGCTATTTAATACTGGTGATAAGTTTTTGTGATAAGTTTAAAGGAACATATTTAAAGCTTAAAAAAAAAAAATCCAAGTGTAGGTCTTCGGCAACTATCAAGCAAAACAATTAAACCCAATCATTAAAATAACAAATAAATAGGCAAAGTCTAAAACTAATTTTTTGTGATCGAAAAATTAAAAAAATAACCCCTCGACTATGCAAATTATTATGTGTAATCGGGTGGACATCTCATTTGTTCATCTGGACCCATAATTATGGTCATAGTTTCCTTTTGTTTTGGTTTACATGATTTTTTTTTTTTAGGGCATTTTGTCCACCTTTTTTTTACACATTATTTACTTGGAAGTTTGATATAATATTTTCATCCTTTTCATCCTCTATTTTTTTACACATTATGGAGCGTGTGCTAATGGGCCGGATGTAGTTTGCTTGAGTTTAGTTGCAAATTTCCTCTTAGTAGCAAGATATGACTTGATTTAAAGGCTAAGCCACCAATCAAGGCTAAGGACCCACCAAGAATTTTTTAAAGGCTAAGCCACCCACAATTCCATAAAGGAATCCACTCAAGACTCACCACCTTTGAGAAGGATAAAGAGAACTTAAGATTTTGAGAGAAAGAGAAAGCTTTAGCTTTTTTGTATATCCTTTTTTAACTAACTCCTTCTTACATCCTAAGGCCTCTCTTATATATGAGAGCCTCTTACAAGCCCAAGAAGGCAGCAAAAGACCCATTCACATGACTACAAAGCAAGGAAGGGGACCAAAAAGCAACAAATAAAAGTGGAAAAGTGCTTTTTACTTTTGTCAGCACTTTTCAGTTTACAAAGCTCAACTTCCAACAGCCATCTCCTAGGTTCCTTAACCAAATCTGATGAAATAGACCTTCCTAGAAAGCTTAGGGAGTTAGCTTTCACGTGGCTCAAGTGCAATGCAATTTGGAGCTACCAGTTGGGAGATATGGGGCAAAATGTGCAGTATGTGCAGGCTGGGGCAGAAATTGCAGCAAGGGGGAAAAGGCTCTGCTTGACCTATGATCCAATGCCTCACCCTAGAACTCTTTTCATGCTCTTTTAGCTGACATAAGAAGGTTCCCAAAAAGTGAGTTTTCAGCATTTTAAACCCATTCTAAAGTTGAATAATTAAGCCCACAAAACCAGGTTAAAACCGGATTAATTTGCCATTAACATGCACCTTGCCGTTCTAGGGCTTCTTTATTATCTCCGAGGGTTTAACTTCATTTTGAGGGACTAAACCCTTTAGAAGGCCCCTTGACCTTCCCAAAATAGAAGAGTAACACATCCCAAAGGTTTAAGATGCGGTTGGAATTGAAGTTCCAAATCAGTACAAGGGCTAAGTCCCCTTTGATGGAGTTTGTGAGCATTGGGGAGGAGTTGTGAGTTCTCTTGGACTTGTGTAGGCTTGACATTTGCTTCATCCTCCCCTTCTTGAATGTGATTTGCCCTCAAATCATCACCTTCTTCTTTATCCTCAAGATAGGGTGTAAGATCACCCACATTGAATGTAGATGATACACCCATGTCCCCGGGTAGCTCTAACTTGTAAGCATTATCGTTTACCCTTTCGAGGACCTTAAATGGACCATCACTCCTGGGCATGAGCTTGTTCTTTCTTCTAGAGGGGAACCTCTCCTTTCTCAAGTGTATCCACACCAAGTCCCCGGGTTGGAAGGTAATGGCCTTGCGGTGCTTGTTGGCTCTAGTCTTATAAAGTTCATTTGTCTTCTCAATCTTGGCCCGAATTTCTTGGTGAAGCTTCTTCATCTCTTTGGCCCTCTCCTCGGCCTCATAGCTCACTCGAGACTTAAGTGGAAGTGGTATGAGTTCTAGGGGAGTTAGAGGGTTGATCCCATAGCATGATTCGAAGGGAGAGTGGGCCGTAGCAAAACTAGGAGTGCGGTTGTATGCAAATTCAGCATGGGGAAGCTTGAGATCCCATTCCTTGATGCTTTTACTCACCAAACTCCTAAGTAAGGTAGCAAGAGTCTTGTTGGTCACTTCGGTTTGGCCGTCAGTTTGAGGGTGGTGGGAGGTACTATACAAGAGCTTAGTACCAAGGAGCCTCCATAAACACCTCCAAAAGTGGCTAAGAAACTTTGTGTCCCGATCCGACACAATGCTCTTAGGGATGCCATGAAGCTTAACAACTTCCTTGAGGTAGAGGTGGGCTATGTGAGATGCATCATCCGTCTTCTCACACGGAATGAAGTGAGCCATCTTTGAGAAACGGTCCACCACCACCATAATAGCGTCCTTGCCTCTTTGAGTCCTTGGAAGAGCAACTATGAAGTCCATACTCACATCCTCCCATGGGCCATTGGGGATAGGCAAAGGAGTGTACAACCCTTGGTGGAATTGACTCTTGGCTCTTTGACAAATAGAATACTTGGAGATTACCTCATGAACATCACCTCCCATTCTTGGCCAATAAAAATGCTCTTTGAGCATATCAATGGTCTTGCTGATCCCAAAATGACCGGTTAGACCGCCTCCATGAACCTCCTTGACAAGAAGCTTTCGAATTGGACCCTTTGGAATGCATAGCTTGTTGCCCTTGAATAAGAAGCCTTCTTGAAGAGTATAAGGGCCATGCTTGTTGCCCTCTTGATCATTGAGGTAGGGCTTGAAATCCTCATCTTCTTGGTAGTGATCACGGATGAATTGGAAGCCAAGGACCCTTGCTTCCATTACGGCTAGTAGAGAATGCCGCCTTGAGAGAGCATCCGCAATCACATTGGTACTCCCCTTCTTATGCTTGGCCACAAATGAGAAACTTTACATGAATTCAACCCATTTAGTATGCCTTGGATTGAGTTTGTGTTGACCATTCAAATACTTCAAAGCCTCATGGTCCGAATGGAGCACAAATTATTTTGGTCTTAAGTAATGAGACCAATGATCAAGAGCTCTCACCAATGCATAGAACTCTTTGTCATATGTTGAGTAATTCTTCCTTGAACCATTGAGCTTCTCACTAAAATAGGCAATGGGGCGTAGATCTTGCATAAGAACAGCCCCTGTGCCAACTCCACTCGCATCACAATCAACTTCAAAGAGCTTGTTGAAGTCGGGAAGGGCTAACACCGGGGCCTCACATAGCTTGGACTTGAGTTTCTCAAAGGCACCATGGGCGGCCTTGGTCCACTCAAAAGAACCTTTCTTCATGCATTCGGTGATGGGAGCCATGAGGGTGCTAAACCCCTTGATGAATCTTCTATAAAAAGATGCTAAGCCATGAAAACTCCTAACTTCGGTGATGGTGGTGGGAGTTGGCTATGACTTGATAGCTTCTACTTTACCTTGGTCCATAGAGATGCCATCACTAGAAACAACATACCCCAAAAAGGTGACTTGGGGTGCAAAGAACTCACATTTTTCTAGCTTGCCAAAGAGCCTTTGAGTTCTTAGAACCATGAATACTTCTTCCAAGTGACGTAGATGATCTTCTTGATTCTTTGAATAAATGAGGATATCATCAAAGTGGACCACCACAAATTTGCCAAGAAAAGGCCTCAAGACCTCATTCATCAATCTCATGAAAGTGCTAGGGGCATTGGAGAGGCCAAAGGGCATCACTAGCCACTCATAAAGCCCACCCTTAGTCTTGAATGCCGTTTTCCACTCATCACCTTCCCTCATGCGGATTTGGTGATATCCACTTCTTAGATCAATTTTGGAAAAGATAGAGGAGCCATGGAGCTCATCAAGCATGTCATCAAGCCTAGGTATGGGGTACCTATACTTGATAGTGATGTTGTTGATGGCTCTACTATCCACACACATGCGGTATGACCCATCCTTCTTGGGCACCAATAAGGCCGGGACCGAGCAAGGACTCATGCTCTCCCTCATATAACCTCTAGCCAATAACTCATCGACTTGCCTTTGAAGCTCTTTGGTCTCTTGAGGGTTACATCTATAAGTCGCTTTGTTTGGAAGTGGGGCACCGGGAATGAGGTCAATTTGATGCTCAATGCCTCGGGTTGGAGGGAGGCCGGGGGGTAAATCTTGTGGGAAGACATCTTTGTATTGTGAGATGAGGGGAATGATTTTGGGATGTAGAGGAGTCACCTCCTCACTATTGTTGCTTTCAAGCATGAGTAAATCTAGAACTTGCTTACCCTTGCTTAAAACTCTCTCAACCCGTGTTTCACTCAACATAAGAAGGTCTCTCTTTTTCTCACTTCCCACCCCGGGTTTAGATTTGTGGACTTGGTTTGGAGGTAATGGGTTTAGAACAATCTTTTCCTTGTCAATGATCAGTGAGTATGTGTTCTTAAAACCATCATGCATGACATGCCTATCAAATTTCCAATGTCGACCCAAAAGTATATGACATGCACTCATAGGTACCACATCACAAAGCACATTATCTCTATACTTTCTACCAATTGAAAAAGAGATGAATGCTTGTTTTGATACCTTAATGTCGCCACCATCATTGAGCCATTTGAGAGAGTAAGGCTTGGGATGTGAAATAGTAGGAATGCCAAGCTTTTCAATAAGTGTGGTAGAGGCCACATTGGTGCAACTTCCTCTATCAATAATCAAGTTGCAAACCTTGTCTTGTATGGTGCACCGGGAGTGAAAGATCATGTCTCTTTGAGCCTTGTCGTAAGGAGTGTCTTGGGTATCTAAAACCCTCCTCAAGACAAGTAACTCACCTTTATCGGCCTCAAGTTGAGTCCCTTCTTCCATAGAGTCCGATTCTTCCTCATGAGCTTCCTCTTGAGTTTCCTTCAATAGGGCATCTACTTCCTCAACCTCTTGCATGGTCATAACCCTTCGGTTGGGACAATCATATTGGAAATGCCCATGCTCTTAACACTTAAAACATTCCTTGCCTTCAAGTTTCTTAGGCAATTCCTTGGGTGTAGGAAGTGCCACAGTCTTGCCCTTGTCAACCCGTGAGGTACCTTCGGATTTAGGAGGAATGAAGGGCTTGAATGGGGGTTTTGAACTTACTTGCTCCCTTACAAATGGCTTGGTGAAGGGCTTCTTTTCCTTCTTTCTCTTCTCAACTTTGAGAGCCAGCTTGAAGACATCATCCAAGGTGAAATAGGGTTGAAGCTCCACCTTTCTTGCAATAAGGGGGCTTAACCCATTGAGAAATCTAGCCACGGTTTGCTCTTGGGGTTCATGGATACCTCCCCTCAAAAGGAATTGTTCAAACTTCCTCATGTATTCACCCACACTCATGTTGTTTTGCTTGAGTGAGAAGAGCCGGTTGTAAATGTCTTGCTTGTAGCTTTCCGGAAGGAACCTCTTGTTCATGAGAGCTTTAAGTTTCTCCCATGAGTTGATCTTTCTCTTGCCCTCTCTAGCCCTTTGCTTTTTGATGTTTTCAAACCACAAGGAGGCATACCTTGTGAGTTTAAGGCTAGCAACCTTGAAACTTCTTTCATCATTGTAGCCCTTGGCTTCAAAGATTCGGTCCAAGGCTTGAACCCATTCAAGGTATTCATCGGGGTTCAAGTTGCCATTGAACTTCGGGGGCTCCACTTTGATGTCCCTAAATTCATCCATAGGAGGTCTTCTACCTCTCCTTCTTGGATTGCTGCCCATGCTTGAGTCACTAGAGAAACCTTGCTCATCCCCATCCTCACTTGGCTCTTGAGCTCTTTGGCCTCTTTGGAGGGTCATAACTTGGGTGGTTAGTTGCTCAAGTTGCCTACTAACTTGCCTCACACTTTGTTGCAAGGCTAGAATGGCATTGTCTTACCTCATGATATGAGCTTGTTCTAAGCTCATACCTCTTGGTACCCTTGCCGGTTGGAGAGAATTAGTGGGGGTATCTTCCTCATTAGACATGATGGAAGTGGGAAAGGAGAAGGGTAGAGGTTAGGGCTCGGTTATGAGGAGGCACGGTCGTGCGAGGGAGGCACGGTGTGGAAGCAAGCTGGGAGAGGGGTGGCACGGTCGTGCTTGGTGGCACGGGGAGGCCGTGCTTATGTTCTGGCAGGGGAAGGGGTGGCACGGTGTGACCGTGCCGTTCCTCTGGCTGGTTACACAGTTTTTTTGAAGAGTGCTTTTGTGGGGGGTTTTGGTGGGGGTTTGTGTTTGACTATTTTGTGGGGCTTCTTTGAGGGGTAAAGGAGGTATTTTGTGGGGAAAGCAAGTGTGGTTTAGAGGTTTGGGAGCTTAAGAAGGTGTTTGGTCAAGGTTGTTTTGAGAAGTTCAAGCTAGAGAGATGTGTAGCACAACCATGGTTTTCATAACAAGGGTGAAGGAAAACTTGGACAAAGATGAAACCAAAGTAAGAAAATGTGATATAAACTCAAGAATACCAACTTGGATTAGCTCTGATACCAAATGGAGCGTGTGCTAATGGGCCGGATGTAGTTTGCTTGAGTTTAGTTGCAAATTTCCTCTTAATAGGAAGATATAACTAGATTTAAAGGCTAAACCACCAATCAAGACTAAGGACCCACCAAGAATTGTTTAAAGGCTAAGCCACCCACAATTCCATAAAGGAATCCACTCAAGACTCACCACCTTTGAGAAGGATAAAGAGAACTTAAGATTTTGAGAGAAAGAGAAAGCTTTAGCTTCTTTGTATATCCTTTTTTAACTAACTCCTTCTTACATCCTAAGGCCTCTCTTATATATGAAAGCCTCTTACAAGCCCAAGAAGGCAGCAAAAGACCCATTCACATGACTACAAAGCAAGGGAGGGGACCAAAAAGCAACAAACAAAAGTGGAAAAGTGCTTTTTACTTTTGTCAGCACTTTTCAGTTTACAAAGCTCAACTTCCAACAGCCATATCTCCTAGGTTCCTTAACTAAATCTGATGAAATAGACCTTCCTAGAAAGCTTAGAGAGTTAGCTTTCACGTGGCTCAAGTGGAATGCAATTTGGAGCTACCAGTTGGGAGATATGGGGCAAAATGTGCAGCATGTGCAGGCTAGGGCAGAAATTGCAGCAAGGGGGAAAAGGCTCCACTTGACCTATGATCCAATCCCTCACCCTAGAACTCTTTTCATGCTCTTTTAGCTGACATAAGAAGGTTCCCAAAAAGTGGGTTTTCAGCATTTTAAACCCATTCTAAACTTGAATAATTAAGCCCACAAAACCGGGTTAAAACCGGGTTAATTTGCCGTTAACATGCACCTTGCCGTTCTAGGGCTTCTTTATTATCTCCGAGGGTTTAACTTTATTTTGAGGGACTAAACCCTTTAGAAGGCCCCTTGACCTTCCCAAAATAGAAGAGTAACACATCCCAAAGGTTTAGGATGAGGTTGGAATTGAAGTTCCAAATCAGTACAAGGGCCAAGTCCCCTTTGATGGAGTTTGTGAGCATTAAGGAGGAGTTGTGAGTTCTCTTGGACTTGTGTAGGCATGACATTTGCTTCACATTAAAAGAATTTATATTTGTTAAAAAAATCCTTCCTCATTTTTGTCTTATTTTCAATTTTTTGTAGTTCATTGTCCCTTAATTTTATAACCTATTTTATCTTCTTTCTTCTGTCTCTTTTTCTTTTATATAAGCAAATGTGGAGAAGACCAATGAGTAAATACTAATCATTTACTTCACTTATTTATGAATGGCACACTGTACATGCTCCCCCCCAAAAAAATATACACACACATTTTTTTAAATTCTTCCATTGAAATATTAAGGCATACACTTATATTTACATTATGGATCTACGTTCACTATTTTTGTATAAAAGCCTTAATTTTTAAGATAAATATTAATTAAAAATTTGTATATTTATTATCCATATTTTTACTTAATAGAAGCATACAGATTTATTATAAAAATAAACAAAAATAAGAAAAAATTCACTACAAATTTTTATATGTATGAATACAACATTAGTGAGCAATACTGCATATCCCAGTAAGCTATATAATATATTTAATGAGCAATACAATGTTAGTAAGAAATATTTATATTATCTTTTATTATAACATAAGCGCATTCGTATTATACATATTTAGTCAGTATAATACAAATATAATCCAACCCACTAAAAATATATCATAGCTCACTAAATATGAGTTATAACTCATTAAAAGGCGAATATATCATACCTTAAAATATGAACAAAAAAGCATATGTGCTAACTAAAATTGTGTACTATATTGTTTGTTCGTTCATTTTTTTATTATGAATAAATAGTATTCCATGCTAAATCATATTAGCCACAAAATACGTTTTATAGTTCACTAAATATCTATCAGAGCTCACTAAATAAATAGCAAAACTCATTAAAAAGAATAGTACAGATAGCCAGCAAATAATGATGTCAAGTTCTTGAGTTATATTACAGTTCAATCATTTTTTACTATGATATAAGGGTGTTTGTATTATATTTTGTGAGTATAATATAAATGTAGTGAGCTCATTAAATATAGTCCAACTCACTAAATATATGTCATAGCTCACTAAATATATGTCATAACTCACTAAAAAAATATAGACAACTATAATATAGTTTAGTGAGTTTCAGGTGCACAATAATATTTTTTTTAGTAGAATAGCACATTTTAATAAGTTATATAGTATTTTTACTAAGCGAAACCTGGGTCACATAAGATGCATTGGTTTTAATCTATCCGCTTACTAAAAGTATGTATTAGCTATATGTCATAGCTCACTAAATATATGTCATAGCTCACTAAAAAAATATAGATAACTATAATATAGTTTAGTGAGTTTTAGGTGCACAATAACATTTTTTTTAGTAGAATACATATTTTAATAAGTTATATAGTATTTTTACTAAGTGAAACATGGGTTACATAAGATACATTGGTTTTGATCTATCTGCTCACTAAAAGCATGTATTGGATCACTAAAACTGTGTCTCATCTCACTAAAATATTGTAGTGATTCATACAATATTTTTAATGAACTAAAATTCGATAGTACAATTGCTTCTATACAACCAATTATATGATATAACAGCTCACTAAATAAATGTCATAGCTCACTAAAAAAAATATAGACAACTAGAATATAGTTTAGTGAGTTTTAGATGCACAATAATATTTTTTTAGTACAATAGCACATTTTAATAAATTATATAGTATTTTTACTAAGTGAAACTTGGGTACATAAGATGCATTAGTTTCGGTCTATCCGCCCAATAAAAGTATATATTAGCTCACTAAAACTGTGTTTCAACTTACTAAAATATTTTAGTGAGGTATACATTATTTTTAGTGAGCGAAACTGGGTGCACAGCAGTATATTTTAGTGAGTTATATGGTATTTTTAGTGAGTTGAAATTCGGTTGTATAATTGTATCAGTACAAGCGGCTGTACGATATAACCACTGCCTCAACTATCGTCAACCTTTAAATTGTGTCTCTAATATTGAGATCACCTCATTTAATAAGACAATTCGATAATTGCTATAGACTGAATGAATTCAGGTATCAAATCAATTAACTTGTGTGAATTTAGATGCATAATAATTGAATGATTTTCATTTATATCTTAATTTTACTAATTTTATTTATCTAGAACTTGCATAGACTATTTTCCTGAGATTGTGGGAAGTTCCTTATTTATTTAAATTAGTTATGCATATAATCTTTAACCCAATAAAAGTAGGACCCACACTGAAAGGTGGTGGAGTTTAACCATATCTTGATTGTATTAGAAAATACTCACTGCGCAAATAGTAACATACATTCATCATTGCTGGTACAACAACTCTCACTGTGAATCCTTATCTTTTAGAGCATGGGAAAATTCAAATTTAGGCAATCTTACCCTTACAAATATATTTGCAAACTAAGAAATCGATTCCAAAAGCTGATGAAAATTTTCCGAATCATTTTTACAGAATTTTAAAAAATAACTTTTGGAACATGTTAGATACGAGACGCATGAAATAAGCATCAAGTAACATTTGTTATAATAAAAATTCCACACAAGAAATCTTCTCATTAAAATCTTTTAAAGCATGTAATAGAAGCATTAAATATTAATGCCAAGTAGTAATATCACCTCTCAAGAATATACTAACATAGAATTACTAAGAATCACCAATTTATGTAAGCTCTAATACCTAATATTAACGGTTCATCCAACGTCCGAAAACAACATACGGCTAGATCTATGTATTATGGCCAATGACTCTAATTCTTGACTTCCATAATTCTCTATCATGATTTGCGTCCTTCATCGGTCTTCCTCCACCTGTCTTACAGTGAAAAAATTAAATATATGGTTTAATCTAATAATTAAAATGAAACCCTAAATACATAAAATTTAAAAAATTTCACAGTGATTTAATATGGTATGCATCTCATTGTAACTTTGTAAGCATTCTCCCGTGGCTGTGGAAACTAGTTGAAGGTCCTTTTCAGAATACATACAAAGAGTAAAAATGACAACCAAAAAGCAAGCGTTAATGAAAGGAAGAGGTAGATTCCAGATGCACTCATCAACGCCAAAAGGACGGGGAAAAGATAATTTTCTCACAACAATGTCAATTGCATTTCATGATTGTCAAAGTATGATACTTAACGTGATTGACTTGTTTTTTTGTACTGAAGTTAAGGGGTATATATCATTGAATTATCTAAGGAAGCAATAAGAAAATAATTTTATAGAAATATTGTTGATATTATTTTGTTTGAAAATTAATGTTTATTCATGTTTAAAAAGTGCAACAATTATGAAGAAAAACAAAATTTATTTACAATTTAATAGTTAATACATTCGACGATTATGTTTCACTATTTTTTTTCCCCTCTATAAAGGCCCTTTTTGGGGCGGGGAGGTTATGGTTGATATGCAAAAAGAAAAAAAGAATAAAGAAAAAACTTAGGTAGCAGATAGCTATTTGAACCTTTTTCTCTATCGTAAGAGTTAGGCCCTGTTTGATAAGATAAGTTGTTTACGTAGCAGATAGATGTTCAAGTAGTAGATTATTACTTAGGTAGCGGATAGCTACCTTCAAGTCATTTGTTAGTGGATGAGTTCTAGAAATACTTTGCCCTTAAACTTTAAGTCAAAGGTATTTAATATCCCTGAACTATAAAAATGAATTGAATACCCTTTTATTGTAAAACACTTAAACTGCCTTAAAACCATTAAATGACATGGCATGGCCAGAAAATTGATGTGTCAATTGGAGAAATAATGCGGCCTGGCGCAATATATATATTATACTCTTGGGAGTACCTACTTTCATGAGCAACATCATCAAATATATATTAAAAAGTTAATATATGACAAATACATACGTGAAAAATATATACTCGTGGATAATGAGGGCATGTACTTCCGAGAGCATATAAGAATTTGTCGGGCCTAATTTGATGACTTGTAATATATAATATAGTTAATGACCAATTTATTTATTTATTTTTGAACAATAAATGACCAATAATATCTCAAAATAAAAGGCCTAACATAAGTATTTTGCTAACACGGAGTGTTAAACTGGAATGGTTAGTTCTCCCTCCGCTCCTTTTTTGAAAAGAAAATTTATTTTTTTTTAATCACTTTCGTTTTAATACCTTTCCAGCGTCTTGTATAGTTGTGTACGGGAAGGAATTGAAGAAATAAATAAATAAATAAATTTGCAAGCTTTACTCTTCACACTTTTCCAAACATCACTAAATTTTAATTTTTTATCATTTTTTTTCAGATGAACCGTAGATTAGGTGATGGATCAACTTAATCAGGGCTAATTGACACAGCAGTTATATAGTAGTCTCGGATCTATAAATCCACTGAGATGGCATATTTGGACCATATGAACCTTTTTTTTTTTTTTTTAAAGAAGGGGACCATTGAAAATAGGGGTGAGTTTTGAAAAATTAAAAAATTATCTTTTTTGGTAACCTGAGTTTATAGACCTGAGACTGCCTTGTAATTTGTGTAATTGATACATTGCAGTAGACTACTACGCCAACACCACTTCAAGAAACTAATTCCTACCTAATTATAATATACTTCAAAATCTAGTTGTGAAATAGTGAGCTTGTCGAATTGAGAGGAGTCTAGTTGTAGACTTATGTTTGAAAGATAAGGGTTTTTCTTATTAATCTTGGTAAGTTCCTTTAAATTCCTAATAGCAAATATCATGTTACATATTTTAAAGAAAAAAAACAAATTAGTTGCTGAATTATCGAATTTGGCCAAGTTACTTTTTCCCGATAAGTCATGTCAACAACTTGAGAGGTGGACGGAAGTGTACCACCGGCCAAAGAGGATGAACTTCAATTTTAAATTTCAGGGGTATTTTATACCTTAGAGTAAAAGTTTAGGGTTCAATATTGTTAGAATTCTATAGAGAGATAGCTATGCAGATGAGTGGTTGAAGAAAATAAATTAGGTAAATTTAGCTGTTGGATTAATTGGCTAATGTAAATTGATACAAAAATATCTTGATAATTTTCAAAGATAAGATTTCCAAATAGTATATTTTGACCAAAATATATGAAACGTTACTTTTGAGCATCGAAAATTAATATTATTGGTTTTTCAGAAACATTACTTGAAATTTTAAATGGTGCTTGAAACGCTAGTCCAAACACTAAGTTATCGAACACTAAAATTTGACTGATGTATTTCTGAATATGGTTAAACCTTACTCCAAATGTTAATGTCCATTAGTTGGATATTAAACCATAAATTTGTCAAGTAAGACAAAAAATCTAATTATTCGAATTTCTTTGATCTTGGATAATAGGTTTTTCATTTCACAAAAATAAAAAAAGAGTGTACTTAAGAATATTATACTTATAATTGGCAACCAATAAAAAAGCTTACAAATGGCTTTATATTCGTGTTAAAAAGTTGACAAATTCATCGCCCCAAATTCAATTCGATTTTCCAAGTTTTACATCAAATTGCATATTATAAACCGGATAAAGTTTTTTTTTTTTAATCGAATGAACCGGATAAAGTTGAGAACCGAGATACGGCTCCTGATTTTAATGCACAGTTTAGAAGTGGCCGGTTGGATTTTTCTTTCTTTTTTACTGGTCTTCTTATCTTTCTTGACTTTTTCATATATTTTTCTAAAAAAAATTGGTGGGACGAAAAAGGTTGGACCTTTTGACTATGGAGAAAATGTTCACACTCGATACATAATTTTTTATTAAAAAAACCAGTACAAATACACAAGCTACGACAAATGTCCCCAAAAAAAAAAAAAAAAAAAAAAAACCCAACTCAAACACTCATTATCATACATACCAGTCACTCATTGCCCCCTGATTTTATTCATTCATTCTTCCCTCTTTGTGAACCCCTCTCATATCTCTCTCTCCTCTCTCAGGCACAGATTACAACGTCCACAAGCATCGATTTTTATTCTTGTTTTGCTCAGAAAGCCTCGATTTGGGAACTGGGTAGTGGCCAGATCATCGAATTGAGCCCTGCAAACGTCCAATTTTCACAGGAATTCTGCTTTGACTTTAATTAAGGCACGGAAGGAAAAAAATTCAACATGCCCTCCACCCTTTTTTCTCTTTCTCATGTTTTTCATTGCTTGCTTACTCATAATTCACTCATGTCTTTTTCTGGTTTTTGAGTTGGTGGGTCTTTTTTTTCATTTATTGCTTTCTTTGAATGATTCAATTCTGGCTGAATTTTGCTGGTTTTGTCTCTGAGTTTTGTTCTGGGATCTGGGTTTTTCCCTGTTTTTCCTCTTTCTATCTGACTGTTTCTTCTCTTGGATTCTGGTCCTAGTGCTTCTGAGTAACTAGTAAAAGTGGGTATGCTTTATTGAAATCTGTACCTTTGTGGGGTTTGTAACCTTTGATTAGCTTTGCCCATTTTAAAGCTCTGTGGCAGCTCTTCTTTTCTTCTACCTGGTTTGATTTTGAGCTTAAGGTTTTGAGGTATGTGAATTTTTTCTTGCCTTTTTTGGGGGTAAATTTCTGTTTGTGTAGTTTGAGTTATGTTTTCTTACTTTGAAAGCTGTTCTGAGTAAAGAAAGGATGAAATCACCATTTTTGGCCTCTGAATTTTGAGGATTTTGGGTCTTGATTGAAATCAGTTAAGGTGATTATACTCTATACTGGAAAGGGTTCACATTGGGTTTTGCCAAAAATTGAGTTTTTCTTTTTTTTTTTGGTCTCCATAATTTAACCAAGGAAGGATCATGATTTCTCTAAGGTCAGGTCTGGGAATTTGGGTTTTGCTTGGTTTGAAGCTTTAGGTCAGGGTTTAGGATAAGGACACAACACAGGACTCAATAATTGAGTTATGGGTTAGGTGAGCATGTGTACGAGCCCTAACTCATAATTGCTTCTACACTAGTTCCTTTATTTTAATGCATCTTATTTTGATTGATTAGTAGAGTATGTCTCTGTATTTTATCTCTATTTCTGTTAGCATTAAATTTATCGTGGAGGTCTTTGGCATTTGAAGTTGCCAAGTTCTTTTCTTTTCTTGTCTTTCTCGTTTTGTTTTCTTTTTTTGATTTTGTGGGTACCTCTTGTTTTTAATTTTGGCATATGCAAGGGTTTGTTGAATATTGGAATGTCCCCTAATATTGTGAATTTGTGATCTTGCCTGCTTTGCATCTGAACTCAGAACAAGCATATAACTTAGGTACGGCTCTGCTGAGAATTGATCCCTTTGCTATTTGGTGTTTCTTTTCCATTTTTGGCTGGGACAAGAGTTGGCTTCTGTTGGTGCGTTCTAGTTCTTAATGTTGTTCCTGGGATTCTGTCAATTTCTGTTTTTGCCTCATTTGAATATGAGTGTTGAATTTCTTTTGGATTCATTCATAAACGACCTTTTCTATATTATGCTTAGAATATCCTTATTAGACTTACCTTGCTTCGAAATTTGATATCGTTATTGCTTGCTAGGTTTGATTACTGATTTCGCAATGGACTCTCCCCAGTCTGTTGTTTCACCATTCAAGAATCTCACTGTTAGCGGTGCTGAGCGGGAGAAACATATGCCTGAAGTCAGAGCTCACATATCTAATGGAACTGACAAGAAGGGAGTAGGCATTCATAACCCGGAAGACTTCATTGGTGTGCTTGATGTGTATATACATCAGGCCCGGGACATTCACAACATCTGCATTTACCATAAGCAAGATGTTTATGCTAAGCTTTGCCTAACCAGTGATCCTGAAAGTGCTGTATCCACCCAGATCATCAATGGTGGTGGGAAAAATCCGGTTTTCAATGAGCACGTTCAGCTCAATGTTAGGACCATTGAGTCGTCCTTAAAATGTGAAATTTGGATGCTTAGTCGTGTTAGGAATTACCTCCAAGACCAGCTTCTCGGCTTTGCTCTTGTGCCATTGTCAGAAGTGCTTATCAAGAATGGGAAGATAGAGAGAGAATTCTCTCTGTCGTCGACGGAACTCTTCCATTCTCCTGCTGGGTTTGTCCAACTTTCTCTGGCATATTGTGGAGCTTGCCCCGATGTCATTGCAATTCCTAAGACCGTGATCGATGCTGATAAGGTGGTGCAGGAGAAAGAGTCTGCAGAGTCAATTCCTGGTGATTTTGACAAGATTGAGTTTCCTGACCCAAAGATTGTGAATGAAAACCAAATGATGGTGTCTGAGTACTTTGGGATTGCCTGTAATAGCTTGGAGTCTCAGACCACGGAGAGTTTGGTCTCGTCAGACGCTGAGAGTCATGAGCTTGGTGTTCGAGTTGTGGAGAGCTTCACTGCAAATAGTGAGGATGCCAGGCCAATCCCAAATGCCGATTCACCTCCTAGCAGTGTCTCTACTAATGGGTCTCCATCTGTCTGTCTTCCTGCCACCTCTCAGTCCTCTGAGACTCCAATAATTTCAAAATCTCCTAGTTGCGAGTATGTTTCCCCTCTGACAGACAAGAAGAAAGATGCTGGTGAGGGCGAAAGTCAGTCCTCAAATGGCCATGAACCATCAAAAGAGACGTTCGTAAAGCCTCTTGTTACAGTGAACATCGAGCCAGAGGAGAAGGTGGTGCAGCAGGAGATTGTGGATATGTACATGAAGAGCATGCAGCAGTTTACCGAGTCTTTGGCTAAAATGAAGCTTCCGATGGATCTTGAGACTGAACCAGCTAAATCAGGGAATTCAAGCTCGGATCAGAAGTTGCCAACCCCTAAAAGCACTGGATCCCGGGTGTTCTATGGGAGCGGAGCTTTCTTCTAAGCATTTAATGGTGATGGTGGAGATTGGAGACAGGTGACTTCAAGATTTTAGTATCAAAAGTCATATTGTAGTACTGATGTATGTTGTAATGTAGCATGTCCTTTTAGCATTTACCTTTTGTGTTAAGGTGTCTTAGATGATTGTGGGGGCAAATTGAGCTCGACTGTATTAGCTGCAAACCCCCACCTCTTACATTTCATGTCAGAATATATCAAGCAAGTTTGTTCTAACTTATACAGTATGATTTCTCTTATTGCCATCTACAACCCAAGGCACCACATTAACATGCTACAAAATTAATGAAGAGGGGGGAGGGGAAGCCCTCATGTAGTAAGGGCATGATTTTGTGGTGTTCCAGAGATTCCTTCACCCCCCCCCCCCCCCCCCCCCCCCCCCAAAAAAAATAACAACCAAAGTTAACTTGTTCTGTTGGTCACAGCCGGAGCTCGGTTTTAGTTGGTGCACTGTTTTGATTCTCCAATGATTGTCAAATCCGACGATATAGTATGACAAGCTCGTGCATGCTATGATGCCAGCAGTGGGAGATCCAGCCATGCCAATGGTTTCTGTATTCTGATATTGATTGTCTTTAATTCCTTTATGGTCATGGAATAATGGAGGCCAAAGAAGGAAAAAGGAGATTACTTGAGAGCAACAGGAGATACAGGTTCTGCTTTTATTTTCCAAAAGTGTATCCCACTTATGACATGAGTTCAGCCCATATTTCCAACTTTATCTGCTCCTTGATGATTACAGTGGTAGCTTTAAAGCAGCCTTACATATTCGACTAAGAGTATTGTATAATGGGGCATGGTATTTGTCCCTGAAAAATAATTGGTTTGCTCCAAGGTGGGTAAGATATTATCCTTCTTACCAAGCACACTTCGGGAGACATGTATCAGATATTTGTGTAGATGAACTGCGTGACGTATTGAATAGACCAGTTGAATAGACAGTATTTCAACTCTAGACCAGAATAGAACTTCTTTAACGAAATGTTTTTATCGATACTTAAACACCTTACAATTTGGCCTATTTATAATTCATTGAGAACATGACAATATGAGCTTATGGCGACTAGGTTAAGGGCTCCGATTTCATCTATATCAGTGGTTTCTGGTTTGAGTGTCTTTTTGTCGCTCCTGTACTGTTGGGTTTTAAATAATCCAAAATTCTTTTACCATGTAATCGCATTTGATTGGCCCAAATTTGTTGCTTGCTCAGCGTATGGTTATGTTCACCATGCCCAGCATTTGCTTTGTAGTATTTTCAGGCAGTGAGCACCACGTTGGTCCCACGGGACGGTCCACGAACCGTGGCAATGCCTATGTCGGTTAGGTTGCCTTGTTTTTCTGCTGTTTCGGTTGGTTTTATTTTAAGCTGTTACGTGACCGTTCAAGTGCATTGTTCAACTCATTTATACACTATTATCATCCCTTTTATGAGACATTATTTGGATGATTTATGACTTGGCTCTTGGCTTTTCTCCTTTATTGTGGGAGTTTCAATTTGAGCACTTTATAAATTAGGCATCTCTAGTGAGTATTTTTTGTGGGCAACTTTGTGGACTCTTTGGCATTTGGGAGTGCCTCTCGACACTACCCTTGTCTGGCCATTTATGAGCCGTTTTGTGAGTCATTGCCTCCTACATTTCACATCTTTAGGGTTGCGTGAAAGTTTGAGAGTTTTTATTCTTTTGATCTAGTTGCCGGTTTAAGATCTTTATCTTTCTTTATATTGATCTTTTTTGACTCACCTTTGAGATCATTTTGTATTCACTCATATTATAGTGAATTTTATACTGTCCTGCCGCCGGTGGTTTTCTCCCGATTTGAATTTCCAAGTTAAATTTTGTGTGCCCACTGTTATGTTCTTGATCTTGCTTTTATATTCTCTGTTATAACGGATGCGAGAAAATATGAACAAATTGACAAATACACACATATTTAACGTGGTTCACTAACAATGTGTTAGCTACGTCCACAGGCAGAAGACCACCGTACTAGGTCCGTAAAAGGGGGCTAAAAAACAGATTTAAGGCATTCTAACATTCTCGAATATGCACATTCCTTCGACACTTCCGCATCTGCTACGCTCTAATTTATTTATTACTATTTTTCCTAACATGTACAATAGGCTTTCTGAGCCACCTCGATTGTGCTGTGCTGTGTTACTACCACTTTTGCGGTTTACATCTACTTGAACTATTCTCATACCATGGCTCATTGAAACATTTTTCGTAGGGTTGATCGTATCTTGACTTCAGTTCCTCTACACGACCGACAGTCCCTAAGTCCAGTCATTTCTAGCTTCACTTTGTTTGCTTTCAAATGTCGTTGAACTCTTTGAAAACTTCTGAAAACCTTATCGTGGGTCTTTTGGACACAGTTTCTCGATTTGTCAAGTAGAAGACTACTACATATGGATCTTGCCAGAACCCACTCAAATGGAATCCTTATTTTTTGGTTGTTTAACAAGATGCATGCAACCTTATAAGAGATAAGAGTTAACGGGGAAAAAATGTTCACTTTTTTTTATCGAGGAAACGGCTTCTAGGAGATGCAGCAACTCCAATCCTAAGGCAACATCCAACATCCCAAACCGCCTCCCCCCACCACCCCCCCCCCCCCCAAAAAAAAAGGGTACTTTCTGTTTGGCAAAGTTGGTCCTAGATTCAAGAATAATAATACACAACTGGAAGGACCGTTTTTCCTCACAGTCACGCATGCACAGATACAGTTCAACAGCTAGATCCTTCAGTCATGCTGTTGCCAATCCATGAATGAAACAGCCTGCATGAAAAGGTGGGATTAGGATTTAGGAATATGGTACATCGCACCAAATGGCCACTGAAGGACATTGGACTGGGTGAAAAGCATATTATAGCATTTACGAACATCATCACAGAAAAGCCAGCTGGAATACGAAGTTTAGCAAATGGCTGAGTCTAAAGTGGCACTTCAATTATCTCATTAGCCCTTAAACTCATATGTCTCCTACAAATCCAAGCAACTTGTCCACTGTCCCTATATTTCACTCTCCACAATCCAAACTTCTCAGCAATGTCTCTTCCGCTGGAGCAACCTCTGTCCCTCAAGAAATCAAGAACCCACTGCTGTGCTGCTCTCTGATCTTGCTGAATGTCCCGGGAATTGTTCCTCATTCTACTACTACTCCCCAGCGCCATTGCCCCAATAGCACCTGCAGCTGCTGCCCCAGCTGCCCCGGTCAGGAGGGAAGAGTCGAGCAGATGGGCAACTTCCCTGCTTAAGTCAGGTATCATCTCCCCCATTCCTGCTGCTAAATGTGCACCTATTTTCAGTGCAAATGTTAACAACTTCATGAACTTTGTCGTGTAGGGAGCCAAGCATTTTACTGCCAAGTTGTCAATCTGCATTATTTCGCAGCCCATTTGACCTTCAACCACATGCATTTCTCGCCTAAACTCACACAACATGTGCAGTCTTACGGCCGTCATGCCTGATATGAGACTGGTTACAAGTCTCCTGGAGTAGTTTTCCGTTCTAACAAAGAAGAATATGTTGGGCACTTTCCTTTCTTCGATTTGGACGTTGTAGTTCACTAAATGGTCTACTTTCCGATGGAGTTCAATCAAGAGCCTGTGCTCGTAGTATCTCAACCCTTGGATCTCTTGCTTCAGATCTCTTATCTCCTGTTCAATGATCTTTAGCCTCTGCAATACTTGTTCTACTCCTTTAGCAATTCCACTGAATGAGGGTTCGACTTTAGAGTCAATTTCTTCATTGGCAGAACTAATTTGCTCAGTTTCATTTTCTGGTGGGACCTGAAGTTCACTTGCAAGGTTGTAAAGATCATGATATCTTCTGTGAAGAACCTCCCGAAAATCATCATCAGAAAGGAGGTCTCTGGCAAAATCAAAGCCTGCTCTTAGAATAGGCCTGCCTGCATCAGAGACCGCGCTCCACGTATGCTGATAATCATACATGCCATCTGCTGGTACTGAGAGAAGTGCTTGTTTCAACCTCTGCAGTGCCACAAACTGGGTTTTCCTGTACCTTGGAGGGGTTAAGTTTCTTACACACTCAGGTCGAATGATGCTCTCAATTAATAGCACTCCATGGCAGAGACTTTGGATTGCCGGGAGTATGAGCTGGTGAATAAGCCGAAGCGTCTCTGTTATATTCTTGGTTGAGCATGCCAAAATATCAATGTAGTAGGCCGTCTGTCCTCCGAGCTCCACTCTCACATCAATGCCATTTATGTTGATTGAGATGAGATATTTTTCAAGGCTATAAGTTGCTCCATGCTGATCCTTCAATGCCGTTATTTTGTTGTGGAGATGCACCTGGGTTCCAAATGACAGCAAGAGTTCAGCAATTATTATGTGAAATTGATTACCTGTTTTGCTTCTGGTTGAGCACGTGAAGCTATACATCCACAGTCCACCAAACATACATTTCTTTTAACTTCAGCCTATGAAAGTGATGATCTAGAAAAACCTTGTACACAATGGCCATTGAAAATGACGACTCGAGTCACTTTGACATTTATCTTGGATATCTTGGAGTAGCAATTGCGCCTCTCCTAAGTTGTGTTACTTGACCTTGGTTAGTATTATCTGACGTGAACGTGTATCTAGGTTCCAGCTCATTCAATTTCTGAAGAGCCCACTTCTTTTGTCAATTAGAACTAAAACGAAGTGTAAAGTGTCCCCTTCAATTATCGAGGATCTAACAGGGGTACTTGAGATGAATGAAGATAGAAGGATCCAAGTACTATGTATATCGTGGGACAGAGGGATTAATTATAGTTTCATGAATAGCTAGAAATAAACTTCTTATATATTGTGTTCTTTTTTGAAGTATGTAGAAAAATGAATAAAGCAAAACTGCAAAACATGATATGATCACACTGCAGCAATAAGCAAGAGATAATCTTACCTGCAGTCTGGGAAAGAAGCCAGGAGTAAAAAACATGTGGCTTGAATCATGGCACTCGATATGTCTTCCTGTGTATACACATTCAGATGAACTGAATTGCCATTTCTGTGGCTTTTGTCTTCCCTCCTCAAGAAGTGACGGTATCAGCAGAGGAGAATCCGGGTCAGATGGGTTTTGCTCATAACATAATTCCAACTTAAGCATCATCTTCAGAAGGTCACCAGCCTCCAAATTCTCATAAACCTTAGAACCCATCCCAGGAATCTGGCTATGTAGGCTGCCCTTAAGTATCTTTTCCAACTCTTTCCTGCTGATGAACCCATCCTTGATCGAGCCTTGTTTTCGAGCATTTAGCCTTACTAATTGCCCGAGAACCTCATCACAAAACCATTCACAGTCTAGGATTAAAAACCCGGGATCGTCAAAGTAAATAACCTCTCCTATATGATGGAGGCAGCTTGCAATGGCTTTCCTCCTCATTTCAATTTTCTCTTTGTTGTCAAACCTAGACCGTACTCTCAAGGCTGGGACCTTAGCCTGGCAAAGTTCGCTGAACTCTTTCCATGTCATTGCGGGCTTGCCATGGTTTTCTGATCTCCAATCTGAGAGGATTTGTACTAAATCGTTGCAAAGCTCATAAACCCGGGGAACCCTTTGTAGAATCATCTTGCTTATGTTTCTTATATGTTGAGTGAGTTTAGTGACCGAAACTGATGATCTTGCATCAACTGTGAACACAGTTGGATAAAATTCAACAAAGCCATGGAACTTGTCTCTAACTCTTTGGACTGAGTTCACTATGGCTTGGAAATTCTGAGAGTTCTGGTTGATTTTATCGGTGTGCGTGAGAACTATGGTTACATTAGGAAGCATGCATTGTTGGACCGCCCTTCTTGAGTTGGAGACTATAAACCTGAGCCAATATTGCAGGTCTTCTTCAACCTCTATTGAGTCTTTAGGCTCTTTGTTGCTTGGCTTTCGAAACAAACTCGATATAATCAGGAAAAATGAGGCACTTCCATGACCGGGAAACATGAGATCTTGCAGAGAGTAAAATTCATGCTGACCAGCCAGATTCCATATGGAGATCTTTATCCCTTCATCTCTGAAGGTTTTGATCTTTATCCCTTCTGATCTAACAGCTTGCTCAACCGGATTTACTAAAGTCCGAACATGGTCCATGTAGGGTAACTTGGTTGATGAAAAAATATGGGATATTGAGTTGCATAACGTTGTTTTACCTGCATTTCAAAACCCATTCAACCCAAATTATTCTCTAAACTACAAGGAAGACTCGTCAAAACTGACCCTTGAATGATTGCCCAACCAGAACCAAACCCAAAATCTCGAAGCACCCCAAACCAACCTTTTGTTAACCACTATTGGTTGCATCTTTTCGACAAACTTACTGAACTAACTAACAATTGTTCTTTAAAGCATTTAATCAGACAAAAGGAGAAAAACATGGAGAAGATTGAATTCAGTGGATTTATGCATTTACCTGCATATTCTTGCCCACATAAAAAGACCCTACAACTCTTGGGCACAGTCATAGGCATGTCTTTAAGCAAATCCACATCCGGTTCGGACTTCTCATTCTGACCCAACCTCTGATAAATCCCTTCTGTCATTCCTGCTTTGTGCAACGGTGTTCTCTCAAGATCAATGTCCTCAATCCAAGGATTTACCTGCAAAGTCTCCATTATTGCCTTAAAAACCGACTCTCCATCAACCCCTTTACAACCCTGTAATGACAAACACTTCAATGACGAATTCTTCTCCAAACCCTTGAAAATTCTGACAATGTCATCTGGCCTCAACCCTTGATCATCATGAATCCCGAGCTGGGTCAAGCTCTGATTGGTTGTGATCATCCTCAGAATCGCTTCCAACCCATTGCGACCAATCCTTGTTCTTCCCCCACCAAAAGTTAGCGATTTTAATGTCGTATTTGCTTGGCATTGAAGAGCTGAAAATCTGCTCAATGGGCATAGCAAATGTTCTACCCCTACCCCATTAAACCAGTTCCCATCAAGATGCAAACTTTCCAAGCTTCTGTTCTTAAACAGCCCTGCTGATACATAAACTACCCCTTTGTTTTTCAAACCACACCTTGTCAATTTCACCTCTTTCAGAGTTCTGTTTTGCTCTAAAACCCACCTAAACTCTCTCGCCCATCGCGATTTCAACCTCACTCCTGTCATGTCTAGGATTTTGACTGTTGTATTCATCCCAAGAGCACAAGCAACCCTGCAAGAACCTGATACATTGAGGCTGTATATCCTAAGAATGCCATTTTCAGGCACAAATTCTACCACTTTTTCAGTGCCCTTTTCACCATTTCCCCCATGGCTCCAAATATGAACTTCCATATCCCTATTTCTAGCCAAAACTGCTGATATCAACGGCGTAGCTGTCAAAAAGCTCGAATCAAATATCGTTAACAGTTTCAGAGATGAGTTAGCTTCAATCATCTTAGAAAGCTCCTCTGCCCCTTTTAAACCAATTGAATCTTCCCAAATTTGTAGCTCTTCTAAATTATCATTGACCTTCAATGCGGAAGCAATGATCTCAGCTCCTCTATGCCCAATTCTTGATTCACAAAAAATGATTTCCTTGACATTACAATCTCGTTTAAGAATCTCTGACAACTCCTGCAAGCTTTCCAAACTGAAGTAATTCCTCCGAAACGCGATATGCTTGATGTTGGGATTGTTGTCTAGCAATGCCCTGAGGCTCTTAAGGTATGTGACTTCCCACTGAACACCATGAAACTCCAAATTTCTCAAGGAAGAACAGGTGCTGCTGTTATTCCTCATTGATGACAGCTGGGTGAGGAAGTAGGAGAAGAGGGCATTGTTGTCTTTTGAGATCTTTATGGTTATGGAGGTTTCTGTTTCTTGCTGACAACCTGAAGTTGGATGAGAGAGAAAGAAGGAGACGTTTTGAAGGTTGGTGTGTCTTGATTCTAACACTTGCAGTGCCCATTGCAGATCATTCAGGTTTTCGTTGGATTCTGCCATTTTCTGGGTGAAGCAAGCAACAACTGTTTTAGGACATTAGAATAATGCTTCCTATGTTTTAGATGATGTTAATTATTTTTCATTAGTACCTTAAAATCTGCATTACTCTGCATACTTAACCTAATTTTCAATTTTTCCCCCTTCCCTAGGAGAGTGACCCAGTAGGCCAGTAGTTTGACAATGTCACCCAGGAGAGAGAAAAAGTACCTGATGTTTACATGATGATAAATGTATTCTGTGCTTGTTTTTCAAGGCAGAATTTTGGGAAACCATGTTCCCACTTTGCATGAGATGCTTTTCACTTATTTTCTGTAATTTGCTGTAATGGGTTTAACTGTTGATGGTGGATAGGTATCAGATTGATGTGTTGTAGCATCTTGTCGACAACAAGCATTCACTAGCCTATGCCCCCCCCCCCTCTCTTGTACCTTTCTTTCCCTTTTTCCTTTCGAGGGGGGCAATGTGGTCATTTTACACATTTAAATATTCTTGATTTTCTAGATGTTAAAATATTTCAGTTTTTAATACTTTTAGGGTTTTGAGTATAATAATCTGAATTTTGGGATAGTGAAAACCAATAATTCAATCATAAGGAATAGCTTCCAGTAGTTCGAAATTTGAGGATATTTATTTTCAATAATATATGGTCATTTTAAATTGTATTTTTCAGGTAATTTGAATTTTAGAATGAATATAGACACTTTAAATGTTTCATATGTTTGTATCGTTTTGTAAACAATGTCATTTTAAATTACTTGAAAAATCCAGTCTAAAATAGCCCTAAACTATTAAAAATACATATCCTTAAAGTTTGAAACACTGGGGGCTGTTTCTTAATGTCAAATTATTAGTTTTTGTTACCACCAAAATTTAGATTATTGTATTCCAAAAATCTCTTATATTACACAAAGCATATTCATCTCATTTTTAAATGATTCTACATGTTTTCAAAACCCTATTTTTGGCATGATTTTTGTAAGTCTTTTGTTCACAACCTTTTCAAACTGTCAAGAAGACATTACAAATTTGTCAAGTTGTGCAACAACATGAAATCATAACATTTTGATGGGCTACTTTATAGTCTGACGTATGACAAGGTGAAACTCGGATAAAATTGAGATGTGAATTGAAAACAGGGTAAACTACTGTGAGATCGTATTTTGCCCAAAATATTTGTGCTTTTCAACACAGACAATATGCTGATATGGAATGTAATGTATACATTGAATAGAACTTTGTAGTTTTCCTTAAATAATTTGCGTTTGAGACAAAGAATTAAAAATCCATAGCATATGTACATTTGAATTTTGTGTTGTACAATATTTGCATTTTGGAACACAAAAATTTTGGTAAAAACATAATCTCGTAATAGTTTTCCCTTTAAGTTATCCGAATATACAATAATAAATAGGTTTAAGAGTATATGTTTTTCAACTTTTCATAAGTAACCCATTATTGATGAGTATGATAAGCAGTAACAAGCACTAATCATTGGTGATCAGAGTTGAATAGAAGAAAATTATAACTAGAAAATATGCCCAAGTGCTGATGATCTCATTGATTAAAATTATATAAGATCTTCGAATTGGCATATTTCCTTTTCGTGAAAAATAATTATCAATTATCATAGATCGTATTCAACAAATTGGCATCCATTGAATAGCCTGTAGCTCAATCAAACAATAATTTCATCCTAGATCTAACACACATGAAACCAGATTCACTGAAACCCTCCAAAAGAGAGAGGCAATACCAACTCCCACAAATGAAGAGACAAAATTTAAACTAAGGAGAAAGCACTACGAAAAACATAACAATTGAAAAAGATTAGGGTTTACCATTGATAGAACTACCAATGGCAGCCCCTTTGTCTCACAAGAGATTAGTCCTCCCCCCCCCCCAAAAAAAAAATGAAAGGGGGGAAGAGAGGGAGAAAGAGGAGGTTAAGGTTTTCTGTATCCTCTTAAATGTTATCATCCTTGATAATGTGATATGTTATCTGGACTGTTCATTTGGCTGTAGCATACTTAACATATGTTAGATGTTTAATACTTAAATGTAATTAAGGTATTCAGATAGTGTAAATTGGCCTAAAAAACCTTGAAATTTCTTGAACATAGTTGAGTGCAACCCAGAAACATGTTATCCATATCAAACATTTGTATCAGAATAAATATTATGTGTTTTGACGGTGCTATAAAGGTTGGTCTTTGAAGTATGAACTTATGGATGAAAGTACTCCAAACAACTTGTTGATGACTTGGTCAAGTTCCACGACTTGCACAAAGGTTGAACCCGAGATGCCCTACTAATGGCCCCTATGATGCTTGAGTCAGAGAGGAAAAATATGAGACTCACAAGACCAAGGGGAAAATGTACTTTGTTCTTTGGGGAACAGTGAGGAATGGGTCGTCCGAGTGAAATGATCATTTGATTCATTTCTCCTACATTGGTGGGAACTATTTATAGCGAGACTATTCACTTTCCTCTTATGGGCAAAATGATAATTTCATGCTTCTTTTGATTGGTTCCTTCATCGGCCGGTTACTTCTTCGGCCAAACTATTGTCCTCTCCTGTTGTGGCACGTGGACTTATTAGGTTATGACATGTGGCTCATGAATACAACATAGTGGCATGCCTTTTTCACCAAAGCCTATATCATACTCTTAAGAATATATACTCCTATAAGCCACGTCAGCCCACATATTAAAAATTGTCTATATGACAAATACATGTTGAAAACATATATATACATGATAAGTAGGAGCACACACACTTAGGTGTATGATATACATTACCCTTTTTCGCCAATCCTAATTCAAGAGGGTTGCTTTACAAAGGCAATATACGGTTATGGTCTCATTCCGACTCTCTGTTATTGTCATCTCACTAAAAAAGAAAAAATGAGAAGGGAAAAATATTAGATAAGAAAGGGATAGTGATAATATCAAATAATAGCTTGATCTATTATATTTTTTAAAACTATAAATATAAATATAAATATGAAATATGAAATATGCTAATATAAAATAATTACAATTCTTGTAAATCTTACATATATATATATATAAGATAATATTATATATGCAAATTACAACTAAAAGGCAAAAATTATTTTCAATTTTGAGAGAAAAAGAGTACAAGCGATCGTCATCATATTCTTTTATTAGCATTTGCTAGCATTCATATTTATATTTGGAATTATTCTCTATACGTGTATGCATATATGATATTTAAAAAAATAATAAAAACATAATAATTTGTATGTTTAGTTAACCCAAAGAAGTCATTGATTTATACTTAAAAGGTCATTAAATTTTTTAATTTGAAAAATCGCCATAATTTTACATAGAATTACTTAATTATTGATTATAATTTGCATTTAAAATTATTATAATAGTGATAAATTAAATATTTTTTCATTCAACACACGAGATCAAGAATACCATTTTTAAATTTCAAAGAATTACGCAAGCAATTTTGAGAGTTTAATCATTAATAAAAGCAATTTTTTTTTGGGGGGGGGGTTCGTGGAAGTGGGGCCAAGAAGGTGGGCCAAAGATCGTGGTGCAGCATCAATAGTCAAAGATTTATCGGCCCACCGCCGAAAGGCGGATTGCAGAAGGCCAGTTGGATTTTACTTTTAAAGAAAATCTTTATTAAGTCAAACAACCCTTATGGTCAAACAAAAGGTATACATTCCTTCTCATTTTTTATTTTTTATTTTTATCACAGAAAGCCGTAGCAAAATTTTATTCAAACTTATTATTTGAATTTATCCACATTAGAGATAACCAAATATGCAATAATTCTTCCATCCAAAGTTTAAAATTGAATATATTGATATCCGATAATCTAACTTCTATCTTATTTAGAAAATATGAGTAGCATCTTATTCATATATATTGCGGCCGCTACTCATTGACAAATATGAGTAGCGTTTATATATATATATATATATATATATATATATATATATAGACTTAAGCTCAGATTTTTATTTATTAAGTTTAAAAAAAACTCAATTAGTTCAATTTCTAAATGACAGCTGCTACTCATTGACCAAGAAATACACAAGAATATCATATTTGGACCGTTCATTCCAAGAACAATAATTACTTATAATTGGACGTTGCTTACCAAAAATTATGAATTGCAATTACCAACAGCGTAGACGTGTAAGAACTAATTTTTAAAACTTGCTTTCAGTACCTAACATTATTAAATCTGACTTAGCAATATTTGGCTTCATTAATTATTTTCAGTAATATTCAATTCGTTTTTGATATATTTTGGTACTTATTAAAAATAATTAGTCACATTTTTCTTATTATTCAGTTACATTCATCATTCATGCAAGCAAATATGATAATTGAGGGCCACCAAGATTAAGTCAAATAAATTTTAAAAAATCTCAACATAGGTCTGGTACATACATTTTACACCTTTTATATGAATTTATCGATTCATTTGTCTACCGTATATATGTATTCAAATAAATATATAACCAAAATAGCAAAATAAATCATACAGTCAAGGATTGCTAACATAATGAATGTTCAACTTTCATTTCCGTTTCAGACAAAATTTTATAAGGACTAATAACATAATTAATTTTAATACATAACTTACTAGACTCTGGGGATTCTTTTTCTTTTGGTCTTGGATCATCAATTTCACTGGAGTTAAGCTACTGTTGGCCCAATAAGGCATAGAGTTCTCCTATTACAGATTTTCTCCATTCACAAGACTTGAACCTGAAATCTTACTTAAAGGAAACAAGATTGACACTTACAAAATTTAGGGAACTATAAAATCGGAGAAGCAAGATAATGGAACAAGGAATCATTCATAAAGGAAACACAGGACGGACCAAAAATATAGATAGATAAGAAAAGGCAAAGATTAGCCTCAAATGGCCCCTCTCTCTCTCTCTCTCTCTCTCTCTCTCTCATATATTCATATCCATAACAAAAGGACCACATAAACCTCATCTCTTAATCTTACAAAGCCATCCTTTTGCATTTCACAGGAGCTGATAAAGTTAGAGAATATGCAAGTTAGGATAAGGGAACACAATTACCACCCACAAATTTTTAAAGCTTTTCTTGGCCACCAGAATTTTGGACTCCATAAAAATTAAAACAATCTCCCTAATATCGCGTCCTAAAAATATACGTCTTGAAATTCTCATATCATATTAGTAGACAACTAACTTTTTTAGTCTCAGAACGTCAGGTTCACTGGAGTCGAGCTACTGTTGGCCCAATATGAGGTAACGCTCTCCCATCACATATTTTCTTTCTTCGAATTTACAGGAAAAGGATAATCAAGACATATAGTCATAGATCTAGTGTATATAGTTTTACCCTTTAGATTATAGAGTGTTGAATCATGTATAAGAAAAGCAAATATGCTGTGATGTAAAGGAGAGATTTCCCTTGTTCAATTCCACAAGGAACACCAATAAATAGTGCAATGATTTCCTTCTTCCACTTTAAACAACAGGAGTGTTCAAATGTAGAATGAATTTTGACTAATCAACAAATTAGCTTAATGGGAATCCCAGAAGGATACCCCTCTGTTGTTTCACACTATTCATTCAAACAAAAACTTCATACAACAATCCAATGACAACAATACATCCTCAAATCCAAATCAAATATACGCAACGAGTAGGTAAACTCAACTGGCTAGCTGTTACAGCATGTTAAATGGGGGAAAAAGGAACAAAATAAAGATCAAATAATGATCACCTATACCTGACAAACTATTGCTCGCGTCCTGACTGAAGGTGCATCGGTACACTATCTCGAATCCACATTATGAGTATATCCCGCAATCTGATTTTACAACTCAACCAAATACCAAGAACCTAACTTGAGGGGAAAAAATGCAAATCTGAAACCTTGTCATGGAAAAAACCAACTTAATCGCCCTTACTGAATTTGTATTCTGAAACGAAAACACTGCTCCTGCCATATAAACTTAAGTCCCTTCACCTGTTTTAGCTAGCTGTTCGACTCACAAGTCTCCTATGCTGCAATTCCTGCAGAAATTCAGAAGGATATAAGGAGAAAAAAAAGTGCCATAGTTTGGATCGCTGTTTAAATCCAGCCATGACGATAAACTTGAGGAATGATAAGGAGACATTTAACTGATGCTCACCTTGTTAACCTGAGAAAGTTCCAACATTCAATGAAACACGAGTTTCTTGAGATAATACGCATAACAAAGACAGAGAGTGCAATGCTTTGAAACACGAGTTTCATGCATAAAACCTTTTAGATCTTTTAATATCAGGGACCTAGATTATCGGGAACAACCACATATAGAAAGTTTGATGCATAATCCAATCGCTTTACAATCTAGAACTAAGATAAAAACCTAAATTGTTAAAAGAATTAACATATCTAACCCAAACCTGTTGTATCGTTTTACCTTTTTTGGCCTAACAGTAAAAAGTGCACAAAGCATGATGTGTATCATGAGTAATTATGGCAACCGATGATATCTAACACAAAAAGAACTATTCAATGTAGATCCTGTTGAAACAGGGTGTGAGGAGATTCAAAACTATATAGCTACACTGGCAGAGAGGCAATGTCAAGTCACTTGGATCTTCCTCAAGCATGGTCTGCAGAGATACAAATGTACGTAGCCTTTACTAGCATAAAGTTGGTGTCAAGTGATGACATTAACATAATAATAGATAACTAAAGACTAGAAATTTCACCTCTATTTGCTTGTCTGTTCGTAACACTATAGCTTCCAATAAAACCGTCAGAAGGGTTAGAAGCAACATCTACAGCTCCTGTCCCAAGACCAAAACCGAATGAACCAGAGCCATCTAGCTCAGGAGATCCGGAACTCCATGTTGAATCACGATATGCTGACCCAACATGATACAAGTTCCCATAAGATGTGTCGAAATTACCAGTTGACGCTGCTAATGGTTCTGAAACACCATCAGGGACTTGTGTTCTTCCATAGCCTCCACCTCCCACTCCTTGATTGCTGTCAACGAAACCATATCCAAAATTCCCACTACTATATCTAGAACCATTATCTCCAACTTGGGGTATAGCAGAAGGTGTGCCCCAGTTGGCTCCACTGTCTCTAAATGAGACTCCAAAATTTTCACTCCCAAACCCCAAGAAAGCACCAGGGCTGCCGCGATTTATGGGATTGCTAATCAAGCCATTTCCCCATACATTCCTAGCTCCTGGGCTAACCAAAGGATCACCCCTCATACTATTTCCATTGTAGCCAACAGGCATGTCATATCTGTTTGAATTGCCACCATAGTAAGGTCCTAAAATGCGGCCATAACTATCGCTTTTATTCAAAGCAGAATTTGCGCCATAGCCAGCACCTAATCCTGGCTCCATATTCATACCCATTCCATATCTAGGATTGCCAAATGGAGGAAGTCCAGATCGGCTTGTAATAAGTGGATTAATTCTACTATAACCTCCAACAGAGCTGAGATTGTATCCTTGGGCATAGTTGTTAATGAGGTTGCTGGCCCTATTGAAGTTATAATTATAACCTACTTGGGGACTGCGACTGGGCCCTGGAGAGAGCTCTTTAGGGACTGCCCGTTTAACCTCAACCATCTTCCCATTAAGTTCATGAAACGTTTTATGCAAAACCCTATCAACGGCATCCTCTGAATCATAAGTAATGAACCCAAACCCTCTTGGCCTTTGGGTGTTGTGATCATACATTACCACAACATCTGCGATGGGGCCAAATTGATCAAAGTACTTTTTGAAGTCGGTTTCTGTGACTGTCGATGGTAAGCCTCCTACAAAAATCTTTTTGGTGCGTCCAATACCCGGAGATCCTGGGATACCATTATTTTTTCTACTCAGAATCTGCTGATCGTCTCTTGGTACAGCTTTCTTTGCTTCAACCTGCAAAAAACAAACCAGCCAAGTGGTCAATTGGAACACATTTCTACATTGAGTACAAGATAGTTTAAGCATGAAGCTATTTAAGCATTTGAACTCTACAAAATGATCCAAACCGAACCATTACTCCAGATTTCCCTCTAGGGTGGGCACAGGGCTCAAACATAAACAATTTCGTCCCTACAAATAAGTTGTTGAATGGTACTTTCCAATCGACCATAGATTTGAAATGCATTAACCCCCTCATGATTCCTTAAACAACCCAAAATTGGAATGAGACTAAATATGAGTAAAAGTGATGACAGGTTCCAGCTCATATATGTTCACGACAAGATCGATCATTCATCAATGTAGTTCAGAATAGATAGGGGAATTACACAAGTCTAGTAGCGTGCTACACAGAATATGACTATCAATTGTAGGCTAATGTAAAATGCAGAGAAGAAACAACAGAAACTGAATTACATTTTCAATGTACGTAGAAAACCAACAATGACAATCAATTTACTCACTGTTCGTCCATCGATCATGTGCTTATCCATGACAACTCTCTCAGCAACAGCAGGATCTGCGAAGACAATAAAACCAAAGCCACGAGCACGACCTGTGATACGATCTCTCATGATCACTACCTCCATTACTTGACCATATTGTCCAAAATACTGCTTCAACCTATTTTCATCCGTGTCCCATGAGATCCCACCAATGAAAAGCTTACCGAGATCTGATTCCATTTTTTTCTTTTTCTTTTTTCTGCAATTCAATCCACAATCACATCATCATAAATAAACCTTGTAATGAGTCTCTTCAATTTCCATCATAAAATCTAAAACTATAAAATCTAGCCACAGGGAAAACCAAAATCAACACTTCTGATGAGATTGGACATTTCTGAACCAAAAGCAATCAGAATTACATAAACCATTCAACATTAAGGCATCAAATTCCAAATGCCCAGATGACAGAAAGGGCAATCCAATAGGTCTAGACTCTAAATGCAAGCAAAGAACTGAATCAGGAGGAAAAGATCATACTTTTTAAAGGGAATTAAGCAGAACCCAGTCGGCAATTCCTATCAAAAACAAAGTGGGCAACTGCAAATTCAATCCAGGGACATCGGATTGAAAGATAAATCAATCTAGGATTCCTGAAAATCACAGAATTAGAACAGAATCAGAAAAACCCAGAACCGATTAAGAAAGAAGGGGACGATGAAGGACAAAGAGGTAGAATTAGAGAGAGAAAACACACCGTTTGAAGGGAACCCAGACGCGGAAAACAAGATCTAAGAAGAAGAATGATAAGAAGAAGAGAGGATGAGGTCATCCTCTACAGGCATTCTCTCTGTGTCTCTATGTCTCTGGTTATTCCATTTGCCCACTTCAATATTAAATTATAAATCGAAAAAGATGAGAAAATTCCAGCCTTAGAGAGAGAAAGCTTAGCAGAAATTATATTATAAATCGTCGATTTGAGAGAGAGAGAGAGAGAGAGAGAGAGAGGGGCTCTGGTGTGCAATGCAAGAGAAGAGAATATTAGGAAGACCCTGGTGGTGGGTGATGGATGGATGAATGGAGGCGACAACAATGTTCATTATTTTTAAAATTTAATTTGTTTTGGCAAAATTATCAACTATTTTTAAAAAATGGTCGGTATTTTTTAAGAAAAATTCAGTTTAAAAATGGACATTTGAGGGGGAGTTGGGCTGTCAGTGATGGAGCAGATCTTCATCACGATTTAACAGAGTTGGTTGATCAATCAGACCATCACAGACTGTAGAGGGAGGACCAAAAAAATAAAAAATCAGAAGTATTAATACGCGTCAGGTAGGGGTCGAACCTACGACCTTCTGCTTAGGAAACAGACGCTCTATCCACTGAGCTACAGACGCTTTCGCTGATTTCTGTTCACTTGAACACTCAAGTTCAAATAGGTTTAATTTTAATTTTAAATGTTAACTTTAATTCAGTACGCGTCTAGTGTGAAAACTTTTTCCTTTTTTTTTGGGTGCCGAATGAGAAGCAAGCCACTAAGGGTCTGTTTTTTTCATTAATAAATTAAGGTTGGTACAAGGGTGAAGTGAGTTGAAGTGAGTTAAAATTTATATTTTTTGTTGAAGTGGATTAAAGTAGGTTGAAATTGATATATTTTTTTTATATTAGTTAAAAATTCAAAATAGTGAGAATAAAATTTTAAAGAAGGTGTGTTGAAATTGGTTGATGTAGGTTGAAGTTGGTTAAAGTAGGTTAAAATTGATATTTTTTATTGAAATGAGTTAAAATTAGTTGAAGTGGATTGAAGTTGATAAATTGAAAAAGAGTAACAGAAAGAACGGACCATAAGAAAACCAACATCATTAGAGTTTCACAAGGTGTGGCTAAGCAACAACCAAAACATTCTCAAATAAACTGGGCACCAATGGCGAGGGGGTTAAGAATTTCCTTGAACTTAAAAAGTATGAAGTCTCATGGTTTTATGAGGATGGAAGAGGAGGGTCCTCCAAGCATTTATGCTTGCGCCATTTCCAGAGTGACCATGGTATAACAACAAACAACAAAAACCGTACGTTGCCCCCAAATTTGTAGGGGATGAGTTCAAATTAATAGCTCTATTTTTTTTTTTTAAATAGATAATACTAAGTTGATTCTGGTAAAATAAGAGGCTCAAAAAAGGCTGATAAGATTTTGATTCAATTTAGATAAGATTTGAATTTGCATTAGCCCGATTATGACCTTAACCTACATGCAATAAGTTGACTACCAACACCATCCTTTTCTTGCAAATACAATCAACTTTGCTAGCCTTGGTTTTGATGACCTAACTGTGGGGAAGCAAAATCTTGCCTATGTGCCTTAGGCATGTCTAGGAAGCCAATTTCCAAAATATCTTAGAGCATTTGCAGCACTATACTCGCGGTCTATGAGGGCATTCTCAGTCATAATTTCATTTTTTAGAACTCAATCTTGCCATATAAGCGAAAATTTTAATTTTTTGAAACTCACATTCCATCACTTCTCTAACCAATAGAATTCCAATTTTAATCATCCAATAAAAATATTAATTATGAATCCACCTCATAATACACAATCTATTTTTTAAATCATTTAAAAATTATTTACTTACTCAAAAAAAAAAAAAACACCGAAAAAATATTAAAAAAATAAGAAGTTGGCCCGCGGGGGAGAACGACTACATATGTCTCCCCTTTTGCTTGGCCTTTCATCTCCTGACAAGTGTTGCTGTGGGGCTCACGTTCCACCTTCCCAAAGCCGGCCGCGAATGCCCTGAGTCATCACCCACGGTCCACATCTTTTCCTGCAGGTAGTGTTTCCCTCCATTTGGACCGCATGTTGGACTGCGGCAGTGTTCCACCATGTGGGTCTCTTTTTTTTGTTTTATCCGCCGTGTAAACGTAGCGCATTGGAAGGTTCAGTCGAAAAAAGCGTGTCGTTTTGATCCAAAGGTTTTAAAAAAATTGAACATTGCGAAGCTAGGAGATATGTGTTTCTAGGTTTAGAGAGAGATGAAAGATAGAGGATAGAGAGATACAGAGAGAGTTGAGTTGAGATAAGGGGGAAGAGAGATATGGAAAAGAGTTGAATTTGGGTTTCCTAGATTTTTTTTTTTTTTTTTGGGATTAAAATTTGCGATGAGGTCCAAAGGTTGATGGTAGTTGAGATGAGAATGGTCAGGTGGATGTGTGGTTTTACGAGAATGGGCGGCATTAGGAATGTCATTATCAGGAGTTTAGCCGAAGTTGCCCCCATAGAGGAAAAGATGAGGGAATCGAGGCTTAGATGGTTCGGCCACGTTAAGCGGAGAAGTGTGGCCGCTCCAGTGCGGAGGTGCGAGATGATCGTCCCCCCCCAATGGAAAGAGAGGGAGGGGTAGACCGAAAAAGAGCCTAGAGGAAGTAGTTAGAGAGGACCTGATAGTTGTTGGTCTGACGGAGGACATGACTCAGGATAGAACACTGTGGTGGGATAGGATTAGAGTCTCTGATTGTAGGGGACCGGCTCCGTAGGTGGCTGTAACTTCGATGGGGTGGGGACGGTTTTTGTGTGCTTGTTTGCAGGTCGTACTTGGCTAGGCTGTGCTGGCTTCTGACGCCCCGATTTTGTTGAGGTATATCCCTACTCCTTGTTTATCTGCCCTACTTACCCTTCTCCCCAGTTGAAAACTTGGTACGCAATCGTTTTCTCTGTAAACCATTTTAGCCAAAAACTGTTTTGTGGATCTTTAGGAATCAACCTCTCTATGGGTAGGAATACCCATAGGGGTAAGGTTGCCTACAGCTGGATCTCCCCAGACCCCACAAAAGCGGGACCCACACTGGAAGAAGTTGTTGTTGTTGTTGTTGTTGGAGATGAGAGATAGTAAGAGAATGGAGTTTGGGTTTGCTGGGTTGGGGTTGGATTTTGGGGATGATGGAGATGAGAGATAGAGCGCGAGTGTGACCTTTTGAATTAAAAATTATTTTTTACAAGACCAATGAATACAAATAGTGTTTTATATAAAAAAGTAAAATTAATAAAAATATACGTAATTGTGGGTTCTATAGGAAATATTTTATCTGATGATTTGAATTGAAATTTTATAAGTTAAAGAAATGAAGAAATTCAAGTTTTAAAATAAAAAAAAGAATTTTTGTTGACGACATAGCGGAGTTTCAAATTCCAGAACTCTCACTGCAAATACTCTCAATGGAGGATGACAACTTGAATTTCTGATCAGAAGTCATGTGTGGAGCACATTTAATAATGCGTTAGGCCTAGAGCACAACTATAAAGCCCAAACCCATGTAAAACACATGAAATCAGCCCCATTTAAGGCCCTTTTAGCGGTTAATAAACAGGTTTTAAGTGGATATAAAAATGGAATAAAGTTATGGGCATGGTACACATATGGGCAAGATATAAGAATAAATTCATAACTGGCTTGTTTAGTACCCATTTTAAACCAATTTTGTTATGCTACATTTTAAATATTATTCCTTCTTCAAATTCAGGATTTTTATTCTATGAGACTTCTTTTATAATCTGCAAGGTTGTTACTTCCACTGTATTTTTACCCCCCCAAAAAAAAACTTCAAAAACTCTATTACTTGTTTTTTGAAATATTCAAAACTTTAAAATTATTTTTTTCCCATACTTGAATATGATTACTACTTTTTTACTCTTAGCGGATTTGAATAAAACCCAAAATTTGTAAATTTGATAGTTATCGATATCAATACTATTTTTTAAAATCTAATGAATACATATATAATATTTTCAAATGTAAGTATGGATAACAGTACAATTTAACCTGCTCCAAACCCACTCTATTGCTGCCCTAGCTAGGGCTCTTCTTTGAGCATATTTTTTCTTTCTTTTGTCATTTAGTTTTATTTAAATCTTTCTTTTGTCATTTAATTTTATTTCTTGAACTTTTGTTAGACAGGAGGATAATCTTATGGCTCATGTCCCAAGTCATCTTCAAACATATGAAAGGGAGGAGAAGAGTACGTGGCTTGAGGAGGGTCTTGAAAAAAATTTGATGTTACTACTGGATACTGATGATTGATGTAAATATTTCTAGTCAAATTGGAGTCAACTCCCACTAGGAGTCTTTTTTTCCCATCAAAAATGAAAAATTAAGTCGAGTTCTTCTTGAACTGAGACAATTTGAGCTTGAGTTCTGATCAACTTAGTACTATTTACAACAAGTTGAATATGTATTTGAGATATTCAGATTGAGTAATTGAATATGTGTTAATTTTCTGCAATAATATTGTTATTCTATTTGCATATTAGTAATAATTGCATCTGAATTGTTCAACTTAGTCATACATCCAGAATAAATTCTAAAATATTGTTCATATTTGCTAGATAAATTACCCAACTAGCCAACCATAGATCCACAGTTGACAAGAATTCGAAGAAGCCCTCTTTTAAGCTCCAATTTGAGTCAAACCAATTATCTTATTAACCTACATATGTCTCCAGACCCAGCTTGAATCCAAACACAAATCGCATCACCTATTTATTAGCAGTGCGTGTTTGCAGAGTAAAAAAAAGTGAATGCGCTATTTTTTATAAAAAAAAATTTAAAAATTGTCCTAGTTTCGGCTCTCAAATGTCAAAGTCCAGCTGTTTTCACACCAAAATCTCCTCCGGCCAAAGAGGGGGAGAAAAGGGGAAAAAAATTGCTTTGCATGATTTGAGCCACGTGGGGAGCATACACACCCGTGCTGCGTCTGTAGCTCCGTGGATAGAGCGTCTGTTTCCTAAGCAGAAGGTCGTACGTTCGACCCCTACCTGACGCGACCTTCCAGTGTTTTTTATTTATTTTTCTGTAGAAACATATTCTTCCTTTCAAGTCAATCATACGCAAGTAGCAACTGCAATGTTTTCCTATCACCAACATATGAAAATGGAATCCACATGATCTGCCAGATAACTTGGGTCAGAATTTGATTAAGAACATTCAGCGTACCATATACATAGCCCATACATCCTTACAATAGCAGAACATCACCTGAATCCTAAGCTGCATGTCAACGAGGAATTTCCCGAGCTGCCAAGTGCAAAAGAGCGAGACACAGAAAGAGCAAGAACATCAGTCTATCAAAAATACTTCAAATTCCTCCCCAGAAGCTTTTTGTAAATAGTATGTTTGGTTAGCAGTTTTGAACGGCGATGGTGGTGATGGTGGTGGCGGTTGTTGTGTCCTTTTGTTTCTGATTCTTTGTGAACGCCTCACGGCACTTCCGCCAGGTGGATCCGAAGCCAAGTCTGGATCAGAAAGTGATTCCTCATCAAGTTTGTTGCAGAAATCCTCGAACATGTCAGCAGTGAACCAATTTGGCCTCATCTGCAGCATGTTGAATGGGAATGAGAAACAGCAGTCATATCATACTTACCATAATTTCTTACTCAGCCTCTCCGTTTTGATATAACAACCCATGTTGGACTCCCACACAGGGTCCCCCGCTGAGGGGGGGGGGGGGGGGGTGGGAAAATTTTTTGTCTTGGCAGTTTGGAACAAGGCTACCTACATCTAGCTTTCTCCCCAAAACCAAACTAAAGTGGAACCCACATTCTGCGTTGTTGGAAGGCATGGACATCGACACTTGTTACTTTATTTCATACGAAAGACATGGCAAGGAACTAGAGACTGATAGGGTTCGACTCGACGCACAAACATGGACGCAAGTAAAATGCCTAACACACATAATAAAGTCTAAAGGCATAGAGACGCGAAATATTGACAAAGTGCTTCTATGGAGAGGATATTTGGAAAGGCAAGGCGTCCCTACTTTTATGATTATCCAGGACAATCATAAAAGCCAAGGGATTGTTGGATCTTTCCTCCTTAGGAACACAAAAAAGCCCTGACAAACAAAGAAAGGCAGGGGTGAAAGGGAGAGAGGTCAGGTGTGCATAGCCTCGCCCTGAATTTAGAGGAACTATTTCCATTAAGTTCGGTCTGCATGTATTTGCAGGTGAGAGAGAGAAAAAAGATAGACCAGACAGAGAGAGGGAGCTCATACAAAATAAGGGTATCCATTCGAAAGGCTAAAATTCTCCGGAGCAGCATCCATGAAGTTTTTGATAAAGTAAAGAACAAATCTGCCACAGTCAACGTTGTTTCTCTGCTGGGGTACCTGAAGGTGTTAACTTTTATAAGAAGGCCATAGTGTGCAGGAGAAGAAATGTATAACCACATGACAAACCCAAGTAGCCTAATTGGGCGGTCAGAAATCATCACAACATGATCCTTCTACAAGCAAGAGAGTTGAATGATCATAGCAAGAGGTTAAGGGATCAATATCATGAGAAACCACATAACATTCACCTTGGGTGCCAAAAGAGGAATTTGGTAAATGACATCTTTGATTTCTGGTCTACCCACTGCCTTGAAAATATCAAAAACAAACCTGTGAATCAATATGTTTACAGATTGATTTTTAGTCCAACATTATAATGATCCGGAAGAACAACCAGCAGTTGAGGAAAAAAAAATGACTTCGAAAAATTAAGACCCCACTTTCTTAGATCAGGTTCAATTTCCTGTGCACCCATATCCAATGAATCCAGCAACACGATGCACCGCGTTCTGGCTTCTGAGCATGCAGACTCACTGAAATGGCAGAAAACCACAAGTCTCCAGTGATCCCTAGAGCAATGAAAAATCAAATGCTTCCAAGAACCAAATAAAGAAAACCTCTATTAAGGTTTGGGAAGCAAGGTCAATAAAATGGGAGCACACCATCACTTACCAGCAAAGAAGGGGAAGCAAAACATACTTCTTTGAGAAGATATCCTTATGTTTTATCGCATCCAGACCCCATCTTCGTCCCATCTTATAAAATATAAAACACATGCTATCCAGCAAAGCAAATGAGGACTTCTTATCTTCAGATACACTTGTCCAAATCTTCCTAGAAGATCCAGGAATACAAATCAAGAATCATGAAGATTAAGTACACCGTACAGATATTCCTAATGTTCCACCAAGTACAAAGTGTAACTTACTCCAAGTGGTCATCAAATGTGCCATTGTTCATCTTCCCACGTGATCCACAGTAACCTCTATCTCTCCTCTTTGAACTCATGCTGGAAGGTAAAGTATCTGAGGAGCATGGTGAAGGTGAGTGCCGTGAAATGTGTTTACGTCTATTCTTTGTGTCTACCCCATCCTCTTTGGTTGCCTCCCCCTGAGCACCGTGCACAGGAGTAGCAATATGTTGTGAAGATGAAAGATGCCTTGAAAGCTTGTCTCTCTGAAAAAACTCTGCAAGTGACACAAAATACAACCAACAGCCTCAAAGAAAAAGGTATAAGTATGATCATATTGTTAGTAGGTAGTCGATCGTCTAAACTCTGAAGTATGGATGCTACATAAATCAGAAGAATTTGGGTTAAAACTTAGAATAGGTAGTTCAGTAATATGTTATTCCTTGATGTGGAAACATGACGGAAGAGATGAGGGGAACAAAGGCCAGAGAAGAAATACAGGTGCCTGAAAAAATAAAAATGAAAAAAAGGCACATTGATCAACCATTTAGCTGGTGTGTCTCATAACTTAGCTAACTGATTAAATGGCTGCGTAGTGATGTATCCCATGATCCCCTAATGCAATCAACTACAGAAGGGTTTAACGTAACACGGCAAGTCTAGGACAACAGAAGTCATAATTAAGTATTATGGCCCGTCTTTCTAAAACCACCGAGAGCTTAAAATTGAATAGGTAATTCAGGTTTCTCAGCAAGGTAACAACTGCAAAATGGTTCATCTAAAGGCATTCTAGTTGTCGTTATAGGCCAATAATTCTTGAGGAGAAAACAACTTGTCCGCTGTAATGTAGCAGATATGACATTTTCAAAGGCAAATCCTGATCCCTAAAAGCAAATTTCAGAGCAAAAGTTTTTTGGCAGCATAAATTATTAAGGTGATGGTGGGGGACTTTGGCCAGCCCACTATCGATTCTCCCCCTTGCACCTGATATCCTCATAAAAGAACGTTGGATGAAGAAGTAAAATGAATATAGCCTGTCATATGGAACAACATTACCAGGTTTAATCCGCCGCAAAGATAGTTGTCAGCACCCCCGGAATGGTTCCATACCAGCTTTTTAGGCGACATGGGGATCCTTTTGGAATCCTCCATTGAGGAGATCATTGCAAATTCGCCACGTTGTGTCCTTTTGTTAGGAGTTCCCTATCGAGATACAAGACCTATGTTGAACCCGCCCAACCTAACCCATTCCTTTTGAAGGCTGACACAACCCACTTCATTGGATGTTTTCCATTTTCCTCCTCCTATTGTCCTACACTACAAAGAGTCCAGACTGAACTTAAACTTTCTCCTGCTATTAGCTAGAGCCGGCACAACAGGAAAACACCCAACCCAAGCATGAAGGTACACAATAGAAATTGAACACAACCCTTTTCACCTTAATTGGACATGAATTTGAGCCAATTGTCTGACAATTATCCAATGCTACATCTAAATGTTTTACAAAAATTAGCAGCAACCCAAAATCGACAGAGATCAACACATGAATAAAAATTTTAACATGAATTGAAAGCTCTAAATATGTAACTAATTAAGGCTCTGTTCATTGGCACAGGACATGCCCAAAAACACCATTTCTTTTATATTTACTACTGCTCATTAGCCACAGTTTTGTACCGAGTGGGAGAACGAAATTTTGCTTTTGTAAAGTAGTTAAGATTCTGCCTTCCATAAATCCTACTCCTAGGAACAAGGGACCCTAAAACATGGTGGAAAGTAGAAAGCAAGAGAAGGAGCCACACAAACCAAGGCAGGAGTCACAACAACTTGCCAAAAAATCAGCTGCATTTTGCATTGTAAGAATCAGGCACTTTCTTGTCTCCCACAACAACCGCGCCCCCCCCCCCCCCCGGGGGGGTGGCAAAAAAAAAAACTTTCCAAAAAATTGTTGATACCCACCAAATATTAAGCAATCCTTCACCACCCAACAAAACTCCTGGGAAGAAAACAGTCTATCTGCCACACATTGTACCTTCCATTTTCCTTGGAAAACCCTAAAAAAAAAAACTGAGAAGTCTAGACAAAATTTTGCTCTTTCTTAAGACAAATGAGTTAAATTTTGATACTAATGCAAACAGGGAAAAATAAGAGATAAATTACCTGAAAGAGTTAGTTCATCATCATCATCACTATCTGACCCAAGATGGACAATGATAGCCGGCTTTTCCTTCTCCATTACTTCACAAGATTTTAGCTTTCACCTCTCACCTTGCTTTCATCAGCTTCTCTCTCTCTCTCTCTCTGAAGAAAGGCAGGGAATCAAATAACCATGCAATGTTGACACAAGAGCAAATCTGGGCCGTTCATTCTCACGCTGATGAAACCGTTTGTTCATGGAATGGTAATGGGCCGAGTTCTAAAAACCAATCCAAATTTATTGGGCCTCCAAAATTAGATCCAAAGCTACCTCGGCTTCGAGCTATGGCCCTTAAACAAATCCACAACCTTATTTGCGTTTAGTAGAGCTGAGCAAAGCTAACCGGATACGATTACCAATCTGAAACCGATACGAAGTTAAGTGGGTTTGGGTGTAAATTTTCAACCCGCTTAATTAAATGGGTTGACACGTTCAACCCCTTTAATTAAATGGGTTAGGTTCAGATCGAGATTCTCGACACGAAAAAGTACATATTTAACCTATTTAATTAAATGAATTAAACAAGTTGTTTAACTCATTTTTTCATTTGTCATATATCTGTTTGCCCTTCTATTAGACAATTAAGGATACAAAAATTAAAAAATCATGAATTATGATGAATTGGGGGAGTTTTAGAGAGTAATTGCTTAATGTGACATGTAAACTTCATTTTTATCGCTATGTAATAACGTATTAGTTGAGAATGTTGAATGCGCGAATGGGTAATTAGACGACTGAACCTGTCCGATTTATTTTAAATGGGCTAAGCAGGTTAACCCGTTCAAGAATTAAATGGGTATGCCCATTTAATAAATAGGTTAGGTTCAGGTCGAGCAATTCTCAACCTGTTTAAGTTCGACATGAATACGAATCCGACCCGACCTGACCTATTACCTAGCTGTAGCATTTAGGTTGAAGATAATCTTATTAAATGGATCTAGTGAGTGGATCTAGGTTTGAAAATAGACTCATATTCAATTTCACGTCCTATTAAGATAAAAGTCTTTTTAAAATCTAATATATCCAAAGAAAATGGATCACGAACCATTTAAATAAGTGATTGCGAGTCTAATGGATTTGAATTGAAACTAGGATCCATTGCTATCCCTATTTTGTCTAGACTCCAACGATTGCCGCACAAAAAGTTGATGTGGCTAAGCTTGGTACACAACTAGGATTGATAAATTTTATCCAATCCAATCATCTGAATTTAGCTTATCTAAAAAACAGGGTGTGAACATGAATTATTCAAATGAATTTTAAATTCATAGAATTTAGGTTGTCCAATATCTTTACCCCGGGAAAAAAGGTATTGAACAAAATATCTCATTCAAATTTTAAGCTTAGTACGATTTAAATTTAACTTGTATTCACATTTTTGACACGTTTATACACAACCGAAAATTGAAGATGTTTATATATATATATATATATATATATATATATATATATATATATATATATATATATATATGAATGAACTCACTAAAGATATCCAAGATGTGGAGAGTGCGTGTGTGATGGATGAACTCACTAAAGAGATCCAAGATAAGGTGTCATGGTGTATGTTATTCATAGATACTGTTAAGCCTAGGGATGGGGTTAACAGTAAGTTGGAACAATGGAGGCATATCCTAGACTCAAGGGCTTTAAATTAAGTCAATCGAAAACTGAATAGTTGAGGTATGTTTTCAACGGAGAGGAAGAGGGCAGTGGAACAATGATCATTGATGTGATAGGAATATGAAGGGTGAGGAAGTTTAAATATGTACTATTAATGTGATGGAATGGCTCACCCAACTATAGGAACCTTGCACGTATATATAGCACAAGTAAACTGTATGACTTACAATTACGTTAATTTGGGGCAATTATATTTAGGGATGGACATGGGGTGGGTGGAGTTATACCTGCATCTATAACCATTTTCAAAAGTCATCTCCACACATACCCCCATGCCCATTGGGTTTTCAAAATCTATCCACATACTCATGCCCATCGGGTATTTTGGGTATATACAGATATTACAATATAATACCCATTGGATACGATAATTTCTTTTATCTAAAGATATTCATAAACCTAAATTCAATTAGACAGAATGTTCTAAAGAAATACAATACTCATTGGATTAAGTGTAAGAGTTCATACTTAGCCTATAAACAAAAACTGCAATCTAAAAAAGACTGAAACGAGAGAGTGAGGTACATAGCAAAAGAGCTAGGATTTTAGGTTTGTAAGTTATGACTCACGTGACTTTATGCATCAGTATAATAATGAGCGACACAAATGGATACATTACATAGTTAGGGACGGGTTGCCATATGAAGCTTTTTTTTAAAAAACGAATTACCAACGTTTAAAGTTCAAAACTCTACTCAACAATTTATTTTACCCCCAAAAAAATCAGGTATGGGGCGGGCATGGGTATGGGGCAGGTGATGCCTATACCCATACTCGTTACCCATACCAATATTCGTTTTCAGTATGCCTACCCCATACTCATTTTTTTCCAATTTTTCACCCCCATACTTGCTATAAATAGGGCGGATTTGGGGCGGATTTTTCAGGTTCAGGTGCAAATCTCATACCTGACTATATTCCTATACCCTTATTATACCCCTCAAGCTGATCGGGGGGGACACACGAACAGCTTGGGCTTTAAAAACAAAAATTACTGAGTAGACAAGCATTTGGTAACCACATTAGCAAGTTGTAAACTAGTAGGAATATAATGAACTATAAGATCTCCATAAACAACCCACTTCTTGAACAAATTGATAGTCCATCCCAATGTGCTTGCTACAATCATGTTGAACTGGATTCATCATCATATAGGTAGCACTCACATTGTCATAATAGAGACGCATAGGAGTAGTGATAGTGAGTCCCAAATCACATAGAATCTTGTGGAGCCAAATTTTCTCTACAACGATATAACCAACAACACGATATTCAGTTTCATTAGAGGACTTAGACACCATGGGTTAATTCTTGGAGCATTAGGCAATATGGTTAGGTCCAAAATACACTACATAACCAGTGGTAGAACGGTAAAAATTCTTACAGCCTGCCCAGTCTACATCAAAATAAGTAATAATAATCGACATATTAGTAGACAGATAAAGGAGGAGACCATGGTCAACAGTGCCCCAATAGTACTTAAAAGTAGGCCTCACAGCTTGTAGGTGAGTAGTATGGGGAGCATATATAAACTGAGAAACTATATGGATTGCAAAGGCAATACCAGATCGTGTCATGATTAAATATTATAAGGCCCCTACCATACTTCTATACTAAGACGAATCAACAAATAGTTCACCATCATGAAGGGAAAGGGTTGTTCGGGCGGCAGAAGGAGTCTTAATAGGCTTAACAGTAGGAAGCCAAAATTTACGAAGAAGATCAATAACATATTTCTGCTATGAAAGAAAAAGACCAAAAAAAGAACGAATCACCTGAATCCCCATGAAATAATGAAGGTCACCGAAATCCTTCAAAGCAAACTGGTATGAGATTAGCTAAATGAAGGAGTGCAAGAGTGTAGAACTACTACGAATCAAGAAAATATCATCAACATACAACAACAGAACTGCTATGTGAGTTCTATTGTGGGCAACAAACATAGAAGAATCAGTAGAGCTGCAAGAAAACCATGAGACAAGCTTGAGCGATGGAACCAGGCCCTAGAAGTCTGTTTCAAACTGTAAATGGCTTTTATAAGTTTACAGATATAGGTAGGAAACTTAGGATGAGCAAAGCTAGGGAGTTGTTTCATGTATACATCCTCAGTTAGAATGCAATGCAAGATGTCAATCTAACTGACAAATACGCCAATGCATAGAGGTAGTAATGGAAAGAATAAGGCGAACAGTAGTAGACTTAACAACAAGGCTAAATGTCTTATGGTAATCAATACCTGCTTGCTGGTCAAAGCTCTAAGCAACCAAACAAGCTTTGTACCTCTCCACAATGCCATCTAAATGGTACTTTACCTTGTAAACCCACTTACTACCAACAAGATTTACACTAGGTTGAGCAGGCATCGAATCCTATGTATGGTTAGATATTACAAGATTATATTCCTCAGCCAGTGCATCTCACCAAATGCGAGAACTTAGACGCTTAGAAATAGGAAGTAGGCTCAACTTCACCAACAGAGGCAGATAAGAATAGAATATGCTTAGGCTTAAAGATGCCAGACTTAGCACGAGTTTGCATGGAGTAAGTCTTCAAGGCAACAAACAACGGAGGGGGAATAGCAGGTAATAATGGGGACTCATAAGGGGAAGGAGAGGAGGACTCTCCTGGTGTGATCTCAGGTGACGAAGACTCAAAATGAGTTGTAGTAGAAGTAGTAGGAGAGAGGCAACGCATAGCATTGATAGCTAAACCAGGAGAGGGCGTAGGTGAGGCATGGGACAACGGGTCGAGACTAGACATAAGACTTGATGGGATGAGACTCGACATAAGACTCGAACTAGAGAAAGACAATACAACCATAGGACTAGATGAACTCATACTAGAACTTGAAGGCAAGACCAGGACTCCAGGAGGAGAAATAACACTAGGACCTAGAGAAGAGGACATAATAACATCCAACAAGTCAGAGAAGAGAACTGTGCAAGTAAGCTACATGATGACTTTAGGATCAAAGAGAGAAGCTGGGGACTTATGTTGGATCGAAGTAATTAATATAAGATATGGTAATTGTGCCTTATGAAACCGAACATTATGACTAATGAAAACACAATCCAACCAAGGGTCAAAACAACAGTAACTCTTATAATGGGAGGCATACCCCAAACAGACACACGCAATAGATCTTGGTTGAAGTTTGTTTGCAGAAAATGCCATAAAATTGGGAAAGTAAGTACACCCAAAGAGTCTAAGAAAGGAATAATCGGGCATTCTCTAAAACAAAACTTTAGGCAAAGACTTACCTTACAAAAGGGGGGTAGGCAAACATTAATAGTGAAAACTACAGAATAGATAAGCATCGAGCCAAAAACTCACAGGCATCATGGCATCTATTAGAAAAGACCTAGTCATTTCTAAAAGATGCGATGCTTGTGTTCAGCAACCCCATTTTGCCGAGCAGGATTTTCTAAAATAAATAGCAGTTTTGAGAAAATGTTCATTCAGAAGTGTATTGTCAAATTCTTGACCCCATGACATTGAAAGTGCTTTATTTTGCAATTAAACTTTGCAATTAAACATATTCTCCACAAGAGACTGAAAATTGCAAAAATGACTGAAAACTTCCGCTTTGCATTTCATAGGATAAATCCAAGTGAAATGAGAAAAATCATCAACAAAAATCACATAATAGTTAATACCTTGATGAGATAAAACAGAAGATTGTCAAACGTAAGAATGAATAAATTCTAAAGGCACAATAGCACGATGTTCAACAAGAGTAAAATTGAAGTCTATGCGGCTTAGCCAAATGATAAGTTGTACAAGTATATGTGAAATAAGTTTTAAATTGAACAACGTTTTTTCCTTAAGAATTTATAACATTCGATCCACAATGTCCCAAGCGGTGATGCTAAGTATCTCCAGACTCATTTAGGACGAGGTTGGCGTGAAGGTGTTCAGACTTTAGACAAATAGCATAGACATTATCGACACTAGAAGCCTGCAAAAGGACTTCACCCATGGTGTTGTCCTTACTTGAGACACAATTAGCATTAAAAACAACATGACAGTTATTATCAAGACACAGTTGCTTAACAGATAATAGATCATGATGCAACTTAGGAACGTGACACACATTAGACAGATGTAAGGGCCGAGTCAAGGTGTTGCAAGTTATAGTACTAACATGGGATATGGGCAGTAAGGTGCCATTACTGACTCACACTTTGTTTAATCCGTAGTAAGGAGTTTTACAAAGTAGCTTACCTTTATCTGGCATCATGTGGGAAGCCGCAATTGAATCTAGATACCTAATATGTTCACTAGCATTAACAGGGGTGAAAGTAGCCTAAGCTAGAAGTATAGAGGATTGGCATGGCTAATAATGATTTAAGCAAGCATCAAGCGAATGCCCAGGAGAATGACAGATTTGACAAAGAAGATTAGGGTGAGAGCCAAGATCCCTTCACTTTTGTTCATGCCTATATGTTAAATGCTAGCAACATGAGCAGGAGGGCCAACAGTATTAAACAATGAAACAACTGAATTGCACAAGATAGATCCTATAGGCACACTCTAAGAAACTGCTGGGATTGTTGAGGCTGCTTATTATTTTTATTGTTGCAGTTGTTCTTTCAACAACCTTTGTTATCCTTGTTATTACGACTATGTTTGTGCCTTTTGTTATTTCTTATGTTCCCAGCAAAATGGCCACCTCCTTAATCAATAAATCCAGAAGTGGCAATGAATAGGGGTGAGCAAGGTTTTCGGGTACCCTGGAACCTGATTAGAATCAGTCAAACAGCTTCGGTTCTAGTACCTAACAATGAGGAACCGGTCCAATTGGTTCCGTCTTCGGTTCTTAAAAAAATATTCGGAACTTGTAACTGGTTTAGTGAGAGAAAAATGGATGATTTTTTGATTTTTTATTACCTTTTCTATTGTTTCTTTATTCTTTTTCTATTTGATTTTTTTCACAAAAATTGACTCTTCAAATAGTAAATTTAATGTAATATAAGTTAAGTTTCTAGTATTAATTGAAGAATGAATCATCATATTTTTCATGTAACTATGATAAAACAATAGAAACCTAATAAATTAACTTTCTTTTTATATAAAGATAGAAGATGATCGTAGAAGAAGATAAACATCTCATCGCCCCCTCCAAATAAATAAAAATTTAATTTATGAGGTGCTAAAATTCAACATTAGGTGCAGTGAGTACCCTAGAATTGGAATTAGAATATGATATTTCGATTTCGGTTCCAAAAATTGGGAACAGATTCCAATTCCAGTTCCAGTTCCGGTTCTCTTTTTTTGGGCAAATACCTAGAACAGGCCACCCTTAGCAATGAATGCCTAATAAATAGTCAACTCCCTACCTTTTCGAAATTGAATTCTAATCTCATGTAATACTAACTTGAATTACAAGTCATCAAAGGTAACATGTCCAACAGGAGGGAAAATGACAAAGGTGTCATAAGTAAAAGGCAAGTCGGCAATAGTGAACTAAATCAGCCCCAAATTAGGCACATAAGATTGTATAGTAGCCAAGGAGTAAAATATCGGCTTCATAGTACAAAGATACTCATCAATAGAATAATAATCTTCTCGATTTGAGTCAGTAAATGCTATAAATCTAAAGCATGAGCTAAACTAGTTGTAGTAAACCCAGACTGAAGACGACGCTAAATATCCAAACAGTGCTCTAAATCACATACTTCAATAAGAGTATCCTTAGAGACAGTTGCAAACAACCAGACACGTACTAATTGATCAATATGAACCCATAAATAATATGTAGGATTAGGTTGTTGCATGCCTGAGGAGACGACAACCTGCTTAGGAGGAATATGAATACAACCATCGATCATACCTTTCCACTGATGCATAACAAGAAATGAAGAGAACTGAGTTTCCCATGATAGATAGTCATCAACTGTTGCACGCATAGTAGTGACATATATGGTAGTATTGACGGTCCATATACTTGGTGGGAGAGAAGGAAGACAGCCAAAAGGAGAAGGAGGCAACAGCTCATAAGGTGCTACCGTGGTTGTGGCGTAGCTAGTATATGACGGCAAAAAAGTGTCCAAGCAACGAGTCAATAGCTCTGACAAGCGCTACTGCCGAGAAGAGAAGAGAGCGACCGTCGGCATGTTGTTGTGAGGGCATTGTGAG
>JAKOGI010000191.1:0-65000 GCA_029747015.1 Carnegiea gigantea | reverse complement strand
TTAGATTGTTTGCTTGGTTAGCTTTTTAGATTAGCTTGTCTTACCTGGAAAGCTCTTTTATAAAAACCTCTTTGGGATAGTTTTTTCAAAGAGCTTTTTGATGTTTATTATTATAATGACCATACTAACCTTATCATTTGGACAAATTTATATCAAATGTCATTCACAAATGATATTCCCAAATATTGGATGCTTATGCTGTAAATTTTTCAATTTATTTTTTTCTCTTTTGGAACAAGAATTGTGGATGGTCATAATGTCGAAGATAATGCTTTTTATTTTAACACTTTCTTAATTTAACAAATAATTTGTTTTAGTTAGTCTTAAATGATATATAAATATTTTTATGTCACATAATTTCAATTGCTATTTAAAAAAAGAAAACATTTACTATTAAAAAATATTTTGATCATAAATACTAAAATTAGGAAAAGGTATAAACATAATGTAATTGTATATATCACATAAGTCTTAATTCATAATTCATATTGGAAAAAAAATAAATATCCACTAAAAAATTATTTTGTTAGAAAAATAACAAAATTGAGTGATGGGCATAAGTGAAAATTTGTCAATAACTTTGCTAGAAACAATTAATTTCGCCAAATACTTTTTTCACAAACAACTAATGTAATTGTCTAAGACAAACAGCTAATGCAATAAGCTAACAATTAGCAGCTAATACAATCAGCTAACAGCTAACAACTTCGCGTAGAATGTGTAACTTTTTATTTTTTTTTTGTGAGAACGTAATTAAATGAAATCCTCCTTTTGTTGATCATTTTAAGCATATATAATTATATATATTTAATATGCACTTACATCAACGAGTAAAACTACCTTCAAACTTAGTGTTGACATAAAAACATTAAATATGTACAAAGTATGGACTATCTATATTATTATAATAGTAATCTTTGAAAAACTCTAAAATAGTGCAACGAGAGTGATTTGTGGAAATTAAAATGATCCATGCAATTAAATTAATTTAGCTATTTAATTTAAGCCGTTGAAATAGCTATTTTGTTCGATTAAAATAATAACAAGCTGGAGCAAAAAAAATTACTTGCACGAGAATGTCTCTTCAATGCCCCACATCTCCTACCTTATCACATCAATAACTTCCCTACCCCAAAGGACTTCTCCACCATAGCTCCTATATTTTGACTTATTTTGAAAATGATTTATGAGATTTTATTTTATCTTTTTTTTAATAACTTTTGCATGAGGGGTTTAGCGTAGCCAGAAACAAGCCAAAATTTAAGACAAAGGTTGGAAAAGATGGAAATTGAATATTAACATCTATTACGGAGGTTCAAATACTTTGTCATATTGGTGAAGACAAAGACGGGTATGATACGACTTACAGAGGTTTCGGTTGTGGGGAGAGAAACAATAGAGGAGTTTCTATTCTGAACTTTGTGGTTGCCTACGAATTGGTGGTGGTAAACTCCTATTTTAAGAAGAAGAAGGACCGCTTGGTGACCTTTAACAATGGTTCCATAAAGACTCAAATTGATTACTTCCTAATTAGGGATGATAATCGGAGGTTATGTAAGGATTGTAAGGTAATACCTAGTGAGTATTTAGGAACTCAGCATAAGTTGCTAATGTTGGACATGGAGTTCAAATGTTCAAAGTGGAAGAAGAGGAGTGTTGGAGATCCTAGAGTTAAGTGGTGGAATCTTACTAAAGATAGCGCTATGAAATTATCAGAGAGGATTATGGAAGAAAGAGCTTGGAGGTAGGCAACAGATGCAGATACAATGTGGGAGGCTATTGCAGAATGTATTCAAAGGTCGGCGAAGAAAATCCTAGGGACATCTAAGAGAGGTGGTAACAAAATGAAGGGAGCTTGGTGGTAGAAAGAGAAGGTAAAGGAGAAAGTTAAGGAGAAAAAAGAGGCATATGCTACTTTCATGAACAGTGGAATGGATGAAGAGAGAGAGATTAGTAAAGTTAGATATAAAGCAACAAAAAAGATAGCCAAGAAAGCTGTTGCTGTCGCTAAGAGGAAGCCTTATGATAAGTTATATCAAAAACTGGAGTCCAAGGAAGGTAAGAAGGAAATATTTAAACTGGCGAGGGCTAGAGAAAGAAGAACAAGGGATTTGGGTGTTGTGAGGTACGTTAAAGATGAAAAAGGTAAGGTGCTGTCTGAGGATGCAGAAATCAATGAGAGGTGTCAAAAGTACTTTTCCACGCTCCTCAATGGTGAAGTGATGGAAGTTTTTCAAAGCAGTGAGAGGCATCTTGATCCTCGATTGTGTGAACTCATTAGCAAGGACGAGATTAAAGCGGCCCTAAAGAAGATGACCAGTGGAAAGATAGAGGGACCAGATGTTGGGTAATTTTAAGTGATGAACAAAAAGCCGCAAGCATACTTTCGCTGTAGTACTTGAGAGTCGTGTCCTCGGGGATGATGGTAGAGATTAAGGTCACAGAAAAGGGTAAATTGACCAGTTAATCTATACTAGACCAATTTAGACCTTTTAAAGTAAACTAATGTCTTAATTTAACTGAACAATTGGCAACGCATTCGACTAAACATGCTAATAAACATAGGCAACCTAAATGACCTAACCCTAGGCAATTAAGCAAAACCCTACAGATGAGTTTAACGTATTCAACATCATTCTACTAAGGCTAAAACTTAGAGTCTAAGATCATCCGGACCTTAACATCAACATCCCAGAGCAAAACAATGATTATCATCATCATTAACAAACGCATCACAAACCAGAGCATCCTTCATCACAAACCATCATCACAAACCCAGAGCATTCAAAACAAAATGGATCCACGAGTCATTCAAAACCAGAGCATGAAAACACATCACAAACCATCATCATCATTCGACCAAAACAAAGCTAACCCACAAAATCAAAATCAGAATCATCATCAATTAACTAAATCATTCAATAAAACAAGCAAATTAATGATACTTAATCACTATCACCACTCGATTAAACTACTTGATTAAACTACCCAACTATATCATTCAATAAACCAGATTAAACTAATCGATGTTCAGCAATGTTCTGAAGCAATTAAAAGAGAAATCAGAGCAGCAAAGAGCAAACCCAAAACAGAGAACGACTGAACTTGGCACATGGGAGAAGATTAGCCACAACCAATGCTAACCAGACCAACCCTAGCCTTATATCTCACCGTTAGAAACACCAGGGCCAGCATCGACCAAAAATCGAACAGGTAAGGGGGAAAAAACGGAGAAAGTCGACTGTCTTTGGCCAAAATCACTACAATAAAAACTTAATTCACACATTTCAACTGGAATTTGACAAAAATGGGCATTTAATTACATCAAATTCGAAACCCACAACTAACTGACGACAAACCCTAACCCTAGAAATTGAAAAGAAATTGCATCTGGATTATGAAAAGAGGTTCGAAAATTGAACTAAATTAAACCTAAAGATTGTCTAACCCCTAACCTGGTGCTAGCTTTTGCGATTTATACCCGTGCTTCATCAATCTTCACTGTCCAATTCGAGAAGCGTGGGTAAAGATTATAGGACTTCGCTGGCGTTTGTTGCGTGGAATGCGGGTGGATGAGGATAGGGTGATGTGCTGTCTCGCTTGATGGTTAAAGATGGTGAGCTGTGAAGAGAGAAAAAGGAGAAGATGAGAATGGTGGAGCAAGGAGGGGACGGGGGTTGGGATTCTCTGCTTTTAGGTCCACATGGCTGATTGTTGAGAAAAGGAGAGAGAAGGCGAGAGGAGAAATAAGGGGGGGGTAACGGGGTCACGTGCCTCGCTCGCCTGGGGGGGCAATTAGGTGGCATGTGGCAGGCACATGCCAACTAGATTTTTAGGTTTGATTTTTATTTTATCTTTTTTTGGGGCTGAAAAATATTAGGCCTAGCAATTTAGATCGGCTTGAGTCAAGTCGGCCCAGTTCTTCATATCCAGCATTTTTCTTGCATTTTCCATAATTATTTCATTTTATTCAAAACATACAAAACAAAATAAAATCAAATGAAAACCTAAAAATAACAATTATAATGAGTATAAAATAGGTGTAAAAGTACCTTGAAAAGGGCACATTTTTGGCACGAACAAATACCCCATAATAAGACTTTGCTCATCCTCGAGTAAAATAAACTAAACTTACTGAAAGAAAATAAAAAAATAAGAAAGAGAAATCCTAACTCACTGTCGTAGGAATCACGGTTACATTTAATGTATACAACAAGCCCTTTAAACCCCTCGGTCTCCCAAGTGGACGAGCGAGGTCTCCTAAAGGTTTTCAGGTGAACTATCCACAAAAATTATTTCAAAAATAAATAAAAAAATCTTTTTGGTTTTTCTCAAAACTAATATATACAGAATTAGGGAAAGATATGCACACATTCTAATCAACTAAATCACCCATGTAATCAAGTTATTGACCTGCATATACACAGAATGTACTTCAAAGCCATCTACCTCCTAAATGACATCAAAACACTAATTTTTCATCCCATTGTACATCAAGATTCTGAATTCATCCCCGTGCTCGTGTGCAAGTGTATCATCATCCCAGGGCTTAGATTTATCAGAATTAGACTCAATCCTACTTGGTTGACACAACTACGTTATTATCATACTAACCTTGGAAGCAAGCTTTCCCAGTAGCAATGTTGCCTCAAAGGGTAACGCCCCAGTAGCGTATGCCTGAAAGGGATACTTGTCATTTCAAATTTTATTCCATCTCTTTTTCTTTCCCCTTTTTTAATTCATAATACATTTTTTTTCAAATATTTTTCAGAGTAATCGTGTCACAAGCTAGTGGAAGAATCATTCATGGAAATCTAGGACTTAAAGATAATGATGAAGGAATAAACAAGAACTGGATTACACAATCTATACTGAACATTGGGGTTAGAACTAGGGCTCAGAATGTCACACTGAGGTCGGAGACCTATCATGCACATCCTGCTTATATACAAGCTAATAAGAAAAGTACAGGGGATTCAAGCTAATCAGACATAATACAAACGTTCCCCAAAACAAAGCCAAGATCTTTTTGGATTTTTCAAAAATTTTCAAAGAAAAATATGTACACATAGGTACCCCACCCCCAAACCAAAACTTCATAATGTCCTCATTGGGAGTGGAATAGACACTTAAAGCCCAAAAGAAAACCTTAAAAAAAAACAAACATATGTTCAAAAACTAGACTCAAAAACAAAACAACAATCATAGGGAAAGAAAAACAGTCAACTATACAAAAGGAAACTAGAATAAAACAAACAAAGAAGAAAAGAGAGGAAGAAGGAGAGAGAAGAGAAGAAGTTTGTAGCAAACTAGATCGGGTGCTAAGTACACGAAGTTTGTAGCAAACCAGGTCGGGTGCTAAGCACACCCAATCTACTTCAGATCTCAATCACTGATCATGGCTAGGCTCATAGAGTATCATACACTCTACATCTTCTTGGCTCGGCAGCTCTATAAATGGCTTCAAGCATTGGTCATTCACTTTGAAGGTGGCACCAATCTGAGGATCCTGAATTTTGACTGCACCATAGGGAAAAACATGTGAGACAACATAAGGGCCCGTCCATCGGGATCTCAATTTCCCTAAAAATAGATAAAGCCTAGAGTCACACAAGAGTAGTTTCATTCCCGGGGTAAATTCCTTTCTAAAAATCTGTCGATTATGAAATAACTTTGCCCTCTCTTTATACGATCGAGCACTCTCATAAGCCTCAGCTCTAATCTCATCAAGCTCACTTAACTGCAGTCGTCTCTCTTCACCTGCCTCAGTTAAGTCATAGTTAAGCTTTCTCATGGCCCACCAAGCTTTATGCTTTATCTCCACAAGTAAATGGTAAGGCTTACCATAAACTACCCTATAAGGTGAGATGCCTAAGGGAGTTTTGAAAGCCGTCCTATATGCCCAAAGAGCATCTATCAGCTTATCAGCCCAGTCTTTCCTATTCCTACTCACTGTCTTTTTCAAAATCTGCTTAATCTGTCGATTGGACACTTCAACCTGGCCACTGGTTTGGGGATGGTAGGGAGGAGCAAGCCCGTGAACTATGGAATACCTCTTCAGCAAGGCATCAAAAGATCTATTATTAACATGGGTGCATTGACCACTAATGATAGCTCGGGGCATACCGAATTGAGTAAAGATATTCTCCCTAAGAAATTTCACAACCATTTTAGCTTCATTGGTCTTGGAAGGGATGGCCTCAACCTATTTAGAAATATAGTCCACAGCTAACAAAATGCACTCATTCCCAAAAGATGGTGGAAATGGTCCCATAAAATCAATACCCCACACATTAAAAACCTCCACCACAATGATGGGATTTAGCGACATCAGATCTTTCCTGCTTATCCTATCTAACTGCTGACATCTAGAGCAACTCTTGTAATATTCAAATGTATCTTTAAACAACGTCGGCCAGTAAAAACCACATTGAAGAATGTTGGCTGCTGTCTTCCTATCACTAAAATACCCCCACATGCCTAGTCATGACAAAAAGAAATGACACTTCTCACCTCATGGTCGGAAATGCATCTTCTAAAGACTTGGTCAGAACAGTACTTAAACAGATAGGGGTCATCCCCAACAAAGAACTTCACAAGGTAAAAGAAATCTATCTTTGCCATTCTTAGTCCAATCCTCAGAGATCCTACCAGCAATTAAGTAGTTCACAATATCAGCATACCAAGGATCAAGGTGAACAGCATACAATTGCTCATGAGGGAAGCACTCAGTAATACTGGACTCACTCTTTTTATCACAGATGATCCTAGACAGATGGTCAGCTACAAGGTTTTCAGAACCTTTCTGATCCTTGATTTCATAGTCAAATTCTTGCAAAAGCAGAATCTATCTCATAAGTCTAGGCTTAGCATCCTTCTTAGAAAAAAGGTGCTTAAAGATAGAGTGGTTAGTGTAAATAATCACATGTGACCCAATCAGATAGGATCTAAACTTTTCAAAACCAAAGACCAAAGGCAAAAATTCTTTCTCAATAACAGTATAATTCAGTTGGGTATCATTCAACGTGTGACTAGCATAGTAAATAACATGAGGTTCCTTATCAATACGTTGTTCTAACACAACCCCAATAGTATAATCAGATGCATCACCCATAAATTCAAATGGTTCTCCCTAAATGGGAGGATGAAGAATCGGAGCAAACGTTAAGGCTGTCTTGAGCTTAGAAAATGCCTTATGACACTCTTCAAAAGATGAAATGGCACATCCTTAGCTAACAGATTGGACAAAGGCTTTGCAATTTTTACTAAAATCCTTAATGAAATAACGATAAAAGCAGCATGTCTAAAGAAAGATCGTACCTCTTCAACACAAGTGGGAGGGGAAGATTAATGATTAGGTCAGTCTTAGCTTTGTCTACCTCAATTCTATCTTGGGAAATAATATGTCCTAAGACTATACTCTTTTTAACCATGAAGTGACATTTCTCTTAGTTTAAAGTCAAAATTTTCTCGTTACACCTTTTCAACACTTTTCTCAGATTAAACAAGCAATCATCAAAAGAAGATCCAAACACAGAAAAGTCATCCATGAAAATTTTCATATATTGCTCAACCAAATCTGAGAAAATAGAAATCATGCATCTTTGAAAGGTAGCAGGGACATTACATAGTCCAAACGACATTCTTCTAAAGGCATATGTTTCAAATGGACAAGTAAAAGTAGTCTTCTCCTGATCCTCAAGAGTAATAGAGATCTGGGTATAACCGAAATATCCATCTAAAAATCAATAGAAGTTATGTCAAGCTAACGTCTCTAGCCTCTGGTCTAAGAAGGGAAGGGAAAAATGATTTTTTCTAGTGGCAACATTCAATTTTTTATAATCTATACACACACACCACCCAGATTGAACTCGAGTAGGGATTAACTCATTCTTATCATTCATAATCACGGTAATACCGATCTTCTTAGGAACAACTTAAATAGGGCTAACCCACTCACTATTAGAAATAGGATAAATGATCCCATGGTCTAACCATTTCAACACCTCCTTCTTAACTACTTCCTGCAAAGTCGGATTCAAATGCCTTTGACGGTCACATTAGGGCTTAGCCTGGTCCTCTAAATGAATTCTATGTCGCACAATAGAAGTACTAACACCCTTAATATCCCCTAAAGTCCATCCTAGAGCTTCCTTGTTCTCTCTAAGCAAAGAAATTAGTTTATCCTCTTGGTCCCGATCCAAATAAGAAGCAATGATGGCAGGTAAGGGTTCATCGGGTCCTAGGAATGCATAGTTAAGAGAATCAGGAAGGGGTTTCAATTCAAGAGCAACAGCGAAAACAGATTCAGCAGCAGATTCAGACATAGCAGTGAGCAAACAATCAGCAGTAGAGTATAAGTCATTAAATTCAAACACATCATATTCAGGCTCATCATCTATAAGAAATGACTCATACTCAGTAGCAAGTACATCATCAAAAGAATCATCAAATACAGAATCCCCTACTCAGTTAAGAGTAGAAAATTCTATATCATCAAATCCAGAAGCCTATCTTTGCATGTTAAAGATATTCAATTCTACAGTCATGTTACCAAAAGACAGTCTCCTCATATCATTCATGTAGTTAATGAGAGCATTGGCAGTGGCTAAGAAAGGACGCCCTAGAATCACAGGAACCTGACTAGCGAAGTTGGATACCTTTTTAGTTTCAATCACAATAAAGTTCACTAGGTAAATAAATTCACCCACTCTAATCAGTATATCCTTAACTATCCCCTTGGGTGCCTTAGTTAATCCATCAGCCAATTGAATGACCATCTTGATAGGTTTTAGCTCACCTAACTCTAGCCTCTCATACCCAGCAAAGGGTATCAAGTTAACACTAGCTCCTAAGTCGAGCAATGCTCTGTGAATGAATTGGTCCCCTACAACTATAGACACAGTAGGCCATCTGGGGTCCTTATACTTCACTGAAATCTGAGAACAGATAGAATTAGCACCAGAAGTCAAGAAGGCCTTCTTAGGTACATCAGTTGCTTTCTTTGTAGTACATGGGTCCTTTAAAAATCTAACATAAGAAGGCATCTACTGAATAACATTAAGCAAGGAAATATTGATTTTAACTTGAGAGAAAGTCTCTCTCATCTTCTCAATATGATCTTGATATTTCTTCTTTAACTTATGGGAGAAAGGAGGCAAAGACATTTGGACTTTCTCAGAAGAAGGGGGAGAAGAACTCTTAGGAGGTAAAGAACTTGCTGAGCCAGAGGAGTCTTTTTCCTGAGGCTTCTCTTCGTTAGAAGGTGACTGAGGAGATGAAGAACTATCTGAAGCATTGGGGACACCATCAGGAGTATCCCCTAACTGATTGGATGGACCAGTCTTTAGAATAGAAGAGGGGGAAGAATTTTGGAAGAACTGATGAGGAAACCTGTAAGGTTCATTAGGATTTCTCACTTGGTTATCAACCTCTCGACCAAAATGAAGAGATATAACTGCATTTACTTTTCTCACAGGCTCATTAGGGTTATCAGAAGAAGATGAGACATGACCCTTAGGGTTCACCTCAGGTTGACTCGAGAAAGTACCTGGTTCCCTAGAAGATGATGCTAACTGGGAGAACTGTTCAGTCATCATTCTCATCATTCTTTCCATGTTAGCATTAATCATTCTCTCCACATTGTTATTGATTCTCCTCTCTAATTTATCAATATCAGTATAACCAGGAGGAGGTTGAACTTGAGCTATGGGAGGTGGAGGTCTAGGTGCATTAGGTACACCTGAGAAAGCTAGTCTTTGAAAAGAGTGTGAAGGATGAGACATGGGCTGGAAGTTGTTTCTAGGAAACATCCTAGCTTGAGAATTAGGAGCCATAGCAGTGGGTCCCCTATTCCATGAAAAGTTAGGGTGATTCCTCCACCCTGGGTTGTAATAAAGGGAGAAAGGGTCATTCTTAGGCCTCTAGAAGGCCATACTTGCTTGCTTCTATTTAGTTGCTAACTGATAAGTAAAATAAGGATAAGCACTGAATGAATGATCTAGGGCCTGACAATGAGAACAAGACACTGTAAAAGTCTGAGATAACTAGGACATCTAGGGAGATAATCCCTTCAACATATTTTCTAAAACAGCAATCTTAGACTCTAAGTGACTAACATTAGAGACAGAATGCGAACCACCCCTTGCAAACCTAGAACTCAAGCTGTCATCACGAGCAGTTTTTTACTGCATAATTTTCTCAGCCAAGTCCTCTAAAAACTCCCAAGCAGCTGTGGAGCTCTTAGAAAGAATGTCACCCTGACACATGAATTCTATCATGGTCCTAGTCTGTTGGTCAAGTCCTTCATATACAATCTGGCAAAAGCGTACTTGGTCTAAACCATGATGGGGACATTAGGCCAACAAGGTTTTGAACCTATCAAAATATTTCCACAATGATTCCCTATCAAGTTGCATGAATTGATTGATTTCATTCCTTAGCTTAACAGCCTTGGCATTAGGGAAATATTTTCTTAAGAACAATCTTATAAAATCATTCCAAGAAGTAACAGAATTAGAATCTAAGCCATACATCCATCATTTAGCAGAATCTTTCAAAGCAAAAGGAATCAATTTCATTCGTACAACATCAATGGGAATATTAGAAAAATGCATCATAGAACAAACTTCTTCAAATTCCCTTAAAAGCAAATAAGCATCCTCTAAACCTATGAATTTAGGGAGCATCTGAGTGTAATGGAGTTTCAATTCGGAGGTTACATTTAGTGCAAGAACATGTATAACAAAACATGATGGCAAAGCAGTTCTAGGAGGATAGAAAATATCACTTAAAGTCCTTTCTTATGCCATGTTCTCTAATTCAAGCTTAGGTTCAGGTTCCGGTTCTAAGTCAAGGTCGAACTCACCCCTAACGAGTCTTCGATCTTCAGGGTCTCTGACCAACTAGTCATATAAACCTCACACCTTTTACCAAAAGAAATCCTATTTTTGATCTTTTTCTTTTTCTTTTTTCTTTGAAGTTTTGAATTTTCTATTTTTTTTTCCTTTTTTTTATGGCAAACACAAAATCAAAATTAAAAAGTTATTCAACCCTAAAGACTATTTACACACAGAAAGTAACCAAGTGAAAAGGTTTATCAATTTCTAAACATAAACGAAATTGTCCCTTAAAAACCAAACTCAAAACTTCCACATAACCCCCTTTTTTGGTGGTTTTCAAAATTTTCAAATTTTTTTCAATTTTTAAGCTTTTCTAATTTTTAGTGATTTTGAAGGTTTTTCTAATTTTTTTTTTTAGATTTCAACTTCTCTAATTTTTTTGGATTTTTGGAAATTTTCAAGAAATAACTAAACTAAGTGACAATTGATAATGAAACAAGCAAACCAAAGTAAAATGTATGCAACTAAGAGCAATTAGCTAAGAAAACGAAAATATGACCTAATCTTATGCCGTCGTCCCCGGCAACGGTGCTAAAAACTTGTTGGGTAATTTTAAGTGATGAACAAAAAGCCGCAAACGTAGAGCTTTTGCTGTAGTACTTAAGAGTCGTGTTCTCGGGGACGATAGTGGAGATTAAGGTCACATAAAAGGGTAAATTGACTGGTTAATCTATACTAGACCAATTTAGACCTTTTAAAGCGAACTAATGTCATAATTTAATTGAACAATTGGCGACGTATTCGACTAAACATGCTAATAAACATAGGCAACCTAAATGACCTAACCCTAGGCAATTAAGCAAAACCCTACAGATGAGTTTAATGTATTCAACATTATTCTACTAAGGCTAAAACTCAGTGTCTAAAATCATCCAGACCTTAACATCAACATCCTAGAGCAGAACAATGATTATCATCATCATCAACCAACGCATCATAAACCAGAGCATCCTTCATAACAAACCATCATCACAAACCCATAGCATTCAAAACAAAATGGATCCACGAGTCACTCAAAACCAGAGCATGAAAATGCATCACAAACCATCATCATCATTCGACCAAAACAAAGCTAACCCACAAAATCAGAATCAGAATCATCATCAATTAACTAAATCATTCAATAAAATAAGTAGATTAATGATACTTAATCATTATCACCACTCGATTAAACTACTCGATTAAACCACCCAACTACATCATTCAATAAACCAGATTAAACTAACCGATGTTCAGCAATGTTCTGAAGCAATGAAAAGAGAAATCAAAAGAGCAGAGAGCAAACCCAAAACAGAGAATGATTAAACTCAGCACAGGGGAGAAGATTAGCCACAACCAATGCTAACCAAACTAACCCTATCCTCATCTCTTGCCGTTAGAAACACCAGGGCCAGCATCGACCAAAAACCAAACATGAGAGGGGGGAAAAATGGAGAAATTCGACTGTCTTTAGCCAAAATCACTACAATAAAAACTTAATTCATACATTTCAACTGGAATTCGACAAAAATCGGCATTTAATTACATCAAATTCGAAACCCACAAGTAACAAACAACAAACCATAACCCTAGAAATTGAAAAGAAATTGCATCTGGATTATGGAAAGAGGTTCAAAAATTGAACTAAATTAAACCTAAAGATTGTCTAACCCCTAACCTGGTGCTAGCTCTTGCAATTTATACCTGTGCTTTATCAATCTTCACCGTCCAATTCAAGACACGTGGGCAGAGATTACAGGGCTTCGCTGGCATTTGTTGCATGGAATGTGGGTAGATGAGGATGGGGTGATGTGCTGTCTCACTTGACAGTTAAAGATGGTGAGCTGTGAAGAGAGAGAAAGGAGAAGATGAGAATGGTGGAAGAAGCAGGGGATGGGGGTCGGGGTTCTCTACTTTTGGGTGTGCATGGTTGATTGTCGAGAAGAGGAGAGAGAAGGCGAGAGGAGAAATAAGGGGGGTAATGGGGTCACGTGCCTCGCACGCCTGGGGGGAAATTAGGTGGCACGCGACAGGCACATGCCGTCGAGATTTTTAGGTTTTATTTTTATTTTATCTTTCTTTCGGGCTGAAAAATGTTGGGCCTAGCAATTCAGATCGGCTTGAGTCAAGTCGGCCCAGTTCTTCATATCCAGCATTTTTCTTGCAGTTTTCATAATTATTTTCATTTTATTCAAAACTTATAGAACAAAATAAAATCAAATGAAAACCTAAAAATAACAATTATAATGAGCATAGAACAGGTGTAAAAGTACCTTAAAAATGATACATTTTTGGCACGGACACCAGACCAGATACCAGTGGAAGTGTGAAAATGTTTGGGTGAAGAGGGATTAGAGTGGCTAACAGAGCTTTTCAATATCATTTTTAGGACCCCGAAGATGGCCGGTGAATGGAGATTTAGTACAATCATCCCACTATATAAGAACAAAGGTGATATTTAGGATTATAATAATTATAAGGGTATAAAGTTGTTGAGTCACACTATAAAGTTATGGGAGAGGGTAATTGAGAGAAGGTTGCGAAAGGATATTTCAATATCCGAAAACCAATTTGGTTTTATGCCTGGAAGGTTGACCGTAGAGGCGATTTACCTCCTTAGAAGGCTCATGAGATTGTACAGGGATAGGAAGGTGGATCTTCATATGGTGTTCATTGACCTAGAAAAGGCTCATGATAGAGTTTCGTGTAAAGTGTTATGGAGATGCTTGGAAAAGAAAAGAGTGTCACATGTATACATTCGAGTTATTAAGGATATGTACGAGGTGAGTAGGACGAGTGTTAGGATGCTAGGAGGAGCTACCAATGACTTCTACATTGGTATGGGCTTGCACTAGGGTTCCGCGTTAAGCCCTTTTCTTTTCACTCTAGTTATGGATGAACTTAAAAAGGGAATTCAAGATGAGCTACCATAGTGCATGTTATTTGCAAATGACATTATTCTTATTGATGAGACTAAAGAGGGTTTTAATGACAAATTGAAGCGATGGAGACATACACTGGAGTCTAGAGGTTTTAGAGTAAGTAGATCAAAAGTTGAGTACCTACATTGTTGTTTCAGTGCTAGGGAAGATGCGAGGGGAGAAGTCATCATTGATGGAATGACGATACCAAAGGTTGAGAAGTTTAAATATCTAGGTTCGATCATTCAACACAATAGGGATATTGATGAAGATATTAACCACCGTATAAAAGTGGGTTGGTAAAAATGGAAGTTTATTTCAGGTGTGCCGTGTGATAGAGGATGCTATGGGATTAAAAGACAAAGTTTATCATATGGTAGTTAGACCTGCTAGGCTGTATAGATCGAAGTATTGACCTATAAAAAAGACGCATGTTCAAAGGTTGATGGTAGCAGAGATAAGGATAATTAGGTGGATGTGTGGTTATACGAGAATGGATAGAATTAAGAATGTAGTTATCAAAGACTTAGTTAAAGTGGCTCCCATCGAAGATAAGACGAGAGAAACAAGACTCAGATGGTTTGGCCATGTGAAAAGAAGGAGTGTGAATGCTCCAGTGAGGAGATGTGAGAAGATTAACATACTCAAAGGTAAAAGAGAGAGGGGATGACCAAAGAAGAGTTTGGATGAGGCGAATAGAGAGGACTTGAAAGTTGTGGAATTGACAGAGGACATGACTCAGGACAGGAGACTATAGCAGGATAGGATTAGGATTTAGATCTCATAGAGTTGGCCGTCTAATTTGGTTGTGGTCTTTCAGTAGCATTAGGGAAGGTCTAGTTGTGATTTTTTTCATATATCGTATTTGTATGTAGGTAGTACATACATCTGGGAAGAGACATGGTTTGCCTATCTCTGTTTGTTAAGGTATAGTTCCTTCCTCTGCTATGTTATACTTATGTTATACTTTTGTTGACATAGTTACGTCCATTTGATTTATTACTATGTCTTAGTTCATTTCCTGCTGCATACCTTAGTTTTTTCCATTAAATGTTTCCACAAAATCCTTCTTCTATAAAATGTTTTCACATAATCTTGTTTTGTGGGTCTCTCGAATTCAGCCGTTCTACAGGCAGAGATGCCGGTAGAGGTAAGGCTGTCTACATCTAGATCTCTCCAAACCCCGTAAAAGCGGGACCCACACTGAGAGGTGGTGTTGTTGTGTACAGATTGTCAAATTGGGCATAATAATCTGGATCAATATTTTTTTTTTTTCCTACTATGAAAGTAATTAAAGGGCTAAATCTATCTATCGATCTATTTATCCATACTATTATAATAGTAATATTTGCAAAATCCTAAAAAATTGTACAATGAGAGTGATTTTGTGGATATTAACATGATCCACACCGTTAAATAAATTTACCTATTTACTCCAAGTTGTTGAAATAGCTATTTTGTTCGATTAAAATAATAGTAAAAATTGAGAAAAAAATTACTTGCACTATATTTTGAATTTTAAAATGTTGATTCTTGTATAATTGAAAAAATTTCAACTATAGTAGTTAAAATCATTCTCATCCCTTGGTTTTCTTTCTTAAAATATGAGCAGTCAAGTTTTCTAATTGATCTTACATGACATAATCGGTTTAAAATTATCTATAGTGTTCCCCACATCTTCACTCTATATCTCCCCACTCCCCCACGTTCAAAACTCGATTTTGATCCTTTGATTCGTCAATTTCTTTTCTCTTTCATCTGTTCAATAATAAGTACATTTTCATCTCTTGAATGGTAGATGAAATAAAGCCCACATCTATCTACTTATAACGAGGGGTGTGCAAAAAAAAATGAAACTAAAAACTAAACAAAAAAATCGGCTAATCATACAAAATTTTCAAAATCAGTTTGGTTAACCGAGCCGAAAAAAGATTTTGGCTTTTGGTTCGGTTACGGTTTGTACAATTTCAAAATTCGGTTAGTCTGCGGTTAACGAACTGAAATTATTTTTTTAAAAAAATTATACATAAAAAATAAAAAATTAGGTAAAGAAAGTGCACTTTTTTATTATTTATGAATGGTAACCAATAGTTAATTTTTATAAACAAATTTTAATCATAAAAATGGAAAATTTAGGCAAGAAAGCATAATCTTTTATTTATTTATGAACGTTTGAGTGGTAATCGAACCGAAAAATCAGTTAACTGAACCGAAAAACCGGCTAACCAACTTTTTCAGTTCGGTTATGGTTCGGATTTTGGACAAACCGAAATTTTTGATTAACCAAAAAACGCGTATCCGAAATTTTTGGTTCGGTTGCAATTCGGAATCTTCTTCCGAAAAACCGGTTAACCAAAACTCCGGTTAACTGATTTTGCACACGCCTACTTACAACCTCTTCCCCCTTTTCTATTCCATTTTCATGAACTTAATCTAATGCTAGAAGGTGGATGAAGTTTCCCAATTAGCACCAAAAAGAAGTGCTCAACTTCCATAATGGCTTTCATTGGCACCACCCTCATCTACTCGAAAATCAACATAAAAAAAAAATTGAGTGAATTTGAGCTTCATTACTATTTTGGATGATTTAATTTGTAAATTGAGATTATGGTTGCCGAGTATTGAAGAGTAGTAAAATGCATCAATCGTTTCTCATTGTTAATGGTCTGAAATTATATTATTCCATGACTATCACTTGGAACAACAGTCAAGAACATTAATTTTTGCTAGCCAAGCTATCATCACGCACAATCAGGCTATGTAGTTGAGAAAAGGAAGCAGAATCAATTAATTGCTCATCAGTTGAAAGTAGAAAGTTGAAATCTCCAATAACAAAATTTAAAACTTAATGTCAACGGTGCTGCTAAGGGGAGAGTGGAAGACATGGCCCTATTGTAGTGTGAAGAGTTCGAATTAATCAAGAATCAATCTCTCGCATCGACATAACTTGAAGTTGACCAATCTTGGCGTACCTGTATCTCTCCTTATGATTCATTGCACTTTCACTCCCAAAAAATCATTTTGGTGACTTTTAATGTTGAGAGAGTGGATTAGAGAAGGAAGAGCGTGGCAAGAAGCCATGAAAAATAGATAAGTGATGGGAGAGAGAATAATTATCTTTAACTCAATTAGCAGATTATTGGTAAAATGTTTCAACAATGGGGATTTATTTTTACACGATCAACGATTCAAATTTTGGAACTACTATAATTGAAAAAAAAAAATAATTATGGTATAATTTATGGAATAAAACCCCTGATCAATATGAGCCGACCCTAATCCTCTCAATCTCCTATTCTACTCTGCAACTGAAATATCCCCTTATTAAATCTCTACCACTGACATAGAAAAAATATCTTTTTTTTAATTATAGAAAAGGCTAAAAATCCACCCAGTAACTACTCCTTCTTCATGCACCCCGTCTTGCTTTCTCACGTCTCATCATCCAATCACAACTCACTCATCCTCTCTCTTCACGCTACTCTGAACTAAGACCTTTGTATGCTTGTATTTTGTAAGTGAATATCCTCCTTTCCCTTTCAATGTTATGGCATGCTCGAATTGCCTATATACTGCTCCTGCTCCCGCTCAGTCATCTTCTATATCAGGATTCTGATTGATATTGGTATTGTTCTTCAGTGTGTGACTCTTTGCAAAACTAAAAGAATTTTCTCTAGTGCGGATGCATGTTATCACATGGATTGTAACTTCCAAGGGGATGTAGTAATGCGTTGGTAATTTCTTTTACTTAATTCAAAATGTTATTACACGATTGGGATGATTGCTTTGATTAATTGTTTATTGTGTCTCATTGATGATTTTTATATGCCTTCAAAGTCAGATTGTGCAACGTGAGAAATGAATAACCATGACATTTACTATTGTTTTTTGGTCAGATTTCAAGGTCTTGCAACATTACCATTCTCTGAAGATATTACAAAGGGGGATGCTAATTGACAAGAAGGGGGAAGCAAATCAATTCATTAGAAAAAAAGCAGATGGGTTGTTCAATATAGTGGAGCGCAGAGCTTGAACTTTATACAGGAATTTATGTACAATTTTCTATGTTTATAACTAGGTGGAGGTCTCCAACATGTGTTATATTTTTGGAAATTTTTTTTATGGGTTATCATATAGAAAAGTATATGTTAGATCTGTTATGGTGTAAAATTTGTAAACTATCAAGGTTGATGTATAATGCATAATCGTGGGATTTCAAAGGAGGAAATGACTTTAGTTTGAAAGAGAGTTGGACATCTCTAATTATTCTTGAAGATGCTGTTGTCTAATGTAAAAGAATTGGCATTTTCTGCTTATGACTTAGCAAACCTATTTTATACGTGAGTGATACATGATCCTAATTGTCTCGCGTTATGCAACGATTATTTTATTAATCAAGACCTACTTTTATGCGTTAGTTTTTTCTTTCTCAGATATTATCCACTTATAACAGAACTTAGTGAAATTTGGGACTACAAAGACCTCAGAGAGAGGGGAGAAGGATTTGATTCCCAATTAATATGATCAAGTAAATGAGATAAAGTTATATCTGAATGTTCAGAAAATATTTATGCGACAAATGATTTTATAAAATGAATACTTTATAGTTTTTAAATTAAAAACTCATTTAAAAGATATTCCGTGCATTGCACGAGTCTATACTAGTTGGTATCTAATATTAAAGTTGAAATTGTTATCTTCTAATACCCAAAGTACAAATTATTCTAATATAATGTTCCAATAAAAAAAGGCTAAAATTAGTGCGGAAAATTAGTTAATCAAATCCTATGAAATGCTAGAACGAAATCTCTAAATGATGAATCAACATTTTTTTCTTATGATCAAACTAAATGATATCAAAATTATATACATATGATTTATGATGAAAAAAAGAAAGTTGGCAAAAGAAATCTTGCTGAAAACATATTACCCAAAAACAAGGTTTATTATTGTCAAGAATAGTTTGTGTATAAAAATTTATAACTAGGACCATCTCTGTATGATTTCTCCTTACATTTTTTTCTTTTAGTTATGTGATTTCCCGTTTTCTTCCTATTTGGTTTCTCTATACTAATATTAGAGATGTACGTGTAAAAAGATATTGCTATATATTTTAGCGTCTATTAATTTGTCTCCGTTGCTTTTGATAGAAATATGAACAAGAGCAAATATCTAAGAACAAATTAATCGTGGATATCTAATCTAATTTAATACTATATATATATATATATAAAAGAAATGAAGTCAACAATTCACTCCCCTTATTTTTCGGTGCACTGCTTATTTGTGGCCTTTGATTCCATATAGTTTTAAATCCTAGCCTTTAATCTTTTTGTTGACTTTTACCCTTCCGAAAAAAAAAAAAGGCACACCATTCATTGTTATCATGTTTGGATGAGAAGCATTTATTTTTTTTCCTATGTAACCCACTACTACATATGTTGGGTGCGGCTCTATCTCTCTTTCTCAAAAATATATGAGCAACAATGTTGGAGTATGAAAGTAGGTATTATCCCACATTAATAAAAATACAAAGAATATGAAAGTGGGTATTGTTCCACATCGATAAAATTAAAGGGCTTGAGCATGTATATAAACTTATGAGTTACTCCACCTATTGCCAATGGGTTTTAGGATGGAACCTCATTTGAGCTTATATACATGACTCTTTGTTAATTGCCCAATTGATATAAAAAAAGTTAACATGGTATTAGAGCCGATTGCTCGATCTTGAGTTGCCACCGGCTCCTTTTGATTAAAAGTGTATGCACGTGTTGGGCCTTGTTAGTAGGCCATACATGAGGAAGCGTGTTGGAGTATGAAAGTGGGTATTGTCCCACATTGATAAAAATACAAAGAATATGAAAGTGGGTGTTGTCCCACATTGATAAAATTGAAGGGGTTGAGCATGTATATAAGCTTATGAGTTACTCCACCTATTGTTAATTGGTTTTAGGATGGAACCTCATTTGAGCTTATATGTATGACTCTTTGTTAATTGCCCAATTGCCTAAAATATTTTCTTGGGATTGAAGTGGGCAGTGGGTCTGAAGGGCTCTTTCTTAGCCAACGTAAGTATGCTCTTGAGATAGTGGATGAGTGCGGGCTTCTCGGTGGCAAGCCCGGTGAATTTCCCATGGAGGAAAACCACAAGCTCGCTCTGGCTACAGCGCCACATTTGGTGGATGCCGGGAGTTACGTCGGCTAGTAGGATGAATCATTTATCTTACCATTACTCGTCCTGATCTGTGCTACACCGTCCATATTCTTTCTCAGTTCATGCAGGCACCTCATGAAGAACATATTAATGCTGCCCGTCGTGCTCTGCGATATATCAAGGGCTCTCCCGATTGTGGGATTGTGATTCATGTCAACACTGATCTTCAATTGATTGGATACTATGATTCAGATTGGGGTGCTTGTCCCCTAACTCGGCGGTCATTGACTGGGTATTTAGTAACTCTTGGAGGCTCGCCTATTTCATGAAAAACGAAGAAGCAGACAACTGTTTCACGATCATCTGCTGAAGCCGAGTACCGCTCCATGGCTACAGTGACTAGTGAGTTAATCTAGTTTAAGTCTCTCCTTGCCTCCTTCGGCATCTTCCACAAACAAGCCATGCATCTCTTTTGTGACAGTCAAGCATCATTATATATAGCCAAAAACCCTATCTTTCAAGAACGCACCAAACATATTGAAATCGATTGCCATTTTGTTCGTGAGAGATATCACTCAGGTGATCTGGATGTCTTCTACATTCCTTCCAAGATGCAACCAGCAGACATATTTACCAAGACTCTTGGGAAAAGACAGTTCCGGTATCTAAGGAGCAAGTTGGGCATGGTAGATTTGCATGTGCCAACTTGAGGGGGAGTGTTAAGGAAGTTGTGTACATTTAGGAAAATTGTATATTATTGCCAGCTTGTGAAAATTATTTTATTATTCTTTCCTTAGTTTACGGTAGCTTATTAGGCAAGTTAGGGATTGTGGAGTTGTATATATTCATGTACTCCATTTAGCCAGGGAGAACAGAGGACCCACAGCTACGATTTTGGCCAAGCTTTTTACTTCCCTTAAACTGTTGCAAACTATTTTTCATGGTATTAGAGCATAGCCTTTGAACCGTCGTCGTGACCGATCATCATGGGTGACGGAGGAAAGAAACAGTTTGTAGTCGAACCACATTCACTGTATTACCTCCATCTGTCGGAAGGACCTGGAATGATGATCACGGCAGTAATATTTGATTGGAAGAACTATGACTTGTGTGAAAGGGCTGTAAGAATAGCCTTAAGATCAAAAAACAAACTAGCCTTTCTAGGAGACAATTTGACAAGGCCTGCCAACATAAAAGGTGAAGATTTTTCGGAGGCTTAGGCGTGGGACATGGTAAATTCTATGTTATGTTCTTGGTTGTTGAATGTAATCGACCCGAAGCTCCGAATGAATGTAGCACATTCTGACACAGCAAAAACTATATGGGATTATTTAAAGAAACGTTACGCAATGGCTAACACCCAAAAAATCCATCAGTTAAAGGCCAATATTGCAAATTGCAAACAAGGAGACTTGGATGTTGAAGAATTCTATTCAAAGTTAAAGAATTTGTGGAATGAACTCACAAATCTCGTCAAAGTCCCGGCGTGCACATGTAAGGGCTGTGAGTGTGGAGTTGGCAGCAGGATTATGGGTATGTATGAAGAGGATAGGACACACCAATTTCTTATAGGCTTGAATGATGACTTATACTCCACACTTCGGAGCCAAATCTTAGCACTTGATCCGCTACCTCCGTTGGGTAAAATCTTTAATATGACTCAACAAAAAGAAAATCACCAGAAGGTCATGATGACTCGGGACACTCGATGTGGCACAGCCATGGCATTCGTAGCACGAGAGCAGCCCACTATGGTGGAGAAACTGGGATGCAAGATATGTGGTCGATATGGTCACGAAGAGAGCGTTCGCTATGAAGTGATTGGTTATCCGCCTGAGTGGGGCAATCATGGCCGTGGAAGAGGAAACCAGGGAGCTCGGAACAATAGAGGAGGCCGAGGTGCAGGATGCAGCATGGCTACACCAAGAAGCCGGCCCAAACACTGTCTCTGGCCCACTGGCTGCGTCAGGTTCAAGCGCTGGATCAGGCCCAGGAAGCGGTGAACAAGCCCAAGTTGCCATACCGGGCCTGACCTCGGAACAAGTAGAGAGGCTTCTTAGCCTTATTGACACATCGAAACCAGGTTATGAAAGATTATCGGGTAAGGCTTTATGGATGTTGGACAGTGGGGCATCGACCCACATGGTAGGTAACGTGAATGTGGTAAGCAATCTTCAAAAGGTAAGCCCAATAGCTATTGGGCTGCTCAATGGTGATTGCACTATGGCTCGTGATGTGGGATCGGTGACCTTAGGAGATGGAATTAAATTGGATAATGTTTTATATGTGCCAAATTTAAATTGCAATCTTGTCTCCGTATCCAAATTATGTAAGCAGTTAAATTATGCCGTGACATATTTTGATGATTTTGTTTGATACAGGACCGCACTTCGAGGACTCTGATTGGAGCGGGTGAGTAAAGAGAAAGGGTCTACTACTACAAGCGGGCATCATCGAATCAAGCAAATGCGGTTAAGGTAAATTGTTTGTGGCATCGAAGACTTAGACAATACCCACTTTCATATTCCAACAAATAAAAAACCTCACAACTGCCAGACACCCACCTCCTAATTGGTAACTTAATTTTGGATTTCGTTTTTTTCCATACCAATTAATTATTTAATAATGAATTGTCTCTTTGTTCTAATATAATCTTCTTTTCCATTCCCTCCCTATGGATTTTCAAAAAAATCATCATTTGTGTTTGTGCCAAATATAGACCACTATATATAATGAAAACGCCGACAATCAAAGTTCATAGATTTTGCACGGTAGGATATGCCGTTTCACATGTGATGATGCCATGCAATATGTATCCAAATAGAAATAGACATTTCTGTTGAATATTAATTTAGTTATTGTCAACTCAACCATGGGACTTGGGATGAAAATTTGCTGCTTCATTTTTTCTTGTTAAAAAAAATATCTCTACAATGTCCTTAATGGGTTTTCTTTCAGGGTATATTTGGTAAGGTTGAAAATTATTTTTTTCAAAAATCTTTTTTCATATAAAATGATTTTTCATCTAAAATAAACTTCAGTTCATATTTTCAATTGTTTGGTAAAAAGGGAAATGAAGTTTCTGAAAAATGAGTTTGATTAGCAAAAAATGAACAAAAAAAGCTAAAAAGAGGCACACTAGTGGGGAAAAAAATAAGTAAGATATTTAGAAAAATGGAAATTTATATTTTGTTTCCTGGGGAATTATATTACAATAGTGGTGTTATCGAGATCAAAGTTGTGACAATATGTACATTTGTCAATTTTTTAATCTTACCTATTACCAACAATTTGATGCTAGCGACGCTTGTCGATTTTCCACCTTCGATTAGGAATCCAAACAAAGAAGAGGAAAAACTTAGTAAGTTTCTCTATCTTCTTAAACCTGATAATAAATTGCACAGCATTTTGAATTTTGATGAAATCATGGTTGTTAGATTCACCGGCATCGGTATCGGTATCGGGATTATACAATTTCGCTAATCTTTAATATGTTGCCTTAATTTTCGAACTATATGTCACTTCTTAATCTTCGAACCATATGATGAGGAAATAGCTATGGAAGAGAAAAATAATGTGAAACCGTATGAGCGCCAAAGAAATGTAAAATCAACTTACGCTCCATTCAAAGTGAAAATATTTTCCTTCATTTTAGGGAAAATGATTTTCCCCTGAAAATAAATTTACCAAACACCGTAAAATGAGAAAATTATTTTCGGGAAAAATGATTTTTACCCCTACCAAACACACCATTAAATTCCCTTACTTCAGACGTATCTTGTGTTTCACCAGTCATTTTAAAGTCCGCATTGTCAATTAGTTGTTGATTTTAGATTTCAATAATTAGTTGATATTTTGGGTCTTGGATGATTTTTAAATTTTAGGTTCGAACTTCAAATCACTGATAATTACTTCATACCTGTGGTTGATTTCTACAAGCATATTGGAAGCCAATAAAGGTTATGTATTGAATGTGTTCAGCTTTGATTTAATTGAGGTTTTTGACATCCATTAGATTTTTCTTCTTCTTCTTCATTTCGCTCGCTGCTACCTCTAGCCTCATCTTCTTTTCTATGGTTGTATGATTTTCTTTATAAATTGTGTTCTGTTAGTAGTCAAAGAACTCTAGAACCTACTGTTTCCCCCTGGGAGAAGGCCAAATATGGAGAGGAGTTGCCATCCTTGGTTAATGTTCAAGAACCATCTCAACCAAAAATTTAAATTAATAGTTGAAGGTCCAAGAATAGGTTTATACTCTAACACACCCCCTCACGCAAATGCCCTTTGGGCTTGAAGCGTGGCTGTTGTAAAGACTCCCCTCACCTTGCGTAATAAATCAATATGGATGTTACTGAAATTCGAACTTGAGACCTCTCGATCAGAAATGCTGCAATACCATGTTCAAGAATCAACTCAACCAAAAGTTTAAGCTGATGGTTGAAGGTATAAGAATAGGTTTATACTCTAACAGTTACTTGAATCATTCATCTGCTTCATTCCCTCTTTTTTGGTTTACTTGAAAGTATGCTCCTTTCTCAGTCTAAAATTTTAAATGTATCTTGCATTTGGCATATTATTGTTATTTCAAGCTGGCTTTTGACTTAATTTAAGACTCTATATCTGTTGATCCCACAAACAGGTCAGAATGGTATAATCATGCCCCCCTCCTTCCTAGAACAGGTGGCCTTACTGTTTGTTGATTTGTTGGAGTCATTATATTTAGATTTCTCCTCCCTGTATATTTTCCTTTCTTTCCCATATTACTGTTATAACTGTTGCAACAACCTCAAGGTTGTTATAACTGTTATAACTGTTTCTTTAAACAGAAAATGTAGAGGCATGTATATAAAATCATTGTGTAGCTCATTGTAATGCACACAATCAATAATACAATGATTTCTCTTCTTCACAAATTCAGACATTGAGCTATAGCCTGAATTTCTTTCATTTGCAAACATGGTATCAGAGCAAATACATCACATCTGATCATTTTTCATTCTTCTATTTTTCTCTTCTGTCTCATCATTCGACCTCCTCAAGTTGGAGATATTCTTTCAATCTTTCTTTTTGCACTACTTCAGAAACTCCTTTTTCTTCGGTTGCTTGATCTTCTTTTATGCAATGGCTGCTCAAGGGAGTCGAACACCTGCAGTTGAGCCAAATGATCCTTATTACATTCACCCTTCGGATCACCCTGGCCAGGTTCTAGTAGCCAATGTTTTTCATGGGGAGGATTTTGATACATGGAAAAGGACTTTCCTAATAGCCCTGTCATCCAAGAACAAGGTTGGTTTTGTTGATGGTAAGATTGCCAAACCTATTAATGATCCTACACTTTTACCTTATTGGCAAAGATGTAATGATTTGGTGACATCTTGGATTCTTAATTCTTTACATAAAGATATATCTGCCAGTGTGTTGTATTGCAACAGTGCGGCTGAAATGTGGGGAGAACTGATAGAACGATTTGGCCAATCTAACAAGGCCAAATTGTTCTAAGTAAAAAGGGAGTTGTCAGGTATTTCACAAGGTGATTCAGATATTGCTTCCTATTATACTCGGGCCAAGAAAGCCTGGGATGAATTTGCTGCTGTTGATGATATGCCAAGATGTAGTTGTGGGAAATGTGAATGTGGAATTAATAATGCCTTGATCAAATATGCACAAGAACAGAATATGCTTTATTTTCTTATGGGGCTGAATGATACATATACCAGTGTGAGAGGAAATTTATTGATGATGAACCCTCTCCCCTCTCTTGGTCAGACTTATTCCCTACTCATCCAAGAAGAAAGACAAAGACAAGTCAAAAACACCACAAATTTTTTGACAGATTCAGCCTCATTTAATGTAATGCCACATAAATCTGGTTATCCAAATTTTCAGAGAAGAGTTGAAGGAAAAAGGGCTTCTCACCTTTTCTGTGACCATTGTAAAAGGCAGGGACATACAATAGACAAGTGTTATAAGCTCCATGGATATCCTCCTAAACAGCAGCAGCCTCTCAAGACTCGAACTGGCAGGTTTGCCAACAACACTTGGACAGAAAGTGATGGACAGACAGAAGTGAATACTTCAGGGCCAACAAATTCAGTCACCACAGGGCAACACACATCTCAGACCATCTTACCTGGACTGGATGCTGAGCAGTCTAAGCAACTTCTACACTTCTTGGCCAATCTACAGGCCAATAAACAGCCCTTGCAAGATTCTTCACAGCAAGGTTTTTCTGCAGCTTATATGGCAGGTATACAGTCTACTTCTTTTAAGCATGATAACATTACTAACTCTGTATGCTGCACTTGCAAACTGAATGGAAAAATTTGGATTGTGGACTCTGGAGCGAGTGATCACATGGTTTTTGACAAGACTCTTCTTCACAACATTCGACCACTAAAGAATCTCATTCTTATTACTTTGCCCAATGGCAATAAGATCAAGGTGTCACAGGTTGGAGACTTACAGATTGGCAGAAATTTGATGCTGCATCATGCTCTCTTTGTACCACATTTTCAGTTCAATCTTCTCTCAGTCAAAAGGCTTAGTGAACAGTTGAAATGCCAAGTAATTTTCTCAGAACATTCTTGCGTTTTGCAGGGCCCTTCACTGAAGAGGCCTCTGGAAATTGGTAGATCGAGCCAAGGATTATACATATTGGATGATGAGGTTACAAGCAGATGGGTGTCTGATTCTGTTTCTGATTGTCAGTCTTATAATGACAAAACTGATGTTCTATGTTTCTTTACTTGTAATAAGCCCACAGCTGTTTCTTTATGGCACAAAAGGATGGGTCATGTTTCTTTTAGAAAATTGAGATACATACATGTATTGAAAGGTTCTTCAGATACAAATATAGACAGTAGCATTCCTTGTGATATTTGTCCTCGTGCCAGACAACAGAGATTGCCCTTTCATAACAGCTCCATATCTTCTAGCAAGCCTTTTGAGTTAATACATGTGGACACCTGGGGTCCATATCATACCAAGACACATCATGGACAAAGATATTTCTTAACCTTAGTGGATGATTATACAAGGTCCACATGGACCCATCTTATGGTTACTAAAGATGAGGCTTTCTACATAGTTAAATCCTTTATAGCCATGGCTAAAACACAGTTCAATGGGGCTGTCAAGATTGTTAGAAGTGATAATGCCTTAGAGCTTGGTTTGAGCAATGAGGCTTTGAATTTTTTTGCTAGCACTGGTATCCTGCATCAGACTAGCTGCACTCAGACTCCCCAGCAAAATGGGGTAGTAGAGAGAAAACATAAACACTTACTTGAGGTCAGTAGGGCCCTGATGTTCCAATCTAACCTACCAATGAAGTATTGGGGAGAATGCTTGCTTACTGCCACATATCTGATCAACAGAATGCCTTCAGCTCTATTACAATTCAAAACTCCTTTTGAGTTATTATTTGGAACACAACCCACTTATGATCATCTAAAGGTGTTCGGTTGTCTTTGTTACATAAGCACTCTTAAGCAAGGAAGGGACAAGTTTCAGAATAGGGCCATTCCATGTGTGTTTCTGGGATATCCTCATGGGAAGAAAGGGTACAGGGTCATGTCCTTGGATGATCACAGATTTTATGTGTCCAGAGATGTTGTGTTTCATGAGGATATATTTCCTTTTTCTTCTACACAACAAAGTCCTAATAACCTTCTGCCAGTTCCTGCCACTGAGGTCTTTTATGATATCCCGAGTACTTCCAATGATCTTGGCAACAATCAAGCCCCTACAAATCATGAACTACCTGGTACTGTAGGGTCTCACAGTACTGCAGGGACTAACAGACCTCAAAGATCTCACAAACCACCTAGCTACCTCAATGACTATGTCCTGTGCACTTCTGCTGCACTCTATCACAATGATTGTTCCTCCACTACCACCAATCTTTGTTTTTCTTCCCCATCTTTGACCTCCTGCTGTCTTTTATCTCCTAGTCAACAGCTTCTATCCAATTTAGACATTACCGAGCCTACCAGCTATGAGGAAGCTGCTTCTCATCCAGGCTGGCAGGAAGCTATGAGCAAAGAATTTCAGGCTCTTTTTGATAACCACACTTGGGACATTGTTTCCCTACCAGCTGGAAAGAAACCCATTTCTTGCAAATGGGTTTACAAGACCAAGTTCAAGGCAGATGGATCAGTAGAAAGGCTAAAGGCACGACTAGTAGTCAGGGGTTTTACACAGAAGGAAGGGATTGATTACACAGAGACTTTTTCACCTGTGGTTAAAATGACCACAATTAGAACATTGATGTCAGTTGCAGTCAAGAAGAAGTGGAGCTTGCACCAATTAGACGTGAATAATGCCTTTCTTCATGGTGATTTACATGAAGATATCTACATGAAGCTACCTCCAGGATTAACCTTCCCCATTCCTAATGCTGTTTGCAAGCTCAGAAAATCTTTATATGGCCTTAAGCAAGCATCCCGACAGTGGTATGCAAAGCTCACTGAGGTATTGTACCAAAGAGGTTACAAGCATTCAGAGAATGATTACTCTTTATTTCACAAAAAGGACAATGGCTTTGTTGTATTTGTGGCGGTTTATGTTGACGACATTTTGGTCACCGGGAATAATGAGGTTGAGATACATAACCTAAAATCATATCTGGATCTCACATTCAAAATCAAGGATTTGGGGTTTATAAGTTACTTCCTGGGCATGGAAGTCTTGCAGTCCCCACAAGGCTTAATTCTCACTCAAAGGAAGTTCACTTTGGAACTTCTCAAAGAATTTGGCTGTGATACTTCTACTGGAGTTCTTACTCCTCTTGACCCAACATCTAAACTGAGATATGATGAAGGAGATCTTTATTCAGATCCTACCCGATATAGACAACTTATTGGTAAGTTGAATTTTCTTACACACACTAGACCCGACATTGCTTTTGCTGTACAGCATCTCAGCCAGTTCATGCAAAGTCCAAGGATTCCACACTTTTCTGCAGCCCTTCATGTCCTGCGATATCTCAGAAGCCAACCTACCTTGGGGATCCTACTTAACAATGATCCTTCTTTCTCTCTTCTAGCCTATTGTGATGCTGACTGGGCATCATGTCCTCACACCCGCAAATCAGTCACTGGATATGTGGTCTTTTTAGGCCAAACTCTCATCTCATGGAAGTCCAAGAAGCAACAAACTATCAGCCTTTCTTCTGCTGAATCAGAGTACCGCAGCATGAGACGTTTAGTAGCTGAACTAGCTTGGTTGAGCAGGCTGCTGCATGAACTTACAGTCACAGATATCACTCCCATTCCTCTCAAATGTGACAATCAGGCTGCCATTTACATCGCTAAAAACCCCGTGTATCATGAAAGGACCAAGCACATTGAGCTTGATTGTCATTTTGTGCGGCAGAAGCTTATGGAGGGTCTGATTTCCCTTAGTCATGTCAGCACCAAGACTCAGTTGGCCGACATTCTAACTAAGCCACTGTCTGGTCTTCCTCATCAATCTATCTTGGGCAAATTGGGGGTTGCCCACCCTCCAATTTGAGGGGGGGTGTTGGAGTCATTATATTTAGATTTCTCCTCCCTGTATATTTTCCTTTCTTTCCCATATTACTGTTATAACTGTTGCAACAACCTCAAGGTTGTTATAACTGTTATAACTGTTTCTTTAAACAGAAAATGTAGAGGCATGTATATAAAATCATTGTGTAGCTCATTGTAATGCACACAATCAATAATACAATGATTTCTCTTCTTCACAAATTCAGACATTGAGCTATAGCCTGAATTTCTTTCATTTGCAAACAGATTTTTATTCTTACTTATCTGGTCGAATACTTCACGCTCCTCTTATGCTGGCTATATAATGCAGGGGAGGACTTCATGTGGGAAGACCAGAGTATAGAGCTGCTTCCCCATAAAACAAATTTTTAGTTGTTAGTTTCATGTCCCTCTCTCCCCAGGTGTGCATTTTTATTTTTTATTTTTTTGAGAGGGGAGGGATTGAGGGAATAATTCAATTTGTTATATGCTCCTTACCAAGTTTTGTAGTTTTATTATTCTTCTTTTTCGGCAATTTGTTTTTTAGTTTTTCAATTCAATTTTTTTAAATCTATTTTTATAGTTTAATACTTGATTTCATAGTTTTACTATTTGAACGTCATTTAGATGGTTTTCTTTTTAAGCATTCACAACTTTACCTTCGGAATTTAAAACGATTCGCACCATTGAATAATTTAATTTTCAGTAAATGATTCCTTTTTATTTTCTCACTAGATTGTATTTTAAACAAAGAGTTTCAAAGAAGAATATTTTTAAAGGATATTAGCCTTGTATTACTCAATATAGGGAAGAAAATTACTTAGTTTCATTTTGATTGTGGTTTCATTATTTTGTTTGGCTATCACACACTTTCTTAAAAATATAATTGTTGACCACCACCATATTTCCAAAAATTGGGCAATAACTGAGACCCCATCCGCACTTCATGCACAAGTTTCTGTGTTTTCCTTTTTTAAAATGAAATTGTAAAATGTTGTCAGATACAGCTTTGGAGAAAAAGCCTTAAAAGAACTATGGTAAAAGTATAGAAATAATACCCTTATTTATAGCCTTTTTTAAAAGATAATACTTAGTTTCATACTCAAACGCACTAGAATATATTACCCATATGCATACCTATTGAATTTTACGAGTTTTAGGCTATATTTTCAAGTTTATAAAGAGAGTAAAGATAACACTCATACTTCAACCCATGCTCGGGTATGGAGAAGTTTTAATGTTTGAATGTTTGAATATTCCACCAACAAATACTAATCAATAATCATATCTTTAAAGTTGTATTATAAAAATAGAGTGGAAGTAATAATGTTACAAAATTTCAAAAAAACTAAATAATACTACAAATTTGGCATAATAAAATGGGTTCCATATATATGTACGGTAAATAAAAAATAAATTTATACCTAGACCTGTTTCTCAGTCATGCCTGTACTTTTTATACACATGTAACACATCCTATGCTAATTGGTATGGAATCTGTTTAGTAACACACAAATGGGTCTTGAAAGGGGTCGATTTTATGAGTTGTATATGAGTTTCAGTTTCATTGCAACCCTTTGGACTTGGGGGGAGGAGTTGGCAATCTTGGAGGGCTTTTGGGGGAGACAGTGAACTTCAACTGAGGTAGGTAGCCTTTTTAGAGCAGCTTTTTTTTGGGCGGGGGGGGGCTGGGGTTGAAGCGGATAGGTTTTATAACAACTTTTTCTGGAAGTGGACTTGAGTTGAAGTAGGTAAGCTTTAGGATGACTTTTTTTTTTCGTGGTTTGGGGGGTGGGGGAGGACTTGGGTTGAAGTGTGTGGTTAGGAAAGAAGAGGAGTTGGCGGAGGCCGGTGGGGGTTTGTAGAGTCGATAAATATGGATCACCTCTTTAGTTGAGATTGGGTGACTTTTTCTTTCTTTGTTATAACTTCTAAATTTCTATTCAGTGTGTTGTACAATTTTCATATATTGATAATATGAAAATTTTAAAAAATAATATTGAAAATGAGGTATAACAAAATGTGTTTTAAGTGGGTATTAACAGAAAATTAATTTATGCTCATACATTTCTCGCACACATGTCCACTCTGTCTATACCAACCCATTTATTGACATACAAACAGGTCCAAATTTTATGGATTTCATATGAGTTCGGATTTCATTGTCACCCTGTAGACCTAGAGGAGAAGGAAGTCGATGGCTTGGCCAAGAGGCCTTAAAATAGCTGGGGGGCTTGGGTTGAAGCGGAGGTGTCGTCGAATTGCTCTTTTTGTTTTTGGGGGGGGGGGGGGGATTAGGTTGAGCTGGTAGGGCTTAGAATGGCTTTTGTGGGGGACTAGACTAGGGTTAAAGTGGGTAGACTTTAAAACAACTTTTTCCACGAGGGAGACCTTAATTGGGTTTGAAGTGAGTGAGCTTCAAAACAAATTTGATGGGAATTGGGTTTTTTTGGGGGGGGGGGGGGGGGGGAGGACTGAGTTGAAATGGGTGCGTAGTTTCTTGAACAAATTGGGGGGAGGGGGGGACTCAAGTTGATGCGAGTACAGGTTAGAAACGAAGAGGGGTTGGGGCAGGCAAGCTAGGGGTCAAGGAAGCTGCTTAATATAGGATACCTCTTCTGTTGAGGTTGGTTGATTTTTCTATGTTTTTCTGTTCTTTTTTCTCTCCTTTTAAATTTCTATTTAGTGTGTAGTATAATCTCCACCTTAAGCTATATTATCCAATTATAATTCAAAACAATAGTATTAATAATGAAATTTTTTGTTTAAAGATTTAAACAATTATCTAATTATACGATGATGATAATTTGATAAGTTACTCTTTATGCGGTTTCAGAATAAAGTTTGCACAAAATTTTAATTTGCATGTAAATTGCTTTAGTGAGAAATTGACCGAGTTTTATGTTAAAAAAAACAAAAGATTACCTATGAGAAATATCTTTTTTTCTTTTGTCTCACAATAATGTCACAATATCTTTTTCCAAGGACCTCATACTATTATTTGTTTAAATCTTATTTCAACAAATCAAAATACATGTAATGATTATTTTTCATGTTCTTTGGCTTTAACTATATCTAGAGGGAATATTTTTTACATTTACCAATTATCAGTTCAAAACTGCAAATTTTATTGGCAATATACCAACTTTAATAATTGTCGGGTGAAATCCAGAAATTCAGATTAATTTGTTATTTTCCTTTTTGTTTATCTCTTTCTTGATTTGGGGACTTGACAACTTTGTTTTTTGTTGGAGTTTTGAAGTAATTGTTGCCCAGTTGGATTGCTTTATATATATATGGTTCAAGATTTTAGATCTATTTGAATTCCATATCATCTCTTTGTTAAATATTTTTGACATTAAATGCATCATGTAGTATCTGGGTAAAAACTTTCTATAGTTATGCCTAAAGCATCTCAATTAAATGAGATGTTGAGTCAATTTGATTTGAGATGGAACTGGCAAAAGCTATGGCATGTTGATGAGCATTGAAACGCGTTCAGGATCTTGTTATTAGAATGTGCTTCATAGAGATTTGTTGAACATAGACAAAGCAAGGCAACGACTTCAAGGATGTTGTTGTGATTATTTTTGTTGAGACTTTCAACTCTTTTGTCTTTCACCTTAAAGCATGGAAATAGAGATGCTAGCTTCCTATCTCAACTACTTTGCATGCAACTTTATTGAAAGAATATTAATAGGCATATGTGTTGGCATGAATGTGTTGGTTTAATGAATTATTCCAAAATTTTGGGGTATCAGTGTAACACACAGGTAGTTGAAAAAGTCCTTATAGAATATAAAGGATCCCCTATTATTTGCTTCTTTGGTAAATACATTACAATGTTTCATCTGAATCTTTGATATGCCTAACAACTTTTGTCAAAATTATCATACATTTTAATTTTTTCCCATTAAAAAAGAAACATTTTAATTTAAAAAAATTATAGATGAATACTTTTAAATTACAAAATATTCATTCGAATAGTAAATCCCGAGGTGCGCAACGCATGGGTCTTAGCTAGTAAATTTTTTAAAACAATGAATTTTTTTTAACTTTTTCAAGAAATTTTAGTATTAAAAGATATTTTTAAAATTAATAGGATAAAAAGAATGAAAAGAGATAGGAATTTCGTTTGACGTTTTTTAAAGTTAAGAAATCTAGAAGGATGGAAAATACAGAAAAATCATATAATATTAGGAAATTTAAATTTTGCATAATTTATTTATATTTCTCCCATCCCTTTGGATTGGTTCACTATCTTACTAACCTAAAGTCCCACGGATACAGGGTTTGGAAAAAAGAAAAATTGAGTTGCTAGAATGTGTTTCATTTTATATATTGTCAGTTATATAATATAGATTTTGATAAGGTCTAATTTTATATATCATTAATTATTATTAGTAGTATACAGAGTACTTATTTATATGGTATATGAAGCAAAATTGTAAGTCTATATTGATGCCTCTTTATAAACGCAATGTCGCTTTTACTATAAATGAAATCATACATTCTTGCTATATTTACTTCTTTTAATATAACTCTTGTTCCCAAATAATAGAGAGGGATAGAGTATCTTTTCCATAATTGAAAATGTTTTTTAACTATCATAATTGAAATAAATATCAACCCTTAATTTTATCCTTAGAAATATGAGCCGTTGATGAAAACAAATACTACCTTCTATAGCTCATTAAGCTCACTTGCAGTTACTATCTTCCCCCCTTCCCCCAATAATTCTATGATACATATCCATGTACCTAACTATGTACACACCTATATAAGAGGGTCTGTACTATGTTTCAAAAATTTTTAGATACAAACGTATGTATTTTAGCATGGTACACACCTTCTTATATAGGTATGTACATAACTAGGTACATGGGTATGTACCATAGAATTTTTGCTCCCCCACAACATTCTCTTTCCTCCCTAACACCCTCCAAAAAATCTTCCATCGCCATTGCCTTGTTCTAGTTGTGCCCGAGAAAGTCTTAGCAGAGGAGTAGCACGAAGAAGAAGACATGAAGAAAAAATAGCGAATTTATTGGACTTTGCTACAAAAATTTATAGATGCCCCTTGGTTGTACGTATTTTCTAATAATAATTGTTGAAGTCGTTAAGATTAACGCTAGTTGATGAACTTGAGACAAAAATGAGCAGAGGAAAATCATAATCTGCAAAGGACCACCTACAAATTTCTTTGGCGACTTTCGTTGCTATGGGAGAGGAAACAACTACGAAATGGGAATTAAAGAGTTGCTATCGTTGAATCGAGTTGTATGTATTTGCTTATTATTGCCAATGGCACTATTAAGGAACCAAAAAAAAAAAAAGAGTGTAAATCTATAATTGATAATGTATAATTACCATAGAGAAAAGAGGATGAGCAAGTCGAAGACAACACTTAGTGATTGTTGACGACAACTATAGCTGAGGAAGATATGAGAGGAGTGGGCATGGATTCAGGCTTGAAAATTGGTCTTTTAGGAGAGAGAAAATGATACGTCTTGTAGTCAACCCGAGTTATAGGTCATCGGTAGAATTTTCCACCAGTTCAGATTTATTCATATTAGATTAATGGTCCAGATTTGTTAATTATCACAGTTGAAAAAAATTTCAATTATGGTAGAATTTTGGTCTTTATTATAATTACCATGTTTTCCAATTTTCAAACTTGCACCACATAATTACTTTTTTTTATAATATCTTTTAACATTAAAAAAATTTGGAAAAAAATAAAAGTTCAATGTTAAAAAAATTTCTACTTATGATTAATTTGTTCTATATTTTTAATTTTTTACATTCCCATGCAAAAGCACATACACAAACAAGTAGATAATAAGTAAATAGTTAATAATACAAGATTTTTAAATTTCAAAAACAAACATTACACTTGCCTTTTTTTTTTAAGAGTTCCTTTGCATATCTCAACTCTCAAGCACAATATGTGACTAACCGCTAATGCGTATCCTATTGTTACTACTACTACCAGCACCACCACTACTACTGTTGGAATTTTAAGCATGAATAAGAGTAGTTTGAATCTTTTTTGATTCCAAAAGGAACAAATTCTTTATAGCAATTAATTTCTAATTGATAATTATATCACAAATTTACTTATGAGGTTTTTGATATATGAAATTACCTATATATATAGTTAATAACATGTTATTTTGGAGATTGACATATTGTTCTAATATAAGCCATGTCCTTCAAAGCAAAAAGTTAAAAAGCTAACACAAGTTGGTTTGATATACTGTAGATACCTTACGACTTTCAAGCATTGAATTCATTATTTATTTCCAAAAACAAAAAGTTTAGGCTGATCTTTATATCATCCACATATAATATTAGGTTCAAAAAGAGAAAGTAATATGAATTTTTTAATATTATTGAATATATACAGTTAAATTTTTTCATAATGTTGAATTGATATCTTCTTTTACTCCTGAGTTAACTGTAAAATTAACAATTAAATAATAAATAATATAGGATTTTCATATTTATCTTTGACTGAACTTGTTTCTTCTTCTTGTTTAACTTGTACCTAGGATCACTAATGATCACATTTCATCAACATTTTCTATTTGCCATGGATGCAAAAATTCTTTATTTGAAAATTTCGTATTAGTATATAACCTATAATTTTAGATGACACAACAAAATAACAATTTATGATATTATCCAAAAAGCTTAAATTGAAGCAAATTAAACATAAATCCCTAAAAGCTGCATAATTGAAGGACAAAAAATTGATCAAAGCAAAAGCTTGCAAGTTTTTATATCATAATTTTTCTCACTACCATGATGACACCAATAAAGAAATCTAAAAACCCCTAATCCAAACTTAAACGTAATGAAATAGTTAACAATAAAATATTTTTGATTTTTTAAAAAATATTACACTCATTTTTCAACAAAAAAGAACTCCCTTTTTCATTTATTTTTTTTAAAAAATTTCAAGGAAAGATGCATGTCTCAGCCCTCAAGCATAATTGTTCTTGGAACATTAATCATGACAAAGAGTATAGTACGAATATTTTTTTATTGCCAAGGAAAACAAATTCTTTATGACAATTAATAATTATTCATTGATATTTACAACACAAATTTATTTATGATTGATTTAGGAAATTACTTGTCTATGCAATTGATAACATGTGATTTCGAAGAAGGTGTTTTTGTTCTACCTACCTTTGTATAAAGTTTTTTTGCTTCATAACTTAATTGTAAGCCAAGTTGCATCATTTGAAACAAAAACAAAAAGGCTAATACAATTTTGATTGATCTTTATATTTTCATTTTATCGAAGGTTGATCTTTATATTATTTGTTGATGTAATTTCATATTCAACAACAAAAAGTAATATGAAAACTTTAGTATTAATTAAGGAATATATGGAGTAAAATTTGCTTGAAAATCAATAGATACCTTATTTTACTGATATGCGGGAGGGCTTCTTTTAATATTCAAAATATGAAATAAATGATTGAGTGATAAATAATATGAAAATTTTCAAATTTGTAGTTTACTAACCTTCTTAAGATTTTCTTCTTCTTTTTCAACCAGTGTCCAGCATCAGTAATATTTGGATGTAACCCATACTTCTAGATCATCAACAGAAATAAATTACGTATTCCCTAAAAAAAAAAAACCCTTAAATTCAAGCAAAGTAAACATCAATCAGGCCTAAAAATTGTATAACGAAAGAAAAGAAAATTGATCAAAGCAAGTGTTTTCAAGTTTTTATACCATAGTTTTTCTCACTTCAATAATGACATCAATAAAAAGACCTAAGCACCAGTAATTAGAATTTGATTGTGTGCAAAAATAGATAAAGAGTGGAGTTAATTTTCTCCTGACCCCCTTTTTATCATTCTCCTATATGGATTGTTAGCTTTTTTGGTTCTAAAAGTAAACATTTTCTTTTTTATTTTTTGACTTAGCAATTGTAAAGTGTATTTTATTTTTGTATCACCAATTTAATAATCACAGCTTGATTGTTTTTGAAAGTATATTAAAACAACGATGTAGTATTTCCCCCCTTCCGACAACCCTTCATTTGTAGAATATTTTTTACTTCAAAGCTTTTGATTTTAAAATTTAAATGATGGCAAAAGTGGAGGGAAGCAATTTAAGGGGAGTATTTAGACAGGAGTAAATGTGGTGCAAGAATGCATTTGAAAAATGCATTTAAATTATATTATTGCATTAGATCAGATTAGATACCCGTGCAACTGCACGGGTACAAACTAGTCTATTATTATTATTACTACTACTACTATTACTACTATTATTACTACTACTAATACTATTATGACTGAAACAAAACCTCCCAAATGATTTTTGATTTCTATTGCTGTTGTTGTTGTTGTTGTTGTTGTTGTTGTTGTTTTTTTTGTTGTTATTATTATTATTATTATTATTTTTTTTCACTCATGCAATCTTACCACAATGATTTACTACATGAATAATAAATAATTAATGAATTACATAAAAATATTGTACCTAGTTAATTTTGGAAAAAAATAAGTGGGAAATCTACAATTAGTCTAAGATATTATAATTTAATTTTTTTTCCATTCACAGATGATTCTAGGAGTGGGTTTTAGACTTAAAATTTCAAAACTATTGTACTTTTTTTAAAACAAAAATGCAAATAATTTTATCACAAATTACATGACTTACAAATATAATTTTCTATACTTTTTATGCATAGTTATTACAACAAAAAAAAAAAACTCAAAATTTTCCATGCATCGCATGGTTATAGGAAAACAAAACAAAACCTTACATTAAAACAAAACACACCTCATAAATCCTAATCATTTTATGTATGTCACTCTTACATAATTTACCCTTTTAAAAAAAATTTCAATCCTTATGATTAGAAGACAATTCATTATATATGTCTTAGTAATGCATCACACCAAAAATCATACATTATATTTTTTATCAAAAAAATCATGCATTATATTCCAGAGATTTTAGCATTAAATTCTCACAGTAAATCAGTCATATAAACAATCAACGCATAATAAATATATTCATATAGGGAGTAAGAATATGTAGCATTATATTGTCCAGTACATATTTACAGTGTGTATGTGAGAGATAGAGAGAGAGAGAGAGAGAGAGAGTGCACGCACATATTCAACTAAATTAAGCACAATCTATTTTAATACATATAAAACCTCAATTTAATGATTTCTTATAATTTGTATCACCTAATGACTATACTTAAGTTTAGATGCTATCAATTTTTAAAACAACTAAAATTTTTCTATACATCACATGAAATATTAGATGTCTTATTATTTTGCATATATATTAATACAGACAAGAACTCAAAAATTATCCCGTGAATCACACAAGGGAAAACATACTAGTTGCATGAATTATTTGGTTACTAGCTATCGTGAGACATTGCATAAAGAAACTATATCTAATTAAAGGAAATTTTTAACAGGATAGTTAACCACCTCAGAAAAAAGATTTTATTACATTTGTTAAAATATTAACTAACTCACTTAAATATAAACATTAACCTAAAAAATTTACTTAAATGTTCAATCTAAAAAGATTAGCAATTAAAGGTAAAAATCCTAAATAGTTGAAGCACTTAACATTTAAATCATTGTTTTTTATAGAGGCAAAGACTAAAAGATTATATACCAAGTATGAATCTTACTACAAGTTTTTTTTTTCCCCCCAAAAAAAAACTGTAAATAATGATTATTGCTAAATATAAGATTACTTACCATTTAGTGATTGCTAGTCACAATCTCTTAACCCACTCTAGTGCCTATAAAAAGCCGTGAGACTATCAAAGGCTTTCAATCCATCATCAAAATTCATTCTTCCTACTTTCTTTTCCATCTCCTAAAGACTCGGCATACACATCTTACATGCAACAAGTCATGGCTAGAGTCTCATTCATCTGCTTATTCTTGCTCTCTCTTATTGCCATCTCTTTCGTGGCATCCTCAAATGTAAGCATTTGCTTTGTGTATTAATTGAGGCTGTTAGTTTACTTATTGATACAGTTTTCGTTAGTCACCAACACAAGTTGGTTTAAATAATTTGACACTTGTTCCCCTTAAGTAAGATATCGGATTCGAGTCTTGTTAATGGAGAAAATCTGTGATGGAAGAGCTCTACCCCTTATTGAGCCAATAGTAACTCGACTGCAGTGAAATGGAGAATCCAAGACCAGAATATTGAAGAGTGGGTTTAAATGTCAGCTAATGAAATCCTTCATATCTTTCTGTCTACAATAAACCTTTTCTTCCTTTTCGGTTTTAGGTTTGAAAATTAAAGAGCACTTTTTGTTTTTGGTTAACTAATGGTTTAATTAATTTGTCAAAAAACTTCTCTTTCTTTTCAGGCCGGTGGAGAAGGATCGGTTACCCTACAAGGTATTAAAAAAATGCCCTTTTTTTTGAATTTACATATAATGGTTGTTATCTTTTTTTTGCATTCAAAATACATAATAATATTGTTGTAATTAACCCTAAAATATATGGAATCAACAGAATGTCCAGGGGAGTGTGAAAGGAGGTGTGCAGTAGCATCAGAACATGAACTGTGCCTGAAATATTGCAACATCTGCTGTGCGAAATGCTTGTGTGTGCCTTCTGGAACGTCGGGGCACAAAGAAGAATGTCCTTGCTACAACAACTGGAAGTCCTCTCAAGGCAAACCCAAGTGCCCTTAAAGACCTTTGATATTCTCGCCTTCAATTACTGTAGTTTAACATCAAACTTTAGTTGAATGTTGTCTACAAAATCTGTACTTGTAGGGCAATTCATAGTCAATAATAAAACGACTTTACTACTATTGTAGGACTTAAATTGTTATGGAGAACTTGGGAATGACATTTCATATTTTCCATTTGCAATTATGCTTTCCATCCAACTAGCGCTGGGACAGTCTAACCCGACACGGATCCAACTTGAGATTACTGAGAGAAACATGAACCTGGCACCAACCAAACCGATTTTTACGTACCGGAAGTTGACACAATTTGACAATTTAGCTTGAAATCATGTTATTTTTCAATTTTGAGTAAATCTAAACTATTTTCAAGGCTAACACGAAATTGATCCGTTCATTAAATAGGTTGACCTGAACCGACCCGTTACCCAACTCTAGGTCCAATGCTAAATTTTTGGCCAAAAAATTGCTAAATAAAATCTTCTGTAATATGATTAAGCATCTTAATTTGCAATTATTTTTTGGGATCTAATATATATATATATATATATATATATATATATATATATATATGTAAACTAAATAATCTTTAGTCCAGTCATTTTGTGTGCAAGGTGTTTGTGATGAGAAATACAAGAAACTGATTATTCAGGATCGCTTCAGTGTCTTAATAGTGCAAGCTTGGCCATGGTGCTGTTGATATTGTGAGGATATTTGATGAGATTGTGTGGTTATATTATCCTACTTTGGTGTGTACTATTTGTCTAGTTTATTATCGCACAATAATCGAAAAAAAAACCCCATGATTAAAGTATAACTAATATTCATGGCAACTGTTACATACTACTGCAAGTGCTTCTTAGCTAGAAAGCGGAAGGATTAACTGTTCAAACGTCCTACTTTCTGTGCTGGATCCACTCTGAATAATATCAATAACTTTTGTTTATAAAAGAGAGCTGATCATTCTAAATTTTCAGTCCTAATCTATGTTATAAAATAAGTTAGTTAATTAAGGCTCCTATTAATTAATATAAGTATAATTTTTGATTTGTACAATTTAATCCTTCATAAGAACAAGTTAATGTATGGGTAAATTAATAGCAAAGCCATTTATTGCTTTTTTATGTTTGCTTGTACCCGATTTCGCCCTTCAACTTGAAAATAATTGTAAACACAAATTACAAGATTAAATTTTTATATTGATTTGAATGAATGGGTACAATATCTATGAATATAATAATCCTCTTATTTTCTCTTCTTTTGGATGGATTTTTCAACTTTTGAATCAAAGGGGTAGGGCCTATTTATAGAAAAACTTCCTATCCTTCTTGAAAGTCAAAATGGGCCTTGACTTGGGTTTTGGGACTTTCATTTAGGCCTTATCTTGGATTGCTTTGACTTAAGAGTCGTTTGCTTTGACTTTGATTTTGACTTTGACTTAGGAGTCTCCGGGGCTTGGACCGAGCATTGACTTAGAAGTCGCCCTAAGCTTTGACCGGATGTTGACTTCAGAGCCATTTGACATTTGACTTGAGAGTCGATTTAGGCATTGATCTTTGACTTGGTAGTCGACTTAGGCTTTGGCCTTTTGACTTTTACTTTGACCTGATTTCGACCGTACCTTGACTTGAACATCGTTTAGACTTCAGGTCTTGACTTGACTTGGTAATCCTCTTGAGTCTCGGTTTGGGCCTTAACTTAAGTTTTGACCGAGTTTTGACTTGGAAGTCATTTGACTTCATCTTGGGCTTAATTTGAGAGTCTTTTGGGCCTGATTTGTGAGTGTTTTGGACTTGATTAAATTAATTGAAAGGGTTGGCATAGTTAATTAATTTGATTTTTTTTTGGTACGACACAAATAATTTTTTAGTGCCTACAAATTGTACTCTCGAGACAAAGTCACGTACAAAACTTTTGTCGTTGAAGTGTGACTGAAGTCTCGATTTTTTTTTTGCCTTTTTTTTAATTTTGTCATTGGAGCGTGATCATTTAAGCGACAAGGTCACGTATAAGACTTTTGCCTTCTCGATTTTTTATTTTTTTTGGCTTGGGCCTGAATTCATGCACCTTATTTTTCCTTTGGGCAGGGCCTGGACAGGCTCCAGCAGGCCCATTCTTTCTTTAGCCCTTCTTTTTTTTGGTCGCGGGCTTGGGCCTGGTTCAATCCTTTTCCGAGTAGGCCTGGACCGGCCCTCCTTCATTTTTCCTTTCTTTCTTTTCTTTCTATTTTCACACTCAGGCTAGGCTTGGACCAGCCTTCACTCTTGAGCAAGCCTGGATCAGACTTCCTTCCCCCTTTTTTTGGACAGGCCCAGCATTTGCTGCTTGGTTTCAGTTTTATTTAAATGGCGCATGCAGATCACATGATCTTCCTGTTCACCCTTCTTCCTCTTCTACTGCTCGACACCCAGACCGAAATCCAGGGCTAGAGCACCTCGAAGCCGCCACTGCAACTATTCAAGGTGGGTGTCGTCCCCAAAGGCTCCATTTTTGCACGCCATTTTTAAACCCTCATAAAGGTATCAACTTTGCTCATGATCTTCCATCCTCTTTCATCCCTCACTTGACTAAAGTGCCATGCTTGCTTCCTCTTTTCTTCTCCCTTCAATCAGCACAGCCAGCACCTGAGCACCGAAACCCTTTGTCTAGCTGATTTTGTGTCACCCTTGTTGATCCTGTGGCTTTAAAGGTGAAACTTTCTCAATCTTCTTCCCTTTCCTTTCGTTCATTTTTTTGGGTTAAAATTTCATGCCCCCATTTTCTTTTTCATGAAAGAGCAAGTTTTTATGTCACCATTGCTGAGACCCAGTTGATGCAGGTATAAAAAATTCACCATTTTCTAATCAAAATTTTCATGAGTTGGATTTTTATGCCTGACCTTGAATGAAGCAACGATTGAGATTGGAGAAATAGCAAACATCGTGCACCCTTTGTTTCCTCCTTTTTCACCTTTTTTTTTTTTTAAAAAAAAAACCTTGTGCCAGCTTGCCTGATGAATTTGCTGAGAAAAGGAGTAAGCAGATTAGCTTGTGCTAGCTCAGCTTTGAGAGATCGTGAGAGGAGTAGGCAGATTAGAAGAGAGGAAAAGGAGAGCTTTGAAGAATGTAGACTGTTGTGTGTAGTATTATTTTCCCTTTCTCTCCTTTGTTCTGTGTTCTTTTTTTTAGCTTGGCCATTGACAAAGATTATTCCTTTGACAAATTGAAAAATGTCCTTCCTTTCGGCCTTTGGCAGATTGTTCCTTTTGGCCTGATTGTGAATCCATCGGTGAATCCATCAGCATCCAAAGCTGTGACCTATGTAACCTTGGGGGTAAAATCTACGTAACCTCTCCTCACTATTTCCATGTTGTGTTTCCCGCTTCTGTTTAGTGCCTTTTGTATTTTGGCCTTCCTGTGTGCTTTGTCAACTTGGATGAGGGCCAAAACTACTCCAAGGGGAGACCTTCGCTTTCTTCTCTCTCTCTCTCTCTCTCCTTTTTTTTTTTTTTTTAAATGAAGGCTAACGCTTTGTGAATCGAGGGATCGGAATATATCGAAGTGCCAAGCTTTTAGGGGTAAAGGCAACAAAATAAATTTTTTATGCCTTGAAGCGCTTGCCATTTTTTATGGCCAAGTTATGCCTTGAAAGGCCAAGTTATGGCCAAGTTGTGTGAAATTTGCAATGTTATGCCTTGAAGAGTTTGTCATTTTTTTTTTTTTTTTACCATGAGCAATAAAAGTGGTAACTTTGGCTGAAATGAATCCATAGGAAGCCCCCTTATTAGACTGAAGAGTCTTCTCATGCCTGCTTGTGTTGTCGTAATGTCACATTCACTTATTGTTGCATTTTCTTGTGTCGCAACATCATGTTTATTTGTTGAAAGGCGGCATTTATTATCGGCGCAACGTCATGCTTACTTGTTAAAAGGTCGCATTTTTTTTGGTCGCTTGTGCTATTTTTGTGTGCCAAGGCCCTTCCCTTTTTTTTGGTTGCATTTGTATTGTTACTTGTGTAGGTTGAGAAGCCATTTGAAGAACTACTTGCGAAGCGATTTGCCGCTAGGCCTTTGATGTATAGAACGGATACCTATATGCATAAAAGTGATATGAAGACGTGAAGAACCACTTGCGAAACGGTTCGTCACTAGGCCTTTGGTGCTTCAAACGGATATCTATACGCATGAAAGTGGTATGAAAACTTAAAGAATCACTTGCGAAACAGTTTGCCGCTAGGCCTTTGGTGCCTAGAATGTAGGGGTGAGCAAAAAAAAGCCGAAACCGAAAACCGAACCGGAAAATCAAAAAACCGAACCGAAAAACCGGTTAACCGGCTTGATTTTTCTACAAAATTCGATTTGGTTAATCGAACCCAAAAAATTTTGCGGTTTCGGTTTCGTTTCGGCCATTTGAAATTAACTAAATTTTATATTGGTCAAATGTAGATTTTATAATTATTAAAGATAAGACTAAACATACATTAATGTATAAATTAATATTTGGTATCTTAAATATTTACATTAATTAAAAAAGAAGTGAAAATTGAAAATTAACAATTTAAAATGACGGTTAACTGGTAACCAAACAAAAAATCCGGTTAATCGAACCGAAAATCCGGTTAACCGATTTTCGGTTAACCGAAAGTTTCGGTTCGATTTATGGTTCACAATTTTTGCGAACTGACTTTCCGGTTAACCGATTTTCGGTTAATCGAATTTTTGGTTAACCGGTTTTGATCACCCTTACTAGAATGGATACCTATACGCATGAAAGTGATACGAAGACTTGAAAAACTACTTGCGAAACGGTTCGCCGCTAGGTCTTTGGTGCCTAGAACGGATACCTATATGCATGAAAGTGGTATGAAGACTTGAAAAAATACTTGCGAAATGGTTCGCCGCCTTTCCTTTGGTGCCTAGAATGGATACCTATATGCATGAAAAAGTGGTACGAAGACTTGAAGAACCATTTGCAAAACGGTTCGCTGCTAGGCCTTTGGTGCCTAGAATGGATACCTATATGCATGAAAATGGTATGAAGATTTGAAGAACCACTTGTGAAATGGTTCGCCGCTAGGCCTTTTGGTGCCTAGAACGGAAACCTACACATAACAGTGGTATGGAGACTTGAAGAACCACTTGCGAACGCGATTTCACCGTTATGCCTTTTGAGGCCTAAAACAGGATCGTACAAGCCCAAAAAGTGGTATGAAGGCTTGAGGAACCACTTGCAAACGCGATTTCACCGTTAGGCCTTTTGAGGCCTAAAAGGAGATCGTACACGCCTAAAAAGTAGTATGAAGGTTTGAGGAGCCACTTGCAAACGCGATTTCACCGTTAGGCCTTTTGAGGCCTAAAACGGGATCGTACACGCCAAAAAAGTGGTACGAAGGCTTGAAGAGCAGCTTGCCGGTAGAAAGGTGATGTCTTTGATCTCTTCTCTTTCATGCCCCCTTTTTTGTGTGATGTGTTTGACTGCACTTGGTGATTTGCTAACCAAGATGCCTACGTACTTATGGGCACTTGCAATTCCCAATAAGATCAAGTTATCACGTAGTTCAACAAAGCATTCTTTTTTCATTTGTTTTGCTGTTCACAGTTTATACTCTTGCAGGTTAGGAGTAGTACAATGATTTTTGTTTGAGTGGACAGTTTATACTCTTGCTCGGGAGCCTTCTTTTTTGAATGTATGTGTGAACAGTTTAGACTCTTGTTCGGAAGCTTTCTTTTTTTTTGTGAATATGTGAATAGTTTAGACTCTTGTTTAGGAGTCTTCCTTTTTGAATGTATGAACAGTTTTGACTCTTGTTCAGGAGCCTTCTTTTTTGAATGTGTGAACAGTTTTGACTCTTATTCGGAAGTCTTCTTTTTTTTTTGAATGCGTGAATAGTTTAGATTCTTGTTCAGGAGCCTTCCTTTTTGAATGTGTGTGAACATTTTAGTCTCTTATTCGGGAGTCTTCTTTTTTGAACATGTGAACAGTTTAGTCTCTTATTTGGGAGTCTTTTCTTTTTGAATGTGTGAACAACTTAGTCTCCTGTTCAGAAGTCTTCTTTTTTTGAATGTGTGAACAGTTTAGTCTCTTGTTTGGGAGTCTTCTTTTTTAAACATGTGAACAGTTTAAATTCTTATTCAGGAGCTAATCCAGCATTTCCTCAAGAAAGTCGCCAACATCTGGGTTTGCGTTGCAGCTGGAAGAAGCTTGCTCCTTAATTCTTTCTTTTAAACTGACCCTAGCCTCATGGCCAGTGAGAACTAGGATGCGTTTCTTTATTTTCAATGAGTTATCCATCTTCACATCCAAAGTGGAAACATGCTTCATGCATGAAGGAATTGAACTTTGGATTTCATTTAGTTCACCAAGGCGGCTGAACACTGAATCCTTCTTTAAGAAGGCGGTGAGTTTGATGACGTCTCGCCTATCTTGATTCTAGCGAAAACTAAGGGTTTAGGCTGCTCACCATTCTTCAACCTATAGAAGACGGAAGGTTTTGGGGTTTTGCCCTTTCCTAACCTGCTAAACACCGAAGGGCCGGTAGGGCGTTGTTGCGCCATTGATAGCTGTAATCCATCGAACACCGACATCTTCGAATTTGTTTTAGCCTTTAAACCCTCATCACTATCAACCTCCTCGGCTGTGACATGGTTAGTTTCTGCTATTTCATCCAAATCTAAAATGATTCTTCATTCCCTAGCCAGTCGCATGATGTGCTCCTTGAATGTAACACACTTTTTAAGAGGGTGACTAACGATTCTATGGTACTAACAGTAGTTGGGATCGACAGTCCTCCCAACTTCCTCTAGGCACTTTGGCTCGAGCAATTCCATGACACCCTTCTCGAGCAAGTCATCTAGCATGCTTGACAAATCTGAATCAGGAAATGGATACTTCTTTTCCTAAAGCTCTTTTAGTATGTGACGCTTATTTGTCACAACCTTAAACGACGGGCTCTTCTTGCCCCCTAGTCTTAGCTTTCCTGTAATGTGAACTGGCTGACTTGTAGAGGTGGATATCGCTTCTTCATTCGTGCTTTTAGAAAAGTTAACATTCTTCTCAAATTCAACTTTATCATTCCTTGATTCAGTAGAATAAAAGAAGTTGCCATGACGACTAGCTATAGTCACCTCTATGTCATGCGCGTTGGTCGCCAATTCTTGAAAAGTCCTAGGCTTGCTCATTTGTAGGACGTACAACAAGTCCCAATGCATGCCTTAGGTGCAAATTTCAATGGCGGAAGCTTCAGACAGTCGATCCTTGCACTCGAGGCTAAGTGCGCGTCAATGGTTGATGTAGTCAAGAATTGGCTCATCTTTCTACTATTTTGTGTTTGTCAGCTCAGTCATGCTGATAACACGCTGAGTGCTGTAGAACCTATTGAGGAACTCTTACTCCATTTGTTCACAACTGTCGATGGACTCAAACTCTAGGTCGGTATACCAGTCAAAGACAATACCTTTCAATGTCCTAACGAACTGCTTCATCATAAGGTCGCCGTCAGTCACAGCATTGTTGTATGTCTCAATGAAGTGTGCGACATGCTGTTTTGGATTGCCTCTCCCATCAAACTGATGGAACTTGGGGGGTTGGTAACCATGGCGCATGCGAAGAGCATCCACCCTCTTAGTGTAAGACATAGTGTATAGGTGAGTTCTGTGCGAACCTCCACCTAACTGCGCCTTAACTGCATTTGCTATCAAATCTTGGATTTGCTCAATAGTCATTGATCTAGAGGACTTGACATTTTTAGGTGTAATGCCTTTCTTTGGTTGCTTCTCGTTTTCAGAAGCCTTAGTGTGGATGGACACTTTTTTTGAGTCCTTCATAGAAGATTGAGCTGACCGTTTTTCTAACTTCCTGGTCAGCATAGCAATCTTTTCTTCTTGAAGCTTGATGCACACTTCCTTTCCTTCGTTCTCCCTAGTGAGTTTTTTCTGGGATGGCCTTCATGTTGGCCATCTCCTCTTCTAGAGTGGTTGTGCCTATCATCATGGATGGGATGACAACAGTTTTGGAAGAATCAGCTTCAGTCTCTGACATGCGCTCCCCCTTTGGTGAGGGCGAAGAAGAATTACTGCTGTAGTAGTCTTCAACCTCGTAGACTGGAGATTGAAACTGGAGGTTTTGAATTCCATCCATCCTAGAGGGCGCATTTTGCTGCGTCTTCGAGTCTTAGAGTTTGGATGGGGGCGGCGCAGTTTGCCTAACAACGGTCGATGCAGCAACTTTCGCCATACTCCTGGTCTTTATTGTGTGCGCGCGCTTGCTAGAAGTGACGCTCGCTTTATAGGATCTACGAAAGAGAGATCCCGTGTTCTTCTTCTTCAAAGCTTGTGCGGCAACGTTCTTCGTGGCCATGTCTTCTTTGAAGATGATGTTCTTGTGACTTAAAAGCCTTGATCTTTAGTTAAGAGAGATAAGACGATAGAGATGTCTCACCAGGCGTGCCCAATTTGTAATCACAAATTACAAGATTAAATTTTTATATTGATTTGAATGAATAGGTACAATCTCTATGAATACAATGATCCTTTGATTCTCTCATCTTTTGGATGGATTTTCCAACGTTTGAATCAAGGGGGGCAGGGGCCTATTTATAGGAAAACTTCCCCCTCCCCCTTGAAAGTCAAGATGGGCCTTGACTTGGGTTTTGGGCCTTTCACTCATGCTTTATCCTGGATTGCTTTGACTTAAGAGTTGTTTGCTTTGACTTATGAGTTGTTTGCTTTGACTTTGGTTTTGACTTTGACTTAGGAGTCTCCCGGGCTTGGGGCAAGCATTGACTTGGAAGTCGCCCCGAACTTTGATCGAACATTGACTTGAGAGCCGTTTCACATTTGACTTGGGAGTCGATTTAGGCCTTGATCTTTGACTTGGTAGTTGACTTAGTTTTTGACATTTGACTTTGACTTTGTCTTTGACCTGGTTTTGACCGTACCTTGACTTGGACGTCGTTCGGACTTTAGGTAGTGACTTGACTTGGTAGTCGTCTTGAGCCTCGATTTGGGCCTTGACTTGAGTTTTGATTGAGCTTTGACTTGAAAGTCATTTGGCTTCGTCTTAGACTTGAGGTGAGAGTCTTTTGGGCCTGATTTGTGAATCTTTTGGGTTTGATTAAATTAATTATAAGGGTTGGCGCAGTTAATTAATTTGGTTTTATTTTGGTACGACCAAATAATTTTTTAGGGCCTACAATAATAATTAAAAAAAAACTTAAACCTCTTATTGTCGCACCCCTCATAATTACTAATAATCCTAATCACTATTATTCCCCAAAAAATTATCAAATGCAGAATGAATTGAAGGGGCAAAACTTCAGAAATGGATATGATACGACAAATATCATATAGTACTTTCTAATCAAGTCAGGCGTCATTGAATTAGTGGCTAAGTTCAGTGTTGCAATTTGTATGCTTTCATTATTTTGAAATAGCGTAGCGATTTATATTTGCTAATTAAATCAGTCAAGACCTAACTAGTTTGGTTTTACGCTGACAGAAATTTGTCTAACTCGGTAAAATTCGGATACGTTCATGAATTTTTCCTCCTAATTTTAAATCCGGACACAACATTTTTTATATTTCTATTGTTCGAGCCTGATTTTGATCCGAATTTATTCTTATCCGAATTGTTCGATCCGGAAAAAACTTAGTATCGGTCATCAATTTATTGTTCGAATTTTGACATTGTCCAATTTGTCCGACACAGATCTGAACCTGAATTTTTGCCAGCACTATTTTAGTTTTAATTTTAAGCTTTCTATGTAATTTTCTTGGAATTTCTTTAAGCTAGAATTTTCCTCAACTTTATTTCTTCTAGCATTGCTTTTAGCTTGGTTCCCATATTTACCCAATCTCCTAATCTATGAGGGCTTTTTCCCCCTTCCATCTAGTGTATTTTTGGATAACCATATAGGTTGAATTTGGCATTAATCTCACCTTTCTCATGTATCTATTTTAGGATAACCATATAGCTCAATAAGGAGCACGATCAGGACCTCAACAAGGCACACCTCTTGTATGCTAACCTATAGAATCGAAGCCTTGGTTTCATTAGAAATTTGGACAGTGAGCCACAAGGTTCAAACTTATAATCCTGAACTCAACGAGGAGAGTTCAAAATAGGCCCTATACTTGTTAACAGAAATCAAAGATCAAGCCATATAACTAGGACATATAACAGAAGGGTTCAATGTAGGCTATTCAAGCCAAAACTTGGTCTTAAAGAGCATAGAAGTCATGGGAAAGTATCCAAGCAAAATAAGGTCAAATTGGGGAGGTCCATATTATATTGACTAGGAGCTCTATCTATGTACTTTCAGGCTTCTCACTCTGGGGAGCAAGGGGGTACCATACACTTGACATGTGGACAACTTTGGACATTAGTATGTTTTAGTTCACCTAGCGTAGAATTCTATCTCAGTTAGAATCCCTTCTAATATGATCATTTTAAGTAGAATTTTTGTATTTCGTGCTTAGAGTGAGTAAGCTTCTAGTACAGCTATCATCTTTAAGGAATAGAGCACTATGAGATTTCTAATATAATACATTGTGATTTGAGCTTCAAAATAAACTATAAGTTAAGTATCAAGTCTTATCAAAGTAGAATATTGAAAATTTTGCTAATGAAGACACAAGAAACTAAAAAAGTACACAACACTACCTCTCAGTGTGGGTCCTGTTTGCATGAGATTTGAAAAGATCCAAATGTAAGCGGCCTTACCTTTGTAGGAATTACTACCAACAAAGAGACCGATTCCAATAAATCCACAAAAGATAGAAAAAATAATTTTAGAGTTGAAAAACTTTCGAAAAAATCAGGAAAATAACATAGACTGCAAGTCAAGACAATACATAGGTAATAAAGGCAAGCTCAGTTAACCCATACACGAACACACTTACTAGAGACGCAAGCTAGATAATAACTACATCCTCACCTCAATGATATTTATGCAGTTTATAATTAAATAAACTTTATTAAAAGGCTATAAATTGCAATAAATTTCTGTAAAAATGTAGAGAACTAAAGAAAGAACATCATTTAATTCTTCTCATTCTAGATTTTGGAATCTCTACCCTAATCTCCCCACTAGCCTTCTTGAGGAGGCTTCAGAGATTAAGAGTTTTGGTAATATATAGTAGCATCCATCACTTTAAGAGGAGAATCTCTCTTGATTTATAATTGCTTTTCAAGAGTCTGGATTCTATGATAAGCCTAGTACAAGGCTACTTAGAATCAGCCTCTAGCTTCAGAGGCCTCTCTTAGAGTTATGCAACTTTGGCTTTTCTTTTATGATGCTCCTACTATTCCAGTTCTAGAGTAGCCTTTAAGTTTCTCATTTCCTCCTGAGCCTCTATTAATTGCTTGAGCCTCTTCTCAAGGCAATCAAAACTTCATCCAGGGATGTAAACTCTAAAGCCACCGGGTCTTGGCAAGGAACCTCGACCCTGTTGAGAATTGGAGTCCCAGTTCCACAATGGGTATGGGTTGAGTAGACTCTTCCCATAGCTGGGAATCGACTTCTTAATTCTCAACCAAGGGATATTCTCCAACAAGATCCTTGCCTGAGACAGTGAGGAGGGACTAAGAAGTTGGGAGCTAGCAACAACCATTGGGACTCTATATGAGGGTCTCACCATCAGTAAAGACAAAGGAATTTTTGCCTTCCTCTAGATCCTCTAGCTCTCCTAAGAGAGAAGTGATGACCAAAGGGCTAGGAGTACCCGTCATCTCTGCAAAGTCCCAGATACCTCCTGAGAGGCAAGGTCAGGTTGAACTAATGGAGTTTTAAGTGTATGCTCCTTTGAAAGAGTATTTTCACTACTTCTTAAGTAAGGAGACTCCTCTAGGAGGAAAAATAATAACAAAGATAACAAATTCTAGCCTTAACTCCTCCACCTTGGAACTAGATTTCTTTATATTCCCAAAGCCAAGGTTCCCTAATGATAAGAGTTTGGCTTCCAGAGTGGAAGAAGCTCTCAGTCGCACTAACTAAATCTTTATGCATATGGATCTCTAGAATGAGATTACACTCGCTAAGAGTAGTAACACTCATAAAAAGATCATCTTCTTTTGATAACAATAGAAGGACCACCTCCTAGTTCTCTCGTATGATCTCTCCTATTTGTTTCCCATTGTTTCTTCTTCCTCAAGTCCTCCAAGATGGAGAGTGTGTGGGAAGGAGGAACAATTTTTGTAGGGAAGTCCCACCTCTTTCACCCTTAAGGGCATCTTTAAATTCTAAGCAGACTTGAACAGAGGCTAAAGCAGGTAAAACTCAAAGCACAGAAAATTTACACGAGCCTTTCACAGAAGAAATGAGGAAGAAGAACTTACGCAACTATGAGTAGCAGGTAAGGAGGTTGAGAAGGCTATCTTCCTATAAGTCCGCAAGTGTCGGCTTCCAAAACCTCAACTATTCAAACATGTCCTCTTTATCAAGGAAAACTTTTCCCCCAACTTTGCTACTTTCTTGAAATTTTCAACATTTGTGTTGGGCAAGTAGGAATGTAAAGCCATTCATTCCTTGGATCCCAAACATGGAATATTTCCACTTTCTATAGGCTTGGGATTTGCCATCAATAAGGTGGCAATTATTGTGGCATTGAATGCAATTATCTGAAACTCATATATGTTGAAGAGCTAAGCAAGATGAGGAGTTTTCCCATGTAAGCGACAAAGGATAAGATACCACACTAAGAAAGTGATGGTGCTGAGAATGAGATGGTAGAGGGTAACCCGAAAAAGCCTCAAGACCAACTTGATGAATGGATGAAGAGGCAGCCTTAGGCCTTAACTCACGAAATTTAGATAAACTACACAGAAACTCTTAGGATGGTTAGTAGCATTACTAATGAGATTTAAAAGGCAAACACTAAATCTCTTGGGGTCAAGCCCGAGAGCCTTCATGATGTCCTATTTGCTAGGTTGAGCCTTCACGCATTTCTACTGTTGTTCAACTCGATATTGCTTCTAGATTTCATTTAGATAGTTTGCCAGCTTCTTGGATATCGCAAAACTCTCAAAGGAATCTGAAAGAATACCCTTGTAAGGATCGACATGCTTCCTTTAATGCCTTTCCACGATATTCCTCCAATTAGCCATATTTGAAATATTGAAAGTTTCTTTGGATAGTAACCTAAATTTCAAAAAGAAGATTAGAGATGAATTGTTAGAGTTTGAATCTTTAAGATGTTAGAAGCCAAATGAAAACCTAAATACTTGCCAAAAAGGGGAGAGCCTAGAAGATCACCGGCAATAAATCCCTAATCCTAACCTGAGGATTACTTTACAATTATCTCCTTAAGGGAAAGGGCAGGAAAATATAAAGTTATGGGAAAAAAGGAAATCCCCTATATAATGACTTTACATCTCTATCCTTATATGTCAAGGTATGAAAATTAAAGTGAACAAGTAAGAAGGGATGAAGCTTGAGACTTAAACAAAGTAATTGTAGGTGGCGAACGTGAATATCCATATCACGCCAAAGCATCTTAGAAAAAAGAATCCCAATGTCATGATTAATATGTAAAGTTTGAATTTCAAAATATAAATTTCATAACTAAGTCTTAGAATTTTTTATAGGGCTTGTAGTGTAAGTCATTCTTTAAAAGAAGAAGAAGAAGAAGAAGAAGAAGAAGAAGAAGAGAACAAGCCCAAAAGAAGAAAATCTACATTGTTCTAGGAATTTCAATTCCTAATCTGAATTTGGCTTACAAAACTGCAAGGCCCTGACAAATTAGAGATTTTAAAGCATATCTCATTTACACTATTTAGCGGAAGCCCGTTTAAATCGAGGAGTTATGTCGTGTCTCCGAAGGACACATAAAGCACTATATATGTTACAAACTAAATTAAAGAAAATAGGGGGTAGTATTTTCTAAGTACTTGGATTCAAAACTTTAACTGATTAGGGCTTATTTAAAGATATAGTACTAGAGATAGGTGGGCTTAATAAACTCTCTATGTGAACTCTCTTCGAACCTTGATCTCTTTTTGAAGGACCTAAAAATAGAAAATATAAAGCAGTAAGGCAAATAGGTCTAGTACAATATGACGTTATATAGTAAAAATAATTTACTAAACAGTTAAATTCATTTTATTAGAAAACCAAGTAAAACATTTGCTCCTTTTATTATCTTGTGGTGGCACCCAATAGTATTGGACTAGCGTCCCATTAATAGAACTTTTAACAATAAGAGATTGAATCTCTATTACAATCATTTAACATATATGCACATATTGTGGCTAATTGGGAAGCCCAAACTTCATTAGTCGACGTACAATGGAGCAGTGAGAGGGTCCATTGTTAATGTGACAAAATAGTTACAATAGTTATTTCATGTCACAATTTGTTAGCCACAGGGGTTAAGTAAAACGACATAAGTATAAAGGCATAACCATCATACTGTACCTTACACTCAGATGTATGATTTAATTGGGTGATAATCTAGAATGTCTTGACATCAGGTATCGACGTAAAAAATTCCCAACTAGGTATGAATGAAGAGTATCGATCGGTTTTCAAGCAAACGGCATCCTAGTGAGCCAGTAATGGTAGTGACATTAGGTAGGGATATTCTTATTTTTATGAGGGAAAGGAATAATACTTGTGAGGTGGTTTGAAGTGGAGAAGACGGTTAAGGCCAATCTATAGAGGGTCTTAGATGCTAGATTGGCCCCCTCCTTAAGGCACAAAGGTTGAAGAATGACTAGGTGATTGTATTTTGATTAATGCGAATATTCCCAAGGTAGTGCATTGTAATTAACTAATTACATTGTCATAATAATTATTAAATGATGGTATTCTCAATAATTCAATTTTATCCATTCCCATCTGTGGCCGACACAATCCTTGGGTCACTTTGTGCTCAATCACAAGTCCAATACTACAGCATGATCTAACCCACACATGTAAGTCCACATGAATAATAATAATAATAATAATAATAATAATAATAATAATAATAATAATAATAATAATAATAATAATAATAATAATAATAATAATAATAATAATAATAATAATAATAACTTTTTTTCTTTTTTTGTGGAATGTTACATCCGTCACCCTTAAAGAAAGTTTTGTTCTGACAACTTCACATTGACAATTAACTTTTTTTTTTCCTAAAAGAGATTAGGGCATTTCAATTCATGTCCTCTTCTGTTTCCCATGTGACTTTAAAAGTATTTTAGTTGGCCCAAAGAACTTTAACAAGTCGAATGACCTTGTTACAAAACTTCTTTTCTCGATGGCCGAGGATTTTTGTTTGTTACTTAACATATGTTAAGTCCCTATTGAGCTTAACAGGAGTGTGGAAAATGACATGGCTAGGATTAGGGTTGTACTTTTATAACAGAGGGATATGGAAAACATTATGGATATTGGAAAGTTCTAGAGGAAAAGCTATGCGATAAGCAACCTTGTTGATCTTTTCTATAATATCATAAAGTCCTATGAATCTCTGGCTCAACTTCCTATGCACATTAAATTTTTTGATGCATTTGGTGGATGACACCTTAAAAAAGATCTTGTCTTCTCCTTCATATTCTAATGGTCTTCTCCTTTGATCAACATAACTTTTCTGCATGCTTTGAGCCATCTTAATTTGAGTTTAAATTAGTTGAATTCTGTCAGTGATTTCTTGTGTCATTTAGGTTGGATTACCAAAGCTTCATCGATATCACTCCAACATAAAGGTGTTCGACACCTCCTCCTGTATAAAGCTTCAAAAGGTGTCATCCCTATGGTAGCTTGGTAGCTGTTGTTGTATGAGAATTATATCAAAGGCAGCTACTCAACCCATGATCCGTGGAAGTCTAAAACACATGCTTGGATCATGTGTTCAAGAATTTGGTTAACTCTCTCAGTTTGACCATCTGTCTTGGGGTCGTATGAGGAGCTGAATTAAGTTTGGCCCCAAATGCTTTTGCAACTCTTGCCAAGATCAAAATAAGAACTTAGAACCTCTATCTAAGACTATATTGCTAGGAAGGTGTTACAATCGGACCACCTGTTTAATATACAATTGTGCTAGTCTCTCAGCTACCTAATTCCCTTTAATAGCAAGGAAGTAGGCTAACTTGTTTAGTTAGTCAACGATGACCCATATGGCATCCATCTTCCCTATAATGGTTGATAACCCTATTACAAAATTCATAGAGATAGAATCTCATTTCCATGCGGGAGCATCTAGTGACTGTAAAGGGAGACGTAATTTGCTACCTTTTTCTTCATATTATTCCATCAAAAATTTTGACGAGGGTCCATACATCTTATTATCGCCTGAGTGGAATGAGTAAGGTGTGTTGTGAGCTTCATTCACGATCTTCTCCTTAAGTTTCTTGCAGTCTAGCACACATATTTGACCTTGAAAGCTAAGTATCCTATCTTCTTGGACCACAAACCCAGGATACTTACCCTTAGAGACAAAATTCTTTAATCTATTGAAATGAGAATCAGTTATTTGTACCTCCCGGATCTTATCTAATAGGTGTGATTGCACCTCCATACTCATAAGCCACCCTTCTTTTCCTCGAAAGACGATCTTAACTCCGAGTTTCCATAAGTCATCCCATATGGTAGGTTGAGTCACCAAGATTGCATTTAGGGTATGACGGGTCTTTCAACTAAGGGCATCGGCTGCAACATTAGCTTTACCAGGGTGATACTTAATGTTGATATGGTGATCTTTGATGAATTTTAACCCTCGTCTTTGCCTCATATTAAGCTCTCTTTGAGTGAAGATGTATTTGAGACTCTTGTGGTCTATGAAAATTCAGTATGAGGCAGCAAACAAATAATACCTTGAAATTTTAAGGGCAAAGGCAACTGCAGCTAATTTAAGGTCATGAGGCATTGTTGTAGATAGAAAACTCCCTAGTCTCAAATTTTGTGGCTTCTTTCATAAGGTTGGTTAGAGGTAAGGCTTCCACAAATCATTGGTAATACCCACCTAAACTCGAGAAACTTCAAACCTTAGTAACATTAGCCAATCTAGGTGATAAATCTCTATTTTGATCAAATTTTACCCCTTTGATGAGAATTCCTTTGGTTCACATTGTGCTTATAGAGGCATTTTTCTTATTTTTAGGAATCTTTGCTAAGAAAATGAGAAATTTACAAGTGTTAATAGAAAGGAAGACCATAGGAATGTTTTCCAAGGAGGAAAAGGGGTCCAATGAAGTCTTAAGGGCTAAAAAGAGCAAGAATACATAGCCTAAGAAGTGCATGGCTGGCCGTGTATTAAGGCACAATTACATAGAAACCTGTAGATTTCAGTCCCATTTTCCAAAGCTGCGCCTGAGCAGCCATGCAACAGTGTACGACTGTGCAGTATACCAGTTTCAAATGTCCACATGTGCTCGTGCATTTTTTGCCCGGCTGTGCATTTTTTGCCCTATTTAAGCTGATTGCAGAATTAATGAAGGGGCTTTTGCTTAGGTCTTTGAAGGATCAACTACAGTTTATATTAGCCACCTCCAAACGCAAATAGGCAGAGAACAACTTAGGCTAGATTGTGTATATCATGTACAAGATTGTGGATTTTGCTATTCAAAACTAAGTTCTTCTTCTCTTTCTCTCTTTAGTTTCATGTTTTCAATTTGTTTGCTTGCTCAATAGTTCTTTGTTGTACTTGTGTTTTTATGTTTAATTGTGCTCAAATTTGTTATCTTTGGTTGTGATTGGTCTTAAGATGACTAGTTGATTTTGTTTAAGCCCTAGCCTATCTTGTTTATGCTTGAATTTAGAGTTTTCTCTCATGTCCACCAAGTGGTGCTTGATTAAATGCTTAAAAGAGCTTTTATCTGTGTTTTAGGCAATCGACTTATTCTGAAAGGTAGGGTCAATTGTCTAGTGCAGGTAGGGAGAATAGCTAGCATTTAGACATAGAAATAATCGAAATCTTAGCTGGGTCTAGGGTTGCTATTCTTGTGGTTTAGTTGGGACAACCCTATGAAAAGAGGTGGTCAAAACAATTAAACTATCTGTTGATCCTTGAAAGAGGGCTTAGGCAAGCTTTGATGGTGCAATCGATCATCTCTTAATGTTAGCGCAACTTGGAAAGGTAAGGGTTTGACTTGCTTAGTTGGTTTATATTAGGTTTAATTATAACCGAAGTCTTTTTTGTTTGTGTTAGTAGTTTAGTTCTAATTCTATCACCCTTTGCTTTGCCTAGCTTGAGATGTTTAGCTAACTTTGGTACTTGGAAACACAACTCTCTATGGATATGATCCATACTCGCTGATTGCTAGCTACAACTCTACCATGCACTGGCAGTAATTTTACTCATCAAGTTTTTGGTACCGTTGCCAGAGAGTTGTTGCTTACTTGAGCATTCGAGATTAGGCTTTTATTTGAAAAATTTAAAAAATAATAAAATTTGGAAAAGTGCCAATTTTTCATTTTCCTCATTATGAGCATGAATGATTTTGGAGATACTATGACAAATTACATAATTTTCTTGCTTATTATGGTTATTGCTTGGAGAAGTGGTAAATTTTAAATATAGTTTATGAGCGTATGAATTGTAAAACTCGTGGTCTTTGGAGCATTGAGATTTTTGTGCTAGAAACATTGATGAATCTTAGATTTGCTTGAGTATTTGGCTCAGGATACTTATGAATTTGAGACTAGTGCTAATTCTTGCAGCCTATCCCCCTGCATCCTTAGTTATGCCCCTCTTGTGTGTGAGATTTGCTACTATTTTGGCCATGATAGTAATTTTTGTTCTTATCATATTTCTGCTAATAGTTTTGCCATACTTGCCACTATGATAGAGACAATGAAAGAGTAAAAAATGGAGTTTGCTAATTGTATGTGAAAGTTGACCTATCACATGAGACTAACCTTAAGCTTAATTTTGCCAGACTTGATGTTAATTTTTGTAATGATGGGGCGTCTTTTCTTATTTTGGAGTCCAAACTAGAGGAAGCACTTGACTATCCCTTGACTATTTTATCCCTTGCTGCGCTATCTTTGCCTAGCACCCTTTGGAACAACATTGCGCTTATCATGACATTTTCTGATCCACCTTTCCCTTTGGCTCAGTTGTCAAAATTCAAGATAGGTGAGACATTTGGTCTTGATGCTAGTGTTGATGAGAATGATATATGTTGTGAGTCAGATAATGTTCTTATTGAGGAGCATAATCTTGATGAGACTCTCATAGAGAGGTCATGCGTAGATGTTGTGGTTACGATTTCACCTATTCCTGATCATGTTGACCATGTATCCCCGATCCCCTTAGTATTTTCCATGCTTTTCCTTTCATGTTCCCTACTCTACCTTTCCCTCGAGTGTTGCGATTTGGCACCTATTGATTCTCACATCATGCTTGAGGGCTATGGGGCTGATTGTCTTAAGTCCTTAGGTATCTTTAGAGGATATGACTCCTCCCTTGATCATTATAGTCTACACCTGCAAGACATGCATGGAAATTCATGCTGACTATTGCATTTGATTATTCTACTGATTTTTCCAAGGCGTTTGATAAGTTTAGAAGAGCACTCACTATTATTCCTAGATTTATGCTTGTGTGCTGTTACTTAAATTCATCTGAGTTGCATGCTCAGGTGTTCGATAAGCTCTTACGAGCTTTGATGATATCTAAATTGGTGGCTTTGATCTTGAGATGAAGAGGAGTGGTTGATACTCCTCTAACCTCCCATAGCATCGTCTTGAGGAGGTGATAGTTTAGGTGTACCAAAACCTGACCTGGTAATTCGTTCCCTCTTTTCTCTTTCTTTATTTTTATTTTGTATAAATATTTTCCCTTTTTCCTGTTTGTCTTTTGTTTTTATATATTTATTATTGTAGGTTTGTTTTATGTATATATGTGTTTTGTTGGTTTGGTGGCTCCTTAACTCACAATGAGGACATTATGAGATCTAGGTGAGAAGTCATGCTTTAAACTTAAAAAAACGATCGAGAAAAAAAGATCTTTTATTTAAAAAAGACCCAAAAAAATTATGTTTTTAGCTTTTTCGGGGAGTTTTGTACTATTTTAATTGGCTTTAATCCCTTGTACTTTGGCTATTGGCTTGTATATGAGTATGATATGCATGATAGATCTTTGTCCTAAATGTGTCATTCTAGGCTGCAAATGTAACCCCAACTATCCATAATTGCATAATCTAGTCGTCATTTATACATTCTTATTATCTCAGAGTCTTAGTCTTTTGTGATTGACTCTCCGACTTGTTTTTGTGCACAGTTACTTTGTTTTCTTTTTCATTTTTGAAAAATAAAAAAAGAAAAAATATAAAAAAGAGTCTTACAGTCGAGAAAAAGAGTATTGGAAAGATTTTTTAGAGTCGAGAATGACAAGTATCCCTTCAAGGCATATGATGCTAGGTGGTACCCTTTGAGGCAATATTGCTACTGGAAAAACTTACTAGTCTAGTATGTAGGTCAATAATGTAGTTTGTGTAAGCCAAGTGGGATTGAGTTAGGTTTTGGTAAGCCTAATTCTTAGGATGATGGTATGATCACACACCAAGTACTAGGATAGATTCATAGCTTTGATGTATTGTGGGGTGAAAAGTTGGTGTTTGAATGTCATTAGTGGGTACCAAGAGTCTTGACATGTATATTATGCCCATGTATAGACTGATACTTAGGTTATAAGGGTGATATGAATTATTTAATGGTGTATAACTTTCCCCAGTTTGTTTATATTTGTGTTTTGTTTGTTAGCCCAAAATGTTTTTCTGTTTTTTTTTTTTTTTTTGGGTTAAAGATTTTGTGTGTATAGCTTTTACAAACCTTCTTGAGACCTCAGTTGTCTACTTGAGAGAACCAAGGAGTTCAAAGGGTCTATTGTATACATTAAATGCAATCGTGATTCTTATAAAAGTGAGCTGGGACCTTACATTAGCTTTTCTTTGTTGTGCTCGAGCACGAGCAAAAGCTAGGCATGGGGGTATTTGATAAACTTCTATATTGACCTTATTTTGCCCCTTTATTCAACCCATTTCCCCCTTATTTCTATGTTGGATTTTGATGAGAAATGGTTAAATTAACTTTCTTTGGTTTATATTGTGTTTATAGACATGTTTTTCTTATTTTCAAGAATATTTGCCAAGAAAATGAGAAAGTCACAAGTGTTGATAGAAAAGACCATGGGGATGTTTTACAAGGAGGAATGGGGGCCAATGAAGTTTTGAGGGCCAAAAAGGGCAAGAATGAAGAGCCTAAGAAGTGCATGATCGGCCATGCATTAAGGCACAACTGTGCATAAACCTGTACATTTCAGTTGTGTTTCCTAAAGCTGTACAAGGGCAGTCGTGCAGTTTGCCAGTTTCAAAAGTGCACAAGTTCCTGTGCATTTTTTGGTCAGCAGTGCGTTTTCTCCTTTTTCGTAATATTTAAGCAGATTGCGGAATTAATTGGGGGAGGGGTTTTGCTTTGGTCTTTAAAGGCTTGACTATGGTTGATATTAGCAACTTCCAAACCCCATTAGGGGGAGAATAACTTAGGCTAGATTGGTGTATATCATGTACAAGATTGTAAATTTTGTTATTCAAGACTAAATTCCTCTTCTCATTCTGTCTTTTATTTTATGTTTTTAGTTTGTTTGCTTGCTCGATAGTTCATTATTTTGCTTGTGTTTTTAATGTTTAATTGTGCTTAAATTTGTTATCTTTGGTTGTGATTGGTCTTCAAGATGGCTAGTTGATTTTGTTTAAGCCTTAGCGTTTCTTATTTATGCTTGAATTTAGAGTTTTCTCTCATGCCGCCAAGTGTTCGATTAAATGCTTCAAAGAGCTTTCGTTCATGTTTTGGGGCAATTGACTTTTGTTGAAAGGTAGTATGGGTAGGGAGGATAGCTAGCGTTTAGATAACAAAATGGTCCTAATCCTAGTTGAGTCCAAGGTTGAGACTCTTGTAGTTTAATTGAGCTAACCCCATGAATATGGGCAGTTAGAACAATTAGACTACCCTTCAACCCTTGAAAGAGGCTTAGGTCAGCTTTGACGGTGTAATCGATCATCTTTTAACGTTAGTGCAACTTGAGAAGGGGAGAGTTTGACTTGATTAGTTAGTTTATCTTGGTTTAATTATAATCGAAGTCTTTTTTGTTTGTTTTAGTAGTTTACTTCTAATTCTACCACCCTTTGCTTTGCCTAACTTGAGATGCTTTAGTTGACTTGGTACTTAGAAATACAACTCCCTGTAGACATGACCATACTCACTGGTTGCAAGCTACAACTATGCCGTGCACTTATGGTAATTTTACATATCACTCAGCCAATTTGCTAATTCGTCGACTTGTTGTAGGTCCACCGGAATTCCCTCCTTAGAGATTATGTGCCCAAAAAATGTAACTTTGTCAAGCCAAAATTCACGATTCTTCAACTTATCATGCAATTTATGCTCCCTTAAGATCTGCAAGATAATCCTCAAATGCTATTCATGCTCTTCCTTGTTTCGTAATAAACTAATATATCATCAATAAAGATCACAATAAACTTAGCAAGAAACGGTTTCAAAACTATGTTCATGACAGCAATGAAGGCTGCTGAGCCATGTTTGAGTCGAAAAGGAATTACGATAAATTCATAGTGCCCATATCTAATGCGAAAAGCGATTTTTGGTATGTCTTCTAGGTTAGCCCAAAGCTGATGGTATCCAGAGTGAAGGTCAATTTTGGAGAAAAATTCGGTTCCTTGGAGTTGGTCAAATAGGTCATCTATGTGGGGCAAATGTACTTATTCTTGAAGGTTATTTTGTTCAACTCTCGATAATCTATACATAAATGTATACTGCTATCCTTCTATTTTACGAATACAATTGGGGCTCCCAAAGGTGAGACACTTAGTCTAATAAACCCTTTGTCTAATAATTTCTCTAATTGAACCTTTAACTCCCTTAACTTTACTTGAGCCATGTAGTAAGGTGACTTAGATATAGGATTGGCTTTAGGCATTAAGTGGATTTCAAAGTCAATTTCTCATCGAGGTGGAAGGTTTGGAACGTCAATAGGAAATACACCGGGAAAATCATATACAATGGGGATGTTTTCAATATCAAGCTCATTTTTTTGTTTGCGGTCAAAACTGCATAAGTACACTATACACCCGTTCCTAAGTAATCTTTGAGCTTTCATAATAGTAATAACCCTAAAATCATTCTTGTTATGTTCTCCTTTAAAATACACCTTATCTCCATACTGACTCCTCAAAGAAACCATCTGATTTCTACAATCAATCTTGGCTTAGTGTATAGATAACCAGTCATCCCCAAGATAAGGTCAAAGTCAGAGAGGTCAAATTGAAAAAAATATGCCATAAATGTCTCATTTCTTATGAATAGAGGGCAGCTTTTTCACATATATGGATATGTGACAATTTCTTCAGTAGGAAGGCTAATGGATAAGTTTGCATGTACTTTATGAGAGAACAATTCTAATCAAAAAGCTATAGATGTAGAAATACAAGAATGGAATGCTCCGAAGTCAAATAAAGCATATGAGGGTTGATTATTTGAAAAGAGCGTTCTAATAATTACTGTACCAAAGTTGATGCTTCCTTTTTGGTCATGACATGAACTTTCCCAATATTGCTAACCATGCCTTGAGAATAAGATAGCTTGTTCCCAATTGGCGTTATCCCTTTACATCTTTCTTTCTTACGCATCTTTGGACAATCTCTAGCATTATATTTAGGATTAGCTCAGTAATAGCATAAGTTAGCCCCACCCTACAATCCTCAATTGCATGATTTGGATGATTGCACTTCTCATAAGGTCCCTTGGATTTTGTGGAGTCCTTATTCAGTTGATGTTGTTGAGTGAAGGTTTGGCCATAATTGGGCTTCTTGCTGGAATTGTCATTGAAATTTTGGCCCCTCTAATCCTACTTTCTTTTCAATTATGCATGATCAGTAGATGGTTTGGTATCTTTGGTTAGATTGTTGACTCTCTCTACGTCAGCTGCCCCATCATAAAATTCTTGATATGTGGTGATGCAATGACCACCTAACTGCTGGCGAATTTCAGGCCTAAACCCCTCTCAAATTGGTTTTTTTTTTCATTTTATAAGTGACAACATAATCAGCAGCAAATCTCAATAGTTCTTCGAATTCAGCAGTATAATCAGTCATAGACATCTTGCCTTATTGAAGGGTAAGGAATTCATCTTCTTTTTGATGATGTAATGATACTGGGTGGAATTTTTCATGCAAAAGGGTCTTAAAAGACACCCAATTAAAGACAGGCTTGTTCCATGATGTAATGATACTGGGTGGAATTTTTCATGCAAAAGGGTCTTAAAAGACACCCAATTAAAGACAGGCTTGTTCCATTTTTCTCTTATGGTACACCACTAGGAATCAGCCTTGCTGCTTAAGTAATAGTTACCAATATCAACTTACTAATCAGCTTGAAATTCTACAACATTGAACACTTGTTCCATATTTCTGATCCAATTCTCAAGTTCGCCTAGGTCAGCTTTACCATCATGGTAACTAGGTTTTCTTGTTGCTACCCTGTCCATAAGCCTTTTGTAATCTGGCTCAGGTGGGCCATTGATGTTATAGTTGTTATTGGTTTGTGAAACTCTTTTGATCAATTCACCAACTAATTGTGCCACCACCTCGTTAGGAAGAACATAAGCTCCTGAGTTCAAAGCAACCTATCAGGAGCTTCTGTTATGTGTTACTTCTAGATTGTTCTGACATCCTGTTGCACTTAATATTTAATTTAACACACACTTTAAATTTTTTTTAAAAAATCAACAAGAATAAGAGTATCATTGACAAAGATAGAATTTTCATCCTCTTAATAAGTTCCAATGTAATACAAGTCTTAGCACTAATATTTAATAGAGACACCTTATCTC